>CM076581.1:1128198115-1128504366 GCA_034641835.2 Pinus albicaulis | reverse complement strand
CTTCGTTCAGGATATCATCAAATTAGAATGGAGACTGAAGATATTCCAAAAACAACATTTCGAACTTGTGAGGGTCATTATGAATTTTTGGTCATGCCTTTTGGCCTTACCAATGCACCTTCTACATTTCAAGGGTTGATGAATTCCATTTTCAAACCCTTCCATAGAAAATTTGTGCTAGTATTTTTTGATGATATACTAATCTACAGCAGGTCTTGGAAGGATCATGTTGAACATGTTGACAGGGTGCTCAAACTATTGCGGGAGAAACAATTATATGCAAAAAAGTCCAAATGTTTCTTTGGAGTACAAGAGGTGGAATATCTGGGTCATATTGTATCTCACGAGGGGGTTAAAGTGGACCCTAACAAAATTAAAGCCATTAAGGAATGGAAAGTTCCCACAACCATAAAGCAGTTGCGAGGTTTTCTCGGGTTAACAGGGTATTATCGCAAGTTTGTTAAGAATTATGGGAGAATAGCAGCACCTCTAACAACATTATTGAAGAAAGATGCATTTTCATGGACTCCTGAAGCAACTAAGGCCTTTGAACATCTTAAAGAGGCAATGTACCTAGCACCGGTCTTAGCTACGCTAGACTTCACAAAAACCTTTATTGTGGAATGTGATGCCTCAGGAAATGGAATTGGTGCAGTTTTAATGCAGGAAGGAAGACCCATTGCTTTTGAAAGTCATCCAATCAAAGGAAAGTATTTATAGAAACCTATTTATGAGAAGGAAATATTAGCAATACTGCATGCACTAAATAAATGGCGAACTTACCTAATGGGAAGACACTTCAAGGTAAAAGCTGATCATGATAGTCTTAAACACTTTTTGGAACAAAGAATATCTTCAGAAGAGCAAAAAAAATGGGTCAGAAAGATGTTGGGTTATGACTTTGAAATAATCTACAAAAAATGGAAGCTAAATGTTGTTGCAGATGCACTCTCAAGAAAGAATGAAGAGGTGGAAGCATTTCTTTGTGCCATTTCTATTATCCAACCAAATTGGATAATCGAAGCAAGAAATGAATGGAAAAAGGACAAAGAAGTGTGGACACTCATTCAAAAGTTGCAGCAAGATCCTAGTACATATGATACATTTCGTTGGAAAAATGATTCCTTATGGTACAAATATCACTTATATCTTTGTAAGAATTCCCAACTAAAACAAAAGATTCTTTTGGAATTGCACACTTCTCCTTTAGGAGGACACTCAGGATTTTTAAAAACTTACCACAAGGTGAAGAAATATTTTTTTTGGGATGGCCTTAAATCAAATATTCAAAAGTTTGTTGCGGAATATTTGGTTTTCCAGCAGAATAAAGTGGAAACAATTAAGACCCCAGGACTTCTACAACCTTTATCCATTCCAAGTCAACGTTGGGAGGAGATTTCAATGGATTTTATCACAAGTTTACCTAATTCCGAAGGAAAGAGTGTCATCATGGTGGTAGTTGATAGACTTACCAAGTATGCACACTTTTGTGCATTATCTCATCCATTTAAAGCAAGTACAGTTGCTACTACATTTATGGACACAATTCAAAAACTACATGGAAACCCAAGGGTTATTGTGAGCGACAGAGATCCCATTTTTACTGGAAATTTTTGGACGGAGTTATTTTCTTGTTTGGGTACTCAATTAGCTAATAGCTCATCTTATCATCCTCAATCTGATGGTCAAACTAAGATAGTAAATAAATGTTTGGAAGGATATCTTCGTTGTTTTGTATCTGATAAACAAACACAATGGGTCAAGTGGTTACCTCTCGCTGAATGGTGGTATAACACTTCCTTCCATACTGCAACAAAAATGACCCATTTATGGCACTTTATGGATATCATACACCATCCATCACATCATATTTAAGAGAAAATTCGAAGGTTCAAGCAGTGGAAGATCACAGCAAGAAGTTCTCCAACTCTTAAAGGATAACCTGACTTTGGCACAAAATCGAATGAAACAACAGGCATATCAACATCACAGTGAGAGAAGTTTTGATGTAGGAGATTGGGTATTTTTACGGCTACAACCATACAAACAAATGTCCCTCAAGCAAGCTAAGAAGGATAATAAATTATCGCTAAAGTACTATGGTCCTTACAAGGTGTTGCAAAAGATTGGTACTATGGCATACAAATTGGAGCTTCCTGCTTCTTCACGAGTGCATCCAATTTTTCATGTTTCATGCTTAAAGAAGGTTATAGGTGAAAATCTTCCAGTTCAAACAATATTGCCAGAACTTGACGAGGAAGGAAAAATCATATTGGAACCTGAAGCAGTCACGGAAACAATAACTCGACAACTATGAAATCTATCAATTTCAAAGTATCTCATCAAGTGGAAGAACATACCAACTAAGGATTCCTCATGGGAGGATGAGAATTTTTATACAGAAGCATCCATAACTACTCAAGCGTTGAGAGCAACACTTGATTGAAGGCGAGGGGCATGTTAGGTCCCTATAATAATAGCTAGTATAGTCCCTTATTGTTGTTAGTGTAACCCCCTTGTTGTTATTACTGTACCCCTGTAACCCCCATATTATTATTATTGTGCCCTTAAAATTTTATTGTTAGGTTGGCTAGGATTACATTGTGGCCCCACTAGGATTACATTGTGGCCCCATGGACTCCTATATATAGAAAGGAGGTTTTGTAATTTGAATAATCCAAGAATTGTTCATTTATGTAATGTATTGGAGGTTTCCCCCTCGAAGTGGCTTATTTCTAAGGCGTTGATATCTCTTTTCTTCTAGTTTTGGAGCTGGTTTCACAACAAAAATTGTAAAATAATATCTAAGAGAATCTCCTAGCCATGTTCGACTAAGGTTTTCATTTTTCATAAATAATCTATCTCAATCTGGAAAAGGGTAAAACTTATACTAAGTAGATGTCGTTTCATTTACTTTTACGAGCTCAAAAAGACAAGTGCTCACAATATTTTCACATTATCGAAGTTTGAAAAGAGCTAAAAGAAGACTCTAGGGGTTCCTTTTTCATTGTTATCAAAGCTCGAAAAAGAGATAAAAGTGTGCTTCAAGTCCTTTTTCGTTTTTATCAAAGGTCGAAAAATAAAGATAAAATTACGCTTTGTGGTCAAATCATTATTGGATAAGTGTGCATGACTAATATGCTATGTCAAATGCAAACATATTAAGAACAACATCAAATGGATTAAAAATACCTGTTTCATGATAAAAAATGAATAAAAACCATAGTCATTGTTATGGCCTAAATCTACCTCAGGCTGAGGAAGGCAGAGTCTAGGGTAACATCAAACCACGCTTAACCTGGTAGCTAGCCCTACTAGATCGGGAGAGGGCTCTCTCCTGGTCAATCTCAACAAAAATAATCAGTGAGGCTTCAGATGACTTGAATAAAGGCTGATTTTAGGCTAGGTATATATGTAAAAGATTTTGATTTGATTTTGAGGGTGTTTTTTGGATCAAAGGGAAAGGCAGATTTTGGGTCTGGGGAATGAGGCCTAGTTTTTGTTGAGATCTAAATGGTGTTGGGAAAAATACTGAGAGGGGGGGGGGGTGAATCAGTATTTACTGCATATTCAAACTTTTTACTTTTTCATTCCTTAAAACCCACTCCTTCTTTGTGAAGCTCCGAACGTATATGAGATCCCCTTTATGAAACTAGCGTATACACAGAGATCTAGATCTGTCATTAAATCTTCACTTATATTATTCCATCATTCATTCATCAGATATTCAATAAACAGTAAACATGTGCAGTAAGAACAGAATAAACCATCACACAAAGCATCACACATGAACACCAGGATTTTTAGGTGGAAACCCAAATCGGGAGAAAACCACCGCTGCAGTTGCTCAGCCTTCAATATTTTATTATAGAAAACATCTTACAACATATGTGCTGGCGCAGTCTTGACCAGCACGCAGGCACCCACCTGTGCTCGTTTACCAGCCTCTCCTGGAAGGGAGCTCCAACCCCCTGACTCGTTTACCAGCCTCACCTGGAAGGGAGCTACGACCCCGTCCGTTTATTACTCCCTGGAAGGAGCTACAACCCCACGGCAGAAGGCTTCTGACCCTCCAGCACCACCTTGAACCCACGTTTCATCAATTTTCACACTGGATCCAACAACTTCAATAGAACACCACTTGCAGGCCACATTTCATCATATTTTCATACTGGACCCTTTCCATACTTTAAAGCACAACCATACATCATCAACAGATACATATCAACACAGATCAGATAGCATAAACACAGCAGAACAGCTCAGATATTTCATACCCCTTGCTTCAGCAAACCCTAGTTTGCATACGCTCTTTTACTTCCCTGATTTCGCGTATATACGCGCTTCCGTCCACACAAACCGGCGTATACCTCAGTGTATATTTTATTGCGCATACGCGCTTTCTCTTCGCTGAAGCTGCGTACATACGCGCTTCCTCCGCGTCGAAGTAGCGTATAGATCTTCAATCATTACAGAGCAGCATACTTCATCAGATCAGATATTCAGTTCAGATCTACCCTTTTGCTTCAGACAGATGTTCGCCTAGATGTTCGCCTCATCACAGATCTAAGCCTACCATAGGCAGATCTAGCAGATAGAAGTGCATTTCAGATCTAGATCCCCTTCTTCATCATTTGGTGCATCATACCTTCAGATTTGTCTTCAAGTGTAACCCTTCCATTCAGATCTACTTCAGAGAGAAGTATTCATTCAAGCTCAGACATCTTGCACCCACACTCATGTTTTGCACAATGAATTTCTTCTCCTTATATAGGTTTATCCTTTTTCAATACCATGAGCCCCTTTTTCAATACCATGGACCAAAACAATACCATAAGCCCAAAACTATCTGGACGGGGTCAATTAGGCGGATCATTACCCAATACAATGGGTCAATACCATGGTGGTTACCCTTGGATTTGCACTTTTTGAGCGCTTTAGCCCATACGCGACTTGTAACGTTCCTTTCCGCGTGCATACGCGACTTCCCCTTTTTTCAACAAACAATTTTGTTTTTAGCATAATTTTAGAAAATGTTGAAATTTGACCTTCAAAAAAAAACAAGTGCGTTCTGGAAGACACACTTTTTTTTTTGGGGGTGTTTTTTCATGTTTTTTGAGAGTTTTTGGGCTAGAGTTCCCGTTTTGAGGTCAGGTTACCTATTTCATCGGTAACTATGTTTTAGCATCATATTGTCAACAAACATCATATCACATCAGATTTACATCATTTACTAAGTCCATCAAGTCAAGCATAACTTCATCAGGTGGATTGCCATCAAGGACAACACATGTCAACAATCAAATGTCTTCATCTTCATTCAGTGGGTTGCCATCAAGGACAACATCCTGCATCATATTTCCAACAATCTCCCCCTTTGGACTTGATGGCAACCATGATGGTGTTTGGTTACCACAACAGATAGATACATTAAGAATACAATGACACCATGTCATTCTCCCTATTTTCCATGTCACTCTCTCCATTTGGCATCATCCAAACACCATGTTACTCTCCCCCTTTGACATCAAGGGAAAAGGGCACATCATTATCTTCATTCAAACACCATGTCATTCTCCCCCTTTGACATCAAGGGCAAAGGACAAAACCAGCAGATCAAAACCAACACACTCTCCCCCTTTGACATCAAGGGCAACGGGCGGATCAAAACCAACACACTCACCCCCTTTTCTCCTCATGTAGAAGAAGCGTTCTGTAGATCTGATGTATACTAAAGTGACCAAACTCCCCCTGAGTTCATGCTGAATCTTCAAACATATTTGTCAATGAAGTACATGACTCTATGAACTTCCTATCACCAAAGACTCATACTTACATCAATTATCCATCCAAGTGGATTTACATATGAGACTCAACTACCCAACCAAGTGGGTTTACAAAAAATGACTCAGCTACCCAACCAAGTGGGTTTGCAAAATTGACAAGTCCTTACATGACTGAATATTACAATTTTACAACATGGGTCTCAACCAGACCTTTTCATCAAAGTACAAATATGAATTTTCATAATTAATACCAAAAAGACCTCAAGAGAGATCATATATTAGAACCACCATAATGCCAGCAATGCATTATACTCAGCAAAACTAATGCTCCCCCTGAAACTGTGCAACCAAGCAATCTTTCCAAAGACTAAGGCTCCCCCTTAGTTTGTGCATCCTGAAAACTTTCATCAACAAATCATCAAGGCATCTTCATCAAAACATTAGAAACAGAATTATGAGAACTGGAACACCACCAGACATACCAAACATTATCAGAGATACCAAGCAGCACTGCAGCTGTGCTGAAGAGAGCTAAACCAACCAAAAATTTCCAGCAACCAAACATACGCGGTTTTCTATGCATGAACTCGCGTATATACGCGACTGTGTTTCAGGAAACCCGCGTATCCCAAGCCATCTTCTAAATTTCAACCAGATCTGATTCTTTGTGAGGTAATGACAGTGTTCAGCTTCTTTCTGAGATATTTGAAAGCTTCCTTGGACTACAGATGGATAGAAAAATTTAGTTGTGTCTTCAAGCATTATCCAATGGTGGTATCATAAGCACATTAGTATCCAAGTCTTCAGATTCTTTGCAACATCAATACATTCTTTCCATACCAGAACAGCATCTTCACATAAGTGTCAAGCAATCATCCATGTGGTCCAACATCACCATGATATCTAAGATTTAACATGAAGTACCATATGTAGGTAAAAGATCTTAACCATAGTAACAAGCTCTGCATGAACTAGACTTCCAATTTCATCCAACAGATAAACTCCAGCAAGAGGTAAACACAACTCATTCAACGTCTCATAAACCATGTATCAAGCCATCATCATTTGAGCATGAGTATCACAATAACCAAAGAATAAGCAGTCATAATGCAATCATTAGTATTCAACCTGCTGCTCCCCCTAAACCAGTGCTCTTCCTTAACTTGTGCAATCTGAAACACCTTCAACAGCAAGTCATCAGCAACAATCTCTGCATGATCTGTCCTTGTCTCTGAATTATAAGACTTTCATCTCAGTAACGAATACTCAAGCAAACAGGACTCCTCCATAGTCTTCAACATAAGAAACCATGTATCATAACATCATTATTTAGAACTGATAAATTAAGCTGATACAGAGTCAAAACTTCAGTTATTATTAGTCAGACTGATGCTCCCCCTGGACCTCTGCTCCAGATCTTAAGCTATCAGATAAATTCTCTTGTCATCAATGCATACGCGGCTGTGTCAGCTAGAACTCGCGTGTATACGCGACTTTGTTTCATAGAACCCGCGTATAGAAAGTGAAATATAGAAAATTTCACACTTTCATCTTCTCATTGCTCCACCTGTGACGATACATTACTAGATCTCATAATGTATCTACGCGGATGTGTCAGATGGAACTCGCGTGTATACGCGACTTTGTTTCATAGAACCCGCGTATGGAAAGTGAAATATAGAAAATTTCACACCTTCATCTCCTCCTGCAATTTTACCTTCTGTTCCTGTCTTTTCTTCACACCAGATGCACTGTCAGAAATACATATAACCATAATAATCAAATCAACCATGAGGGACATCATTCATTGCTCCCTTTGTGACGATACATTACTAAATCTCATAATGTATCCCACATCATTCCTGCAGTCAATAAGAAAAGTCAGCTTCAGAAGCGGATGACTGCAGTAGGGTCAGAATTCCCTACGTTTCTGATCGGTCCTCCATCTTGAATTGAGTGTTTTCTTTAAGAAAATCATTGTCTTCTAGAGCATCCACAAAAGTATCCTTTTCTTCTCTAGATTGATTCTTATTCCATCCCTCCATCTTTTTCCAGATTTGTTTAAACTTTCTATTTGTGTGCCGGCGGTCATCCAATTTCTCATATCTGTTCAACCTGCATTCCTTTTCTACATGTCCATACTTGTTACAAGAATAACATCTCATGTGTCCAGAGAAATAAGCATAAGAATCATAATGAGTATTTCTAATCTTCCTTCTTTTACAATCAGCTGCTTTATGTCCATACTTGTTACATGAGAAACAATATCCCTTGAAGCTACCAGAGTACCTGTTTATTTGTGGCTGAATTGTTCTGCTTCTGCAATTTGCTACAACATGCCCATAGTTATGACATTTAAAACATTCAACGTTCTTGAATGAATTCCTTTGAGAATTCATGATTGTTGGTTGATCTTTTGTTTCTTTCAACACATCAGGTTTTTCATTGACATCTTCTGAATTTTTGGCACTTCCTTGTGAGCTAGATTCTCCTTTACCAGTTTCATGGAAACCAAGACCATGTTTGATAGCAGGAGACCTTTGATTACTCAGAATATTGTCCAAAATGTTAGTACTATCATGAAACCTCAAAAGTTTAACCTTTTCTTCTAATTTACCTTTGAGAATATTTACCTCAACCTCCAAGGCTTGACATTGCTTTGTCATGCTTTCTTCTTTTCTTATTCCATCTTCAACTTGATCCTTCAGATTTAGAATCTCTTCTTTCAACCAATCTTCATTTCCTTCACATGTTTGTTGCAGCTCTTCATTCTTCTTATTTGATTTTTCCAGATCTTCTTTGAGAGAGATGATTTCTGCTTCAAGGCCTTCCTTTTCAAATGACAGAGGTTCTTTATTCTTCTTATTTGATGCTTCAAGATCTGTTTGTAGAAAGATGATTGCAGCTTCAAGTCCTTCATTCTTCTTGCTTGATTTTTCGAGATCTGCATTTAGATCGTTGATTTCTACTTCTAGTTCTTTAATACGATTTTGATACTTGTCCACCTGACCATTCAACATTTCTATTTGTTCTTTCATTTGAGAGATCATCTCTTTGTTGATAGAATCTTTCTTATCAATTGCTCTTTTTTGTTCTTCATCTTTGATCTTGAGAGCTTTCTCTATTTCCAAAACACTACTTTCACAAACTTCATTATTGGTTGTACCACCAAGATCATGCAAAGGATGACCCCAATCACTATCTGATTCATCTTCTTCTATTTTCTGAGATATTTCCTTGCTTCGAGTAGCCTTCTTCTTTTTCTTCTTTTCCATGAGCACTTGTAGAGCTTCGTCAGAATCTGTTTCATATTCTTCAATTTTTGCTATACATGATTTCTGAGGTATCTCCTTTCCTGGAGTAACCTTCTTCTTTTGCTTCTTTGCCATGAGCACTTTCAGATCATGGTCAGAATCTTCTTCATCTTCACTGGACACTTCATCATCATCTTCTTTTGCATAATAACTCTTTCTCTTTTCAAATTGTTTCCCTTTACCATGCTTTTCTCTATAAGGACATTTAGTAGCATAATGACCAACTTTTCCACATTCAAAACATTTGAAGGGAAGCTTACCTTTGAATCTTCCAATACCTAGTTGGAGCTTTCTCACGAAATTCGCTTCTTCTTCATCGGATATATAGTTGGATTCTTTGAAAACTTCCTTTTCCTTTCCTTTTGTAGATGCCTTAAAAGAAGCTTCTCTGATTTGGGACGAACCTCCTTGTCTCATTTCAAAAGCAGTCAGAATACCATGCAATTGAACAATAGAAAGAGTTTGCAGATCTTGCCTTTCTTCAATAGCCGAAACTTTAGAGTCAAATTTAGAAGTCAAGGATCTTAAGACCTTTTCCACCAGAGTAGTATCAGTTATGGTTTCACCCAAATTTCTCATTCGATTTACAATATCATCCAGATGAAGAAAGAAACTGGCAACACTCTCATCACTATGCATCTTCAAATTTTCATATTCAATTCTAAGAGTTTGGAGTTTTGCACTTTTTACCTTTATGTCTCCTTCATAGCTCAGAATGATTTTGTCCCATATTTCTTTTGCTGAATGTAGCTGCATCACTTTAGCAAATTCTGATTCAGACATGCTTCCTAACAAGACATTCATTGCTTTGGCATTGATTTCATACTTCTTCCTTTCTGCTGCATCAGTAGGAATACTTGCTAGGTATTGATAACCTTCTTCCACGATTGCCCATACATCTGCACCAAGACTTTGCAGATATGCTTTTGTTCGTACCTTCCAGAATATCAGATTGCTTCCATTGAATAGAGGTGGCTTTATAGACATTACTCCTTCTTGACTTCCCATTGCGACGGATCTTCTTCAAGCGATCAAGCTTCTGCAGAAGAACCTGCTTTGAAACCAATTGTTGGGAAAAATACTGAGAGGGGGGGGTGAATCAGTATTTACTGCATAATCAAATATTTTTACTTTTTCATTCCTTAAAACCCATACGCTACTTTCCTTCAGTAAACTAGCGTATATACGCGGATCCCCTTTATGAAACTAGCGTATACACAAAGATCTAGATATGTCATTAAATCTTCACTCCTATTATTCCATCATTCATTCATCAAATGTTTAATAAACAGTAAACATGTGCAGTAAGAACAGAATAAGCCATCACACAAAGCATCACACATGAACACCAGGATTTTTAGGTGGAAACCCAAATCGGGAGAAAACCACCGCTGCAGTTGCTCGGCCTTCAATATTTTATTATAGAGAAAACATCTTACAACATATGTGCTGGCGCAGACTTGACCAGCACGCAGGCACCCACCTGCGCTCGTTTACCAGCCTCTCCTGGAAGGGAGCTCCAACCCACTGACTCGTTTACCAGCCTCTCCTGGAAGGGAGCTACGACCCCCCGATCTCGTTTACCAGCCTCTCCTGGAAGGGAGCTACAACCCCCTGACTGAAGGCTACAACCCTCAGCACCACCTTGGACCACGTTTCATCAATTTTCACACTGGATCCAACAACTTCAATAGAACAACACTTGCAGGCCACGATTCATCATATTTCCAGACTGAACCCTTTCCATACTTTTAAGCACAAACATACATCATCAACAGATACATACCAATTCAGACAACCCAGATTAGATATTTCATACACTTTGCTTCAGCAAACCTAGTTCTCCCGCTTTTATCACTGATGTCGTGTATATATGCGCTTCCGTCCACACAAACCAGCGTATACCACAGTGTATATTTTATTGCGCATACGCGCTTTCTCTTCGCTGAAGCCGCGTATATACGCGCTTCCTCCGCGGCGAAGTAGCGTATAGATATTCAATTATTACAGAGCAGCATACATCATCAGATCAGATATTCAGTTCAGATCTACCCTTTTGCTTCAGACAGATGTTCGCCAAGATGCTCGCCTCATCACAGATCTAAGCCTTCCATTATCAGATCTAGCAAATACAAGAGCAATTCAGATCTAGATCCCCTTCTTCGTCATTGGTGCATCATACATTCAGATTTATCATTCAAGTGTAACCCTTTCCATTCAGATATACTTCAGAGAGAAGTATTCATTCAAGCTCAGACATCTTGCACCCTCACTCATGATTTGCACAATGAATTTCTTCTCCTTATATAGGTTTACCCTTTTTTTCAATACCATAGGCCACAGGCAATACCATGAGCCCAAAACTACATTGGGTAAGAATGCATTGATGAATCGTGCAATACAATGGGTCAATACCATAGTGGTTACGCACAGTTTACTTTGGCGCTTTGTATAAAACAGCACGTTCTTTTCACTTGTATCATAGACTTCATCTTCAGGCCGATCCGCGTATGCCTTGAAACATACTCTTTTCATCATACTTTGAGCACATTCTAAATTCTTTTCTTCATTGCCTTCTGTATACACTGCAGATACATCAGATTTACTTCATCAAGAACATATTCTATCAAGCACAACTTCGTCAAGTAAGTTGCCATCTTCTTCATCAAGTGGGTTGCCATTCAAAGACAACACTCAGCATCAAACATCATTTCACATCAGATTTACATCATTTACCAAGCCCATCAAGTCAAGAATAAATTCATCAGGTGGATTGCCATCAAGGACAACACTCTGCATCATATTTCCAACACTATATACATAAGCCATATCATAGAAAAAGACAACAAACATTATCAACATATTATCATGCCATAGGATTTGAGTTTGAGCCTACCACCGGGATGAGATTTGGTGGACCTTCAGGAGGATGTTAGACATTTGATGGAATGCCTATGTGGCGCTCAACTCATTCCATGTTTTGATCAAGAGAGCATAGATCATTGTGCAGGTGGTACAATGAATGGATGAGGTCTAGTCGAGACTCATAGTGATCCTAAATCATTCTCACATGGAGAAACTTCATCCATTAGTATAATTCTATTGTATAAATGTATTGGTTAGCTTTAACTCTTGTGTGTCTCGTATCGAGAATCAATTCTATCCAATCCATCATTTCCTTAGAATTAGAAAGGTAGGTTTGATGGGATGAAGCCTCTCCTTCCATCGGAGCAATTTCTGCTTGAATTTGGTCGAGTATAAGCTCACGATAGTGTGAAGAAAACCATCTAATAATTTTATGCATTCAAGGATTACCACGCATGGATCTTTGTTGCTAACATGTGGCCCCACGTATAACACAAGCCCGTTGACGTTGCAGGATTTCCCAACCTATAACTAATTTAGTATTGAATAATGCCTTATCCTAGAGAAGACCAAAGCTTGCCTGACAACCACCCCTTGTGTTATTGAGGCTCGACCCCCAACACTTATGGTCTCAACCACTAATAACAACAAATAGGCATAGGGGAGGGGCCCTACGAATAAGCACTTCCTTGCCTCGAACCTCTTACCCCCTCACATAGCTCTGCCCTGGCTCCAAAAGGATTTATGCAACAACCTTTGTCTATCCTCTGCTCCAAGCAAACAACCTTCCTAGAATGAGACAAAATGAGAGTCAACAAAAATTGATGCTTGTCTCTACCACAACAACTCGTCAACCCCCTACAATATTACTCCTTTGGGAAGCTTCCTAAGAAGCACCACTTCCCCACTTAAGGATGAAATATAAGGGGACTCTAAGATAGGTTGACGTGTGGGTATCCCTTCTAGGTAGTTAATTAGGCTCACTCAATCCCAACAAAAAACATAGAGTCAAGAAAAATCAGAAAAGAATATAATCCACCCCCAAATTTCCACCTAAGAAAAAGCATTCATAGTGTGACAAATAACCTAGTACCAAAATTAATTGAACTTAGAAACAAAGGATACCACCACTCCAGAGGTGCCACTAAACAATACCAATTCCAAAGTAGAAACCAGTTAAAAGGGTTAGGATCTACCATGCACCAATATAATTTATGCTAGACGTAATCCTACATTGCAAAAGTGTTTAGAAACCCGAAATTTCCCCAGTTTTGCAGTAGAAATCCAATGGGTCTTCCTATACCCACAAGCAATTGCTCCAACCACTAGAGAACCAAATTTTCTTCTACCATGCCTACTTTGATCAATTGGCTTATACCTATCCCCATGGGGGCATCAATGGGGGAGCAATACCATACCATGTGCGATCATATTGGGGGATATATATTGACGAAAAAATGACATAATATATTGAGCATATAATAGGGTGACGAAAAAATGACATAATATATTGAGCATATAATAGGAGGTAAAGGATTTTTATATTGCCATGTATGAAAAATGGAGCTCAAAGTGAATGAAAAAAATATAAAGGGGTATGTTGTAACATTATTTGGTTTTGATAAGTTAGTATATTAGTCAAAAAATAAATTTAAAATTTTAAGTTAGGATATGGATTGAAAAGAAAAACAAAACAAAAAAGTTAGGACTATGGTTACTTTATAAATCCATATCAAATAAAATGTTAATGGTTGATTGCCCTAAAGAATGAAGGCATAAAAATGTTAGGAAAGCAAAAGAAAAATGTGCTTTTGATTAGAAAAATGGATAAAATGAAGGCATCTTGTTAAAATGCGCCATTAAATGCTTACTTTTCATTTGATTGTGGTTAAAAAGCTTTCAAAAGGCGTTACTCATAGTTTTTGGTTAATCAAACATCAAATTTTATGTTAGGTGCATATAAATTCATCCTAAGTCACTAAATGAAAAATATGTCTTGTTGGATTTGATAAAAGGTGCGCATTTATCTACGGTTGATATGCACTCCGTCCAAATCAACGGCGTAGGGAGAGTTCACACCCCCCTCAGCCACTTCCCGTTAACGCGGGGGGGGGGGTGTCTGAAAAGTAGTTTTAGTGGCTAGCACTAAAGGCATACGTGGCACAATCCTATCACTTCGCACCCTCCACCCCCCCTGCTCGAAACTGGAAACCATTCCCGACCCCCTCTGAAATCTGCCATGGTTTCATTTCTATTTTTGTCAACGGTCATTCTTCCCCCACACCTTGACTGTTTACCCTCCGTCTAATCATACACTTCCACCTGCCATACCCATTATCAAATCGTTATATCTGTTTCCAACATCTAATGTTCTTCTCCTCCTATTCTCCTGTTAAGCCTCTGTTCCTAGGCCATTAGCCTCCACGTCACAACCATGCTCCAATCAACATTAAATCCACTATAGTCACCTGAAAACCGTTAGCCAAACCCTGCAGTTATAAATAAACCTGAGCCGTTATCTTTGTCACTTTTATCTAATTTGTCATTTTTTCTTGCAGGTTAAACATTCACTCACAGTCCTCTGCACTGCATACTATTCATCTATCACCATTTACACCCAACCTGCTCTCTGTTATCTAGTCAACTACACCTTTCTCCTCTTTTATCCTCTTCTATCTGTTAGTATGGCCCCAAAGGAGAAATATAAAAATATAAACACAGAAGAAACCCCTGCCGCCACAGTCTCGGTCGATGTTGACCATGTTCCCCTCTCTGATTCTCTATTCAAAATTTCAAATGCTGAGTGTGAGTTCAACTTTCATGAACTACATTCTTGGCTAAAGAAAAAATACATTGACAAATAGGATCCCATCAGATTCTGGGAGTCATTGCTTCCTTTCTACAATTTTCCAAAAAAACATGAATTCCCTGACCTGATTATGTGGTGTCGGGCCAAATATTACCCTGTGAAAAGAGAAGTGATGGATTAGAATGGAGACATTCTTATCACCATCTCTGCTGAAATCATTAACCAGATGCTCTTAATCCCTTCATCAGACTCCCTCGGCCATATTTCACCATATGCACTTATGAATCTATACCATAAGTTAAATTTTCCACAGAGAACTCAAATATTTGATATTTTCTTGCTTGAGGATGTTGAATTACCTAAAAAGATTCCACCTTACCCATCTTCTATATTTCCTGAAGCTTCTAAACATTACATTTCTCTACTTTATTACCTGCTAGGATATCCAGATGATAAGACTGTGGATGAACCTATCCTTGGTTTTATTTCCATATTTATTAAAGATCATCAACCAACATTCATGTATAATTATAGTCAATTCTTGGTTGGTAATATACATGATAAATTCATGAATCTTACTTCACAGGGAGTATATAAGTACAGTTGTATACTTATTCATTTGTTTCTTTTCAGCAAGGAGATAAATTGCCAATTCAACTCAACAAGCAAGATGATCAAGGAGTGGATCAATCAATGATCCATTGGACAGAGATATTCAGAGCCAATTCAACCAAAACTTCATACACATATTTTATAGATCCATGTATACATCCAGTAGTACAACTTCTAAATATTCATACACAGACAAGGATTAGAGATGAGTTAAAGAGGATTCTACATCTAAGTGAACAAACTAAAACTGGTGACTGGTATTTATACTAGAATTATACAGACATAAGGGTATATGGTTACGAGCTTGCACCATATAAGTTTCCTAAATATGTTCCCATGAGAATATTTTCTATGGAATACATTAGGCAGATGATCAATATGGATGACCTGCACTTTGTGTCAGGAAAAAGAAAATCATAGTTTAAGATCAAGTCGAAGATTGGAACATTCATTTGCAACACCAGATCAGCTGGTGTGGAGGCAGACACATTGTTTAAAAACAGGAACTTCTAGCCTTATTTCACCTAGTTTTATGACCCTTTTGGGATTATATCTGCTCTAAGGGTTGAATTGAAAACAACACCTTATAATCACACTCCAAGTCTAGAGATAGATAAATTTATGAATCAAGAACAATGGGTTGATGGAACACTCCAGCAGGTAGAGGAATAGGTTTTCCTACATCAAAAGTTAAAACTCCAGTTGCTCAGAGCAAGAAATAGAAAAGGGAAATAGAGCATACTTCATCTGCTTTTGAGATTACGAAAGAATATATTTTACAACAAAAAAGCCTAAAATTGGTTTAACAATGTCTATTGAAGAAAGAAGAAAATAGGTAATTGATATTGGAGAAGAAGTTTCTACATTAGCTGGAACCATTGTTCCAAATACTCCTCCCACAATTTCTCCTTCTAGTGAACCTCTGGAAATAATTCATTCTATAGGAACCACTTCCACAGATGATCAGAACATTTTTTTCAAGTTCCTTGAAATTAAACAAAAGAATGAGACTCTCAAGTCCAATGTATACAACCAGTTTTGGAAACAAACTTCAACCTCCCAACATAGACTATTTTCAACTTTTGACAGTGTAAAAGGGAGAATGCAGATGGCCTTTTTGCAAGCTCAAGTTTCATTTCCAAAGTCTCCATCAGACTATAAAAATACCATATTTTCATTTGACACTAGTCAGATACATCCCATTGATCAAATGGATATGCACAGACACTCTGGTAAAATGTTGTTTTCCCCCATGACTACTACAACAATATCCCTCCCCAAGCTCAGGACTACACTTTCAATTGTTCAATCTCAGCTCAAGATTGAAAAGCTACCTTCATTAGCTAAATACAACAAGATGAAATCCTTAGAAGATCTTGTAGTCAAGATTATATATGATCCAAACGACTGCAAGGTTGTAGAAGAGTTTCTCAAGAAGAAGAATGCAGATATTGTAGCTCTGCGAAAGAATTTGAAGTTGACTTATACTGAAGATCCACAAACCAAAGAGATTGAAGAGAGTGAACAGAATAAGGAAGAGATGCTCAAACTTATTATTGATCAAAACATACAGATAAATAAAATGGAAGAAAAAATTGAAGGGCTACTAGAGGAGAAGGAAGAAGCACCAATAGTTATGGTTCCAGTCATAGCAATTCCAATAACAGTTGCAGGTACAAAACCTTCATCATCAACAACAACAATTTAATCAACATCAACAACAGCTGATCCAATTAAATTAGCACAAGTATTGGCTTTACAGAAGCAGCAAAATGACAAACTGTTGGAGAAGTTCCAAAATTTAGAGTTACGAAAGGTCAAGAATGACACTTTGAATATGGAAGAAATGTAGAAGTCCCAGAGATTGGGACTCAAGATTGAAAAAATGGAAAGTGAGTTCTTAATGGATGATACCTTTGCCCAAGCCAAGGAAAATATCTGGATAGAGATCAGCCAATCCATGATAGAAGTATGGCCATCCATACAAATAATATTTGAACAACAACAACTCATAACTAGATGCAGAGTAGAAATTGAAGTACAGAAAGTAGCCTTGAAGACCAAGCCAAGAGAAGCCAGAGATATGATCAAAGTGTTAAATTCAAAAACTAGAGAAGAGATGGAAGAAATAAATATTCCTGACAGAACAACTACCATCTTAGAGATAAAGGTCTTACAAAAGAAGAATTTGATCAACCAGCTAGAGACAAAGCTTCAAACCTTGGACATTTTTGTCCAAAGGTTTCATTCCAAGTTTAATGTTTTAAATAAAAAAGGACTACCAGGATTGGTAGCCTTAAATGATAAATTGAACAAATTAGAAGATTATTGTCAGAAATTGTATATTATTGCAAGAGACAGAGCTAAATTTGCAGGGATCAAAGGACATATTACAGGGAAGGCTTTTCTAGAATCCTTAGAGTTCAACTTGACCATCAAGCATGAGATTAGGCATTTGTTTCTCAACAAGACCACTTTCGAGAGATACATAGAAGTGGATGAAGTATTTAGAAAGATGGTAAATTTGCAAATCCCAAGTGAAGAAATATGGGATAAATTGTGTGATACTATTGAGTAATTTTGATACAGCATGACAACATAGCAACATTTCAAGGGCCAAGTCATCAACAACCTCCTTAAAAGCAAAGACACATCATCTAGTAGTTTACTTCTTCCTATTATTTGATACTGTTTTTGTAATCAGTTTTAGATATTTTCTTAGTCTTAGAACTAGTATAAATAACTCTCATCACGAGTTATTAAGGGTTGCACCCTTGGATAATCATTTTTGTAAACAATAGTGTACAAGCTTTTGATCATTAATAATAAAATAAGGATTCTATATTTGTTTCATACAACCTTGTTCCCTTGTGAGTTTTTCCTGTTTATTATTTCACATTGTTTTCTACATGTATTTAATTGCTATGAAGATAACTAGGTAAGATTAACTGAGTTTCAGTTGTCTTAAATTCCTCCTGAATTTATTATCTATATCAGAGAATGAGTTAGTGAGATATCTATTTATGTAAGTCCCTCTCATCAATAAATTATCAGTATCTTCATAATGTTAAATATGTTTTGTTAAACTTTTAGACATTGTTTGAAAGTTTTCACACTTATGATCATTCAAAATATTCTATTTGAATAATTTAATAACCATATCTTCTTACATATTCTGCTTAATCACCTGCAAAATATAAATCACTATGTGGAATAAAGCAACAACCCTTTGTCTTATTAATTAATACTATCTAAAAGTTAAGACACAATTGCTGCAAATTGTTTTATACATTGGTCATCCAAAAATTCCAAACTTAAAACAAAAAAAAACATTATAGATGCTCTGGCATAAATTATTGACCCCAATTATTTTAGAGGACAACATCAGACTGGCGTTGTTACTGGGGAACATAATTTGATTTTTTTTCCCTAGGACAATGATAAATCCTATTCCTTTAAGGGTGATTAAAGGTCTAGTTAGGTCAAAAATTTACACCTGGCGACTTCACTGAACCCAAGATGGCTCCTTCAAAGCATACCAGGTCTCATTCTGACTCTGAAATTGTCTTACCTTTATTAGATCCAAAGAGATTGGTAAGAAAAGCTTCTTCCAGAAGAATACATAAAACCCCTTCTTCTATTACTCAACAGGAGACCACAACAGTTCCCGATCCTTTCATATCTGGACCTATTCCCCTAGAATCAGAAGACATAACTCCTAGAGTGCAATAATTAGTATCCAAGGAGTGGATTTTCAATCTTATTTGTTAGTTCATTCTTTGGAGTGTTATAAATTACCTGAGGCACCTTTTGAATCTCCTACATCAGAATGGGACTTGGATCTACATTTACCTAGATTCAAATCTAATGATTTCATATCCCCTGTCACATACTCTGCTCCATTTACTTCTGCACAACTAGAAGATCTATTTTCTCTCTATTCTAATCCTTTATTCGAACACAAAGAAAGAGAAGAATAGGTTCAAAATTTAGTCATTAAAACACCCTTAAGATCCCTAAAAATATCTTCAAATCCACTTCATCCTCCACCTCCTTCTTCACCTCCTTCTTTGCCTCCTTCTTCCCCATATTCATCTTCTAATTATACTTGTTGCCCTATTACTCCCACACCAACTTAATGGTTTTCATATTGGGTATCTGAAACATCTCCCTAGATTTAATGGAGAAACTGGTTTTTCAGCTGAAGATCATCTAGCAGCATTTCTAGATTTTGCTGATAACATGAACATAGATGTAATGTTCCCAATTTTAGCCCCAAGCTAAAATGGAACATTATAGTTGCATATTTTCATTTTGTTGAATAAAAGTGGGTAAAGTGACCCATTCATGTAATAAACAGGAATAAAATCCCTTACAATATGAAAAGGGATCATCATGGAGCTGGATTTCACACCCTCATGTGTGAAAGAGGTTAAGATGCAAATGGACAAGGCCTAATTGACCATGTCAAACTGCGTTGGCATGAGTTGGAAAGCACTAAGTGGGACAGCGTAGTTTTAGTGGAGGAATATTCCATGGGGGAAGAAACTTCTAGAGGAAGGAAGGAGGAGACTTTGTTATGTTTAAAAGAGGGGCATGGCAGCCCATTGAGATCATTTGATTATTTGTCTATTCAGACAAATTGCTGCCTCTTGCTGTTCAGCAGAGCTGCAGTGCCCTCGGGCACGAGGGAGTCCTGTTTAGGATTTCCTCTCCTTCTTGAGTAGCTCATGAAGTATTGCACTCATCCTCCATATTCCGGAATTCAGGCCATAGCACCAGCCTACTCCATCGGCACAGTGTCTGTAGCATATTATTGTGCAGTGTTGCGGGATGTTGCTGGGGAGGTTTCCTACAACACCATTTTGAGATGATCTTTCAGAGGAGGGAGATTATATACTTCTGGGAGGTTAGAGAGGATGGTTCCAGAGCTTATTCCACTATCTTTGGCTGAAGGCCAACCACAACCATCAGTTACAACGTAGACCCTCTCATAGATTGCGTTCTTGTTGAGGCATATTTGTAGTGAGGGTGTTGCAGATATTTCAGAGGGTGAACTCTCTTGTGTCGGGATCAGCCTAAAATTTGGGAGAATAATTGGAGAAAGGCACATCATCAGATTCAGCCATTCAGCTTTCTCCATTCCACTCCACATATTGAGTTGTTACAGCTACCCAGCAACTTCGGCATTTTGACAGTTTTGCATCTTTCAACCAATCCTTCTAGGATTGACTTGAGGTAGTGATTGGGAGCTTAGATCTTCTCTCCCAATGATGTATGAGCCATGCATATGTAGATCCATGATTTTTTTCACTTAGGACTGCGTAATCCCTATTCATGGGCATTCTGCTATGGAGCAGCACTTTGTATTTTGGCATATGTTTTCATGGAAGGCTTCTTGCCTTGTTCTTTTGATGTTCATTGTATCATTTGATGCTAATATTCATAATAAAATGGCTCAAGGGTTTTCGTACATTTGGCATAATTTTTATTCACTGTTATTTCCAGTTTATGTCTTTATATTGATGTAGTTGCATTTTTGGGTCATCTTGAAAGATTCCCAATCTTGTTGTATTCCCCCTTGGGAATATTGTCCCTTGACAACACTCTATAGACAGAGTCTGATAGTGGGCCAGGAAGCCTCTGGAGCTCATCCTTATTTATGAAGGTGACAAATCCAGTAAATTCCCCTTTAGTCTATCTCTAGAATATATTTTCTTGTCGATTGACAATGTTTTTGAAAAAGGAACATTACAGTGGTATCAAAGCATAATCTTGGCTCATCCTGTGGATCTTCAGCCAAGATGCCATCTAAGAAGAAGAGGAAGACTCCACTTTTTGGAGAAGAGAAAGGAGATGAGCTAGCCAAGCTTCTCCCTAAATCCACCTAGGGCTTTCATGGGAGCCACAAGCAAAAGAAAAGGGAGAGATATGAAGAATATCCACAAGGGTTTGAAGCAGAAAAAAACTCTAGGGTTTCTGATGAGGAATGTGAACATGTAGTCACATCCTTTGATGCACAGCGCAGTCACATGTGCAGTTTGTCATGAAAGAGATGGGAAAATAAGGAGAGGTGATCAAGAGGAAAACTCTTGAAGATTTTCTGAGAGAGTATGAGTCTCAAACTCCGGCATTCAGAGATCATCTCACTTTCATGGATTTTTTCAAGTCTAAGGTGAAGGGGAGCTAACAGCAAGATAGATTTTTTCTATCTACTTTCGGAGGTTCACCTACATGTTCAGCCAAAGCATGGGTAGAGGAGTTGAAGACCATGTTGCAGCAGCACAAAGTTTCCAAAGGAGATGTTATCAGTTTTGCAGCGCTGCACTTTAGAGGTAAGACCTATGCATGGTGGATATTTGAGTCATGTTCTTTGAAGGATGCAAATACTTCTTCCTATTTTAGATTCATTGGAGCAATGATGGAAGGATCTGGTGGGAGAAAATCTGAAACACGTGCAGAGAAACAAACCAAGACTTTGCATGTAAAGGGAGGAAACATAAACTCAGTTCCACTTCAGAACATTGTTGAGAAGGCTGACATCTTTCATTATACCTTGTTGGAGGCAAGGTATCCGTCTCATATTCTTGCACAAGAGAGCATGGAGGTCTCTTTTTAAAAGGGAGATCAAATTTTGGAGAAGTTTCCCCTACATGTTGATGAGGAGGAAGGAAACTGCGCTGGTATAGCTAGAGTTGATCCAGTGCCTCATGCAGAGGAAAGAGGAGCTCTTGCTCCACATATAGGGATTCTTGTGTTTTTGCAAGAAACTCCCCAAGATCTCCCATGTGCCATTGTTGGTTGGGTGCAGAGCTATGGAGATAGGAGAAGAGATAGGGAGGATGATCAGCATCATGTGATGAGGAGCACACACCCCTGTCTATTTTATGAGGTTGATGCACCTAGGATGATGATTGGATTGCGCAGTGGAAGCATGGAGGGTTTTCTCCATTCATACATTCAGTCATCTCTTGATGATGGTGTCTCACTGCACGGAGACATTGCACCAAGGAGACCACTAGATCAGCAAAGGAGGTTGGATGCTCCACATTTGGGGGCCTCACACCTTGATTTCAGGAGGGTGGAAACCTTGGGAGATTTCAGCACAACGCAGAGAGTTTGGGATAGACTCAAGGAGGAGGGAGACACTCTCTCATTTTCAGCATTACCCACTCTCATCAGTTATACTACGCTGATATAGTTGCTGCATAGATGGAGGATAGCATCTTCATGATGACAGATGGCTGCTCCATATATTTTGTGAGAGAGAGGATACTTCCTTTGAGGAAGGACTCTTTCATGCATTGGAGTAGATGGAGGCCACTCATGCTTACATTGCCCAGTATCGGGAGATTATTTGGAGATGATAGTCTCTCATGGGAGGCTCATTTTCAGAGAGCATCATTTCTATTTGAGCATGAGTAGCTACATGATGGGCATGGAAGCAACTTGGAGGATGACTTTGGCATGAGGGGATGTCAAGGTAGCAGGCAGCAGCGTGATGGAGCACCATATTGCAGAACACCAGCGCTGTCTATATGGAGGATTGATCCAGGATGGAGGACTCAGCTTTGGGTGAGTATTCCCCAGGATATTGGTGCATGCATGATTCTGGGATAGCCTTGATGGAGATGGTAGATACTAGTGGATGATATGATCATCTATCATCATGGCAGACTCTTCTTGACTAGAGTTTCTAGTCTCAAGGAGAAATTATTTGCATGCAGCATATGAGGACTTCCTACCTATGCATTTGGATGCATGCTTTCCCTTGCTAGAGGAGTTCACTTTGGAGGGAATTCATCATGATCTTCATCAGCATATGGACAGATGCATAGCCGAATGATTTTGGAGAGGTTGGCACAACCATTCCCTTACTCATGGGAGGAGAGGGAGAGCATTCAGTTGAGCCATTTCAGCTCAAGGTCTCAAGTACATGGTAGAGAAGGTATCATTTCCATTTTTTACCTCTTTACTTCACATGAACAACCTATTGCCTCAAGGAGGGTCACCCCTTCTTGCATTTGATATGATGTACTTGCAGCTACTTGCAACCTTGATTTTGGCTAATTTTGTGATGGTTGTGGGGAAGCCACTTGTTTCTCGGTGTGCACCAATGGCACCAAGTTGTGATTTCATGTTTCATATTATGAGGAGATGTGGTGGCAGCAAACAAGTGGATAGTTCAGCACTTGTTACTTTGGTTTTTTAGGCAGGCCAAGGAGGCATTGCGTAGGTTCCATGAGTGAGATTTGGAACCACTCTCTGGTTGTCATTTGACAACTTGTTTCTATTGCATATTTCTCCTTGTATATTTCTGATGTTGTACCTTTATTGAGGAGAATTATTTGGAGAGCATTGTATGTACATCCCATTGGGAGCATGATTCTCCCCATTGTATATGTCTTATCTTGCAGGAGACACCATGGGCAAACCATGATTGCCACATTGCTACCTATACCTTCTTGTGGAAGGGACCACTTGGAGAATTTGCAGAGGCATTTCATGGTTTATTTTCTTGATGGGGTAGCTTGGGCCATTCTTGGAGGCCATACTATTTCAGCCCAAGGATAGAGGCAGCCCCATGAACACTTCAAATGGAGAGAGGACCGTCTTGAGAAGCACCAGCACACTCTCCATTTAGCCCCAACACATTGCAGAAACCGGGGGTTGAGATTTTCATTTGGATGATTGCATGGATGAGAGGATCATCATTGGGATACAAATTTTCCCATGCATATCATCACTCCTACCTTAAGGAGGCCTTAGCACAGCAAGAAGGATTCCACTACACCTTCTATCTTTCCATGAGGAGTATCATTTTCAATTGCATACTTGGGGGAGAGCATTGGAGGACAGATTTATTGCAGCATATTTGAGCAGTGGTGGGACCATTGATGAGGAGGCCACAAGAAAGAAGGGGGAGAAATTTTTTTTCTCTCTATGCAGTTGCTTGAGGACAACCAACATGTGGGAGGGGAGGACTGTAATGTTCCCAATTTTAGCCCCAAGCTAAAATGGAACATTATAGTTGCATATTTTCATTTTGTTGAATAAAAGTGGGTAAAGTGACCCATTCATGTAATAAACAGGAATAAAATCCCTTACAATGTGAAAAGGGATCATCATGGAGCTGGATTTCACACCCTCATGTGTGAAAGAGGTTAAGATGCAAATGGACAAGGCTTAATTGACCAAGTCAAACTGCGTTGGCATGAGTTGGAAATCACTAAGTGGGACAGCACAGTTTTAGTGGAGGAATATTCCATGGGGGAGGAAACTTCTAGAGGAAGGAAGGAGGATACTTCGTTATGTTTAAAAGAGGGGCAAGGTAGCCCATTGAGATCATCTTAGATAATTTTATTATTTGTCTATTCAGACAAATTGTTGCCTCTTGCTGTTCAGTAGAGTTGCAGTGCCCTCGGGCACGAGGGAGTCCTGTTTAGGATTTCCTCTCCTTCCTGAGTAGCTCATGAAGGATTGCACTCATCCTCCATATTTCGACATTCAGGCCATAGCACCAGCCTACTCCATCGGCGCAGTGTCTCTAGCAGATTATTGTGCAGTGTTGCAAGATGTTGTTGGGGAGGTTTCCTACAGCACCATTTTGAGCTGATCTTTCAGAGGAGGGAGATTCTCTACTTCCAGGAGGTTAGTGAGAATGGTTCGAGAGCTTATTCCACTATCTTTGGCTGAAGGCCAACCACTACCATCAGTTACAGCGCAGACCCTCTCATAGACTGCGTTCTTGTTGAGGCATATTTGCAGTGAGGGTGTTGCAGATATTTCAGAGGATGAACTCTCTTGTGTCGGGATCAGCCTGAAATTTGGGAGAATCATTGGAGAAAGGCACATCATTAGATTCAACCATTCAGCTTTCTCCATTCCACTCCACATATTGAGTTGCTGCAGCTACCCAACAACTCCGGAATTTTGATAGTTTTGCATCTTTCAGCCAATCCTTCTAGGATTGACTTGAGGTAGTGATTGGGAGCTTAGATCTTCTCTCCCAATGATGTATGAGCCATGTATATGCAGATCCATGATGTTTTTCACTTATTACAGTAGTCTCCCTTCTATGACTGCGCAGTCCCTATTCATGGGCATTCTGCTATGGAGCAGCACTTTGTATTTTGGCATATGTTTTCATGGAAGGCTTCTTGCCTTGTTCTTTTGATGTTCATTGTATCATTTGCTGCTGATATTCATAATAAAATGGTTCAAAGGTTTTCATACATTTTGAAATAATTTTTATTCACTACTATTTCCATTTTATGTCTTTATATTGCTGTAGCTGCATTTTTGGGTCATCTTGAAAGATTCCCAATCTTGTTGTATTCCCTCTTGGGAATATTGTCCCTTGAAAACACTCTATAGACAGAGTCTGATAGTGGGCCAGGAAGCCTCTGGAGCTCATCCTTCTTTATGAAGGTGAAAAATCCAGTAAATGCCCCTTTAGTCTATCTCTGGAATAGATTTGCTTGCCGATTGACAATGTTTCTGAAAAAGGAACATTACAATAGAACATGAAAATGTTTATATGAGATTGTTTGTGCAATATTTAGAAGGAAATGTTAGAATTTGGTTTAGACATTTACCATCACATTATATTATATCTTGGGAGGAATTGACAACTATATTTAAAAATCAATGGGGTGTGAAAAAGGATCATGTTTATTTCTTAACAGAATTTTAAGAGCTTAAAAGAAACTATGGTGAACCACTAGTTGATTTCATCAAAAGATTTAATAAGCTTTATCACAATATACATTGTGATTGTAAACCACCTGTAGCAGCAACAAAGGTTAGATTCTCCAAAGCCTTTGAGGATGATTTTGATGTTTTTTTGAGAGTGAGAACAGCTTGTACCTTAGAAGACATGCAAAAAATGCTATAGAGGTTGAAGCAAATAGGTCTACCTCAGCTAAGTTAAAGGCCAAAGATGAAAAATCCCAAAGAAAATTAAAATCAAATCAGGAAGCTTCTTCTTCCTCTAAATCTAAAGGTGAAGACTCAAAAATAGATGAAATCACATCACTTCTTAGAAACCTTTCAAATAGGATTTCTAAGATTGAAACAAAACCTAGAACAGTCCAACAAATTGTTGCTAGACCCCAAACACAAACCCAAGGTTAGTTCAAAAAGGCCCCTCAATTGTGAATTCTTCAGAGATCAAACAATGATCAACCAATACCTATAACTTTGTTGATTGATGATCAACAACCTGATGATAATACTTTTTCAATCACTGAAAATATTAATAACATAGACAACACATCTATTCATACTACCACTGTCCCTATCCCTCAGAGTCAAATGTCTACAAAATATCAAGAGAGTTCTCGGGTCTTTAAATATCAAGCCTTTTCTGAATTTTAAATTGCAAAACTTGAAAGAAGGTATGATCTAAGACCTAGAGCAGGTCCTGGTATACCTCCTAAAGAAACAATCATAATTGAGCCTCAAGTGAAATCTGTTGAAACTCAAACTATTGTTATTCAACCTCTAAATCAACCAAATGATACTACACAAGTTGATAAAATAGTTTTGATTGCTTTTAATGTTGAAAAATAATTATAAAGAGTTAAAATTCCTATTCCACTTTCAGAATTTTCCAAAAATCCTGGATATAAGATTCAAGTCTCAAAATGGATCCAAAACTCTAGTGTAGATGCTGAAGGAGGTGTTATTAGCCTTCAAGATGAGAAACCATCAGTAGTTTTTGGTCCAAGTTATGATATGATTGATGAAACTGTACCTTCATTTTATGTAACTTTGAAAGCTCATGATTCATTGTTATATAATTGCATGTTAGATTATGGAGCCTCACATAACCTTATGCCTAAGGTTATCATGGATCAATTAAACCTTAAAATCACTAGATCTTCATTAGAGGAATTTTGTGTAGAAATTTCTTGACTTTCCCACCCCGATTTTCAGTTTCACCTTATTTCTCCAAATAGTTAAATGCCCTTTCCCATATCCTTACATTCAACAAACTGGAAAATAAATTTTTGTTGAAAACACAAATTCTGGAAAATTTACAGAATGCTGGAAAATGCAGAAATAAAATTTAGCAGGCTCAAAACAACCATTCAACACATTTAAACACTGAGATTTTTGGTCAACTTGACCCTGAGAAAACCCCCTACAACTCCTGTGGAAAACCAGTTCGAAAGCTTCTCTTTTATTTTCTGAATATTTCTTTTTACAGTGAAACAGAAAAACTCATAAAAAAATTCCAGCAACAAATTTACAGACTTATCTTGATTTCCGTGCTTGCACACCGCCTCGGAAATTGTGCCAAATCAGTAACAACAGAAAACAGAAAATTTACAGCACCTTAGGATAGCATTACATGCTGTACGGCCACCTCAGGAAGCGTGTCGTAACAGCCGTACTTTATTGTACGGACTGTACATATTTTGTACAGCAACCTCTCTCGAAATCTGTGCCAAAAATCTGGGCTATGTTGTTGTCCTCTTCCTCGTTTTTTGTGCCAAAAATGACAGCCACCCTCTTCCTTGGAAAACGTGCCTAATTCTTGTGCCTTGAAGTGCGTGCTTGCTACTGTACCCTCTTTCTCGATTTTTGTGCCTCCTCACTTGGAAACACTACCTCTCCCTTGTTGTATGGATTTTCTGCCTCGGTATGTGTGCCAATAAACGTTGTTGTACCTTTGCTGAAATCTCTTCACTGTTTCCCTCCTTCTTCTCACTGCTCAAAAAAATCTCCAGCTCTCTTTCTCTCCTTCTCACAATCTTCTCATGAAAGAATGAATGACCTTTTCCTTCTTTTCCTCCTTTAACCTAACCCTAAGTGACTTTTGGAGAATCCCTAAATCCAAAGGCTGAAATAGATTGAGATCTAGGGCTGAGATTAAATGCTCATTTAAATCTCACTTTCTATTTTTTTAATTCACCCCACTTTAATAAAGACCCACTTAGTCATTTATTTCCAAAGTCACTTTTCCTTTCTAATTTTACATTGACTTTATTAAAGTCACTTTTAAAATTAGACTTTAGTAACTTTATCACTTAAAGCCACTTTTAAATTAGATTTGACTTTATAACTTTATAAAGTCACTTTAGGAGAAAAATTAAATTCTT
Source organism: Pinus albicaulis (assembly GCA_034641835.2). NCBI lineage: Eukaryota > Viridiplantae > Streptophyta > Pinopsida > Pinales > Pinaceae > Pinus > Pinus albicaulis. Next base: position 1,128,475,871 of record CM076581.1, on the reverse strand, counting down.
TGGACACTTTTCCCTAGGCCAAAGATCAAAGCCTTAGGGAACCACCTGTCCTCCGGTAACCAAATTTCAACACTCCCTCTTACCGAGGAAGGTGTTCCTTACCACACCCATCTTGTCTCTGAAGTAGACATGCTTGCCTCGTGGTAAGGCTTTGGTAAGAATATCTGCAACCTGCTCATCAGTGGGAATATACTCAAGCTTCACAGCTCCTTTCTGAACATAGTCTTTGATGAAATGATATTTGATCCCGATATGCTTTGACCTGTCATGAAATACTGGATTCTCCGTGAGCTTAATGCAACTCTGATTATCACAGTAAATCACTGAAGGTCTCAACGGCTGACCAAATAAGCCAAACAACATCTTGCGAAGCCAGATGGCCTCACAACTAGCTAGACTGGCTGCCATATACTCTGTTTCCGCTGAACTCAATGCTACTGACTGCTGCTTTCGGCTGAACCATGACACAACTGCCGAACCCAACCCAAAACAGCACCCTGAAGTGCTCTTCCTATCAGAAGCACAACCTGCCCAATCAGAATCAGTGTAACCTGCCAATCTCACTCCATCCCCCTGCCTGTAGTCCAGACCATAATCCACTGTCCCCTGCAAGTATCGCAAAATGTGTTTTGCAGCCACCCAGTGAACCTTCCTAGGCTCACACATAACCTGACTCATCGTGTTGACTGCAAAACAAATATCTGGTCTAGTGTTGACCAAATACATCAAGGAACCAATCAGCTGCCTGTACAATGTGGGATCCACCAACTCGGAATCCGAAGCATGAAGCTTCTTCCAGTTGGTGATCATTGGTGTCGACATGGGTCTACAATCCTCCATGTGGAATCTGCCAAGGATGTCCACAATATACTTCCCCTGCCCCAGGAAGAAATGCCCCTCCTCCTGCCACACCTCCAAACCCAAAAAGTAATGCATCAAGACGATGTCCTTCATCTCAAACTCCGCCGCAAGATCTCTCTTGCAGTGCTCTATGAGTCTCTCTGCACCTGTAATGACCAAGTCATCCACATACAGCACCAGAATGAGAGGCTCCTCACCTATCACAATGTAGTAAAGGTTCGGATCTGCCTCACTCTTTGTGAAACCCATCCCCTGCAAGTATGTATCTATCCTGGAGTACCAAGCTCTGGGAGCTTGCTTCAGGCCATAAAGGGCCTTCTTCAGTCTGCACACATGGGACTCCTTCCCATGCACCTCAAAGCCCTGTGGCCGCTCAATGTACACCTCCTCCTGTATGAAGCCATTGAGAAATGCGGTCTTCACATCCATCTGGTGGATCTTCCAACCCATCTCTGCTGCTATCGATATAATGGAGCGGATCGAAGTATATCGAGCCACAAGAGCGAAGGTCTCCTCATAATCAACTCCCTCTACCTGGGAGAACCCTCTAGCCACAAACCTCGCTTTGAATTTCTCAATGCTGCCATCTGCAGCATGCTTTACCTTGTAAAGCCATCTGGAAGTAACCACGGATTTGCCCTCAGGCCTCGGCACCACCTCCAAAACATCATTCTTCATGATAGAAGAATACTCCTCCTGCATGGCCTCTCTCCAGACCTGCTGGCTAGCTGCCTCCTCATAGCTAGAAGGCTCAGAGTCAAGGATGTTGGTAGCCATTGCCATATAGCTACAAAACCTCTCAGGTGGTCTGCTCTCTCTGACCGACCTCTTAGGCTCAGCAACAGTTGTGGCATCTCTCAGGGTGTCCCGAAGCCACTTGGGCTTCCTCTTCCCTGAGCACACTTCTCCCATTGGATAATGAAACTCCTCCTCCTCATCGTCATCAGAGCCCGAACTCCTCGACTGTCCATTCTGCTGTCCTCCTACTCGCACTCGTAGAACTCCGAGGTACCGGTGCTCAATCGTCCATCAAAGGGACTCCCTAGTGAACCGCTTCGTGGGATTGCTCTAGGCGCGCCTGGCACCACCCTCGACTGCGAGCGATCGCTACACCGATGATCAAATCACCAACTATGTACTTCAATCTTCCGCGATCTCGGCCACCGGATCCCCGTGGATCGACCTGGGCCGTCGCCGAGGGTCTGGCTGATCTAGATACTCTAACTCCCGTGACCTCCTAAAGGCCCTGTCCTCCTCGAACTTCACATCCCGCCTGCCAACAACTTTCCTCTCCGTGTGAACCGAAAAGGCCTTTTGAGGTCCCACTCAGCTCACAAAGACACCTTCGCGGTGGCTCAGCTTGGTTCTTCTCATGTAGGAGTATGTCATGCACCCAAAGACACGAAGATGACCCATATCAGGCTTCTTCCCAGAAAAAGCCTCCTCCGGAGTCATGTGCCCCAAGGCACGATGCGGACTCCTGTTCTGCAAGTAAACAGCTGTGTTGCAGGCCTCTGCCCACAAAAATAATGGCAACCCCTGATCATGTAACATGGCTTTGGCAGCCCCTCCGATGGATCTGTTCTTCCTCTCCGCAACCCCGTTCTGCTGGGGGTTGTAAGGAACAGTGAGCTCCCTCCTAATGCCTGCCTCCGCACAATAGTCAAAAAACTCTCCAAGGGTGTACTCTTCTCCATTGTCCGACCTCAGGGACTTGATCTTCCGACCTGTCTGTGTCTCCACAAGAGCTCTGAACTCCTGAAACCGCTTGAAGACCTCACTCTTGGTCTTTAAGAAATAAATCTAGGTCCTCCTGGAGTGATCATCAATGAATAAAACATAGTACTCATATCCACTCAAGGAAACATGAGACATCCGACCGCTCACATCGGAATGAATCAAATCAAGTATCCCAGTCGCTCTGCTGTCACTGCTGGGAAAAGGGGATTTGGCAAACTTGCTCATCGCACATCCTCTGCAAGTATCAAAGTGATCAGTACTGAAATCTGGCACACCTGTAGTGATCTCCCGCAAAGTCCTCAAGGCTCCATGATACATGTGCCCCATCCTGCGGTGCCAAATCTCACACAGCTCAGAACTGCTAGCTCTGCTGTCGGTACTACTGCTCAATGCCAAAAGGGGTTGAAATGCAAACTTGTACACCTTTGCATGGCGTACACCTATCACTCTAGCTGAATCAGCTGGAGTGCCCCTGGGATACATTAGCACCTGTCCTCCCCTGAACAGTACCTCATATCCTCTATCCTCCAAAGCTGAGACGGATATGAGGTTCTTCCTCATCCCTGGCACATAAAGAACAACTGACACCTTCAAGGGAGGTTTGGACTCCCTCTGAAATGTCAGTGTCCCCACACTGACTGCTCTAACAACTCTGTCATCACCGAGTACTACCTCTATATCAATGCCACTCTTTGAAAGCTCTGAGAAGTACTCACGGACTCCTGTCATGTGACGTGAAGCCCCACTGTCCACATACCAGATACCCGAAGATGCTCCGCTAATCGAGGGAAATGCATGCTCCCTCTGAACCTCTATGGCAGATAATCCTGCACTAGAAGACTCACACGCAATGAACCCAAACTCTCGGTCAAAGCGATCTGCAAAGTCCTCAACCTCTGCTGAAGCTGCCATGCTCTGGTTCTTCCCCTTCTTCTTCTTCTTCTCCGAACACACAACTGCATAGTGTCCCATCTTCTGACAATTCCAACACTTCACCTTGGAATAGTCCTTTTGTGTGTTACCCTGTTTACCTTTACCTTTACCTTTGCCCCCACCATTACTTGTGGAAGCCTGCTTCTTCCCTTTGCCTTTCTTGCCTCCTGCCAACAGTGCTACATCCTCATCCTGCTCAACTGGCTTGGCTGCCCCAAGCTGACCTTTCCTGATCTCTGTCTGAATGCAATCATCCCAGAACCTCTCCCATGTGGGAAGGGTCTCACGTGCACAAACCCCATCAACAAAGTTCATCCATGAACTGGGGAGGCCATTCACTGCTATCCGCACCAACTCAGTGGGTTGAATGACCTCTCCAATTGCTGCCAACTCATCTCTCACATTAGTAATCTTTGTGAGATATCCAGCTGCACTATTAGTCTTACCCATCTTAATGGTTTTCAGCTTCTCCTTCAGGACCATTTTCCGGTTCTCATTGGTACTTTGGTAGAGATTGGACAATGTTGTCCACATCTCATGAGCATTTCTCTTTCCTCTCACATGAGGAATGAAATGGTCTTTGATTCCGTCTAGAATCAGTCTCTTACCCTTGTTGTTCTTCCTATTATATGCTGCCAACTGAGTAGCATCAGTAGGCACATTAACAGGCTGCTGTGTGGTATGAACCATGATATCCCAGAGTTCTGCCTCCTCAAAGATACTCTGCATTCTCTCCTTCCAAACGCTGTAATTGGTATGCCCATCCAACCTATCCTCCACCCTCAATCCCAATGACATCTTGCTGTCCTAAAACTGAAAAATAGCACTGCTGTAGTAAAGATAAAAATTCTGTTTGTGAAAAATCAGCTTGCTGGAATTTTCTGAGTGAAAAATCAGCAGGCTGTATTTTTCTCCTTGCTGTCCCAAACTGCACTTTCAGCACTCAAGCTCTGATACCATGTAGAAATTTCCTCTTTCCCACCCCGGTTTTCAGTTTCACCTTATTTCTCCAAATAGTTAAATGCCCTTTCCCATATCCTTACATTCAACAAACTGGAAAATAAATTTTTGCTGAAAACACAAATTCTGGAAAATTTACAGAATGCTGGAAAATGTAGAAATAAAAATCAGCAAGCTTAAAACAGCCATTCAACACATTTAAACACTGAGATTTTTGGTCAACATGACCCTGGAAAAACCCCCTACAACTCTTGGGGAAAACCAGTTCGAAAGCTTCTATTTTATTTTCTGAATATTGCTTTTTACAGTGAAACAGGAAAAACTCAGAAAAAATTCCAGCAACCAATTTACAGACTTATCTCGATTTCCGTGCTTGCACACCGCCTCGGAAATTGTGCCAAATCAGCAACAACAGAAAACAGAAAATTTACAGCACCTTAGGACATCATTAAATGCTGTACGACCACCTCGGGAAGCGTGCCGGAACAGCCATACTTTGCTGTATGGACTGTACAGATTTTGTACAGCAACCTCTCTCGAAATCCATGCCAAAAAACAGAGCTGTAGCTGCTATCCTCTTCCTCGGTTTTTGTGCCGGAAATGACAGCCACCCTCTTCCTTCAAAAACGTGCCTGATTTTTGTGCCTTGGAGTGCGTGCTTGCTGTTGTACCGTCTTCCTCGATTTCTGTGCCTCCTCACTTGGAAACACTGCCTCTCCTTTGCTGTACGGATTTTCTGCCTTGGTATGTGTGCCAATAAATGCCGCTGTACCTTTGCTGAAATCTCTTCACCGCTGCCCTCTTTCTTCTCACTGCTTAGAAAAATCTCCAGCTCTCCTTCTCTCCTTCTCCCAATCTGCTCATGAAAGAATGAATGACCTTTTCCTTCCTTTTCCTCCTTTAACCTAACCCTAAGTGACTTTTGGGGAATCCCTAAATCCAATGGCTGAAATAGATTGAGATCTAGGGTTGAGATTAAATGCTCATTTAAATCTCATTTTCTATTTTTTAATTCACCCCACTTTAATAAAGACCCACTTAGTCATTTATTTCCAAAGTCACTTTTCCTTTCTAATTTTACATTGACTTTATTAAAGTCACTTTAAAATTAGACCTTAGTAACTTTATCACTTAAAGTCACTTTTAAATTAGATTTGACTTTATAACTTTATAAAGTCACTTTAGGAGAAAAATTAAATTCTTTTGGACACTTTTCCCTAGGCCAAAGATCAAAGCCTTAGGGAACCACCTGTCCTCTGGTAACCAAATTTCAACATTTTGAGGTCTAAAATGGGCCTCCCAAGAAAAATGTACAACCAAAATAAAATTTATAAGAACCAATAGGATTCAAGATGATGATGTCAACCATGGGGGTTGATTCACCATTTTTTAAGTAAAAGGGTAAAAAGATTAAAAAATAATAAAGTACTAAAACTACTTTTTCAACTCGTATTTTCAACTTATCTCCCAACATTTTTACCCAAATTTCGACTAGGAGTACTCATTGGATGCAAAATTTAATTCTTCATTCAAGGAGTACCCATGTTGCATACTTTAGATGGACCACGCTACACAAAAAATGATAAATACATGAAAAACATGATTGTACTCCTTGGATGAGGAATTAAAATTTTCATCCAACGAGTACACCCGCTCGAAATTTGAGTAAAAACTTTGGGAGATAAGTTGAAAAATAGGTTTTTTTATTTTTTCCCTCTAAAATTTGGTGATGTAATCAAATCTTATTTTATTATTTCCACTGTTATTTTATACACCTTCGATTCTAAAAGAGTTCCCTGCTTAGGAGTTATAAAAGATTTAGTGGTTACTCTAGCTCAAATACCAGTGAAAAGTATAGTTCTAGACATTGTTGTAAATGATATTGCTCCCAAGTTTGGAATGCTTCTTCCAAGATCATGTTGTGCCAAAATAGGAGGAAGCCTTTAGATGGATATTTCTTTTGCCACAATTCCTGTGTATGGAGGAGAAAATCTTATGTTATACAGAGAAGTCATATTTATACATATTGTGTGTCAAGCAGACCAAGCCATAAATAATCCCATTTATGTAGTTTACCAAGATTTTGGTTGCTTCCAACTAACTTCAAATAATTCACAGAATTCCCAACTCAAGATTCAGGATGTAGTTGAAACTCCCAAATCTGCTCAAACTGATATATGGAAACTTTTATTTGATGGATCTTGTACCAAAGATGGAGCTAGAGCTAGTATAGTTTTCATTTCACCTGAGAAAGAGAACATAACTCAATCATGCAAGTTATATTTTGAGATTACAAATAACGTTGCAGAATATGAAGCTTTCTTCTTAGGCTTAGATTTTTCTAAAATATTAAATGTTTAAAGTTTCAGTGTTTTTAGTGATTCTGAACTTATAGTAAGACAGGTTAGGAACCTTTGTCAAACAAAGAATCCTAGGCTCAGGTCTTATAGAAATGAAGTTTGTGATACAATTGAAAACTCCTTTACTTCTTTTAATATAAATTTCATCCCTAGAAATGAAAACATTCATGCAGACTCCTTAGCTATTTTTGCTAGTTATTTTAAAACACCAGACCAAATGAAGGTACAATACCAAATCCAAGTCAAATATAGGCCATCTATTCTAGATAATCTAAAATATTGGAAAATATTTGACGATGATGAACAACTCAAATCCTTTCTTCAAGTTATTGATGAATTTTCTATCTGACAAATTGAATAAGATAAATCAGATATGAATGAAGCTGCTAAAGAAAAAGAAAATTCAGATCTAAATACAAAAGTAGCTGATCATGACATTATACAATTGTCAAAAAAATTTATTCCTAAAGGCCTTGTTCCTTTAGAAAAGTTATTTGATCAAAATGGTGTCCCTAGAAATCCATTGTCTATTTCACCAGAAGATGATATTGAAGAAACTAACATTGGAACTGATGAAGAGATTAAAAACATTAAAATTTGTGCATCTTTAACTCTTGAAGTTAAAACTGAATACATTAAGCTTCTTAAAAATTACAAAGATGTTTTTGCTTGGTCTTATGTCGATCTGAAAACTTATGACACATCTCTTATAGAGCATAAAATTCCACTAAAACTTGAAGCAAAACCTTACAAGAAAAAACTTAGAAGAATTAATAGGTTCTTATTCCTACCATAGAAAAAGAACTTAAAAGCTTTTAGATGCCCAAATAATTGTTCCCTTAAGATAATCTGATTGAGTAGCCAATTTATTTCCTGTCAGAAAGAAAAATGAAAAAATTAGACTTTGTGTGGACTTCAGAAACCTTAACAAATCATCTCTAAAGGATAACTATCCACTACCAAAGATGGATCAATTACTCTGAAAAGTTTCTGGTGCTAATAGGCTTTCAATGCTTGATGGATTTTCTAGTTATAACTAGATAATGGTAAATCCAAAAGACAGAGAAAATATTGCCTTTACCACACCCTGGGTATATTCATGTATGCCAGAATGCCTTTTGGGTTATCAAATGTAGGAGCAACATTCCAAAGAATTATGGATTTAACTTTTGTTGGTAAGGTGAATAAATGTGTTGTTATTTATCTTGATGATCTCATTGTTTTCTCTAATTCAGATCAAAACCATTTAAAACACTTGATGAAGGTTTTTGACAGGTGTAGAAAGTTTGGAATATCTCTCAACCCTAAGAAGTCTATGTTTGCCATCAAAGAAGGAAATCTGTTGGGACACATCATTTCAAAGGAAGGAGTGGTGATAGAACCTAAAAGGGTATCTGATATTCAATCATTATCACTGACAAGAAATAAGAAAGAGATCCAAGAATTTTTAGGAAAAAATATCTTCTTGAGAAGATTCATCCCTAACTATGCTGAAATAGTTAAAGACATAATTGATATGCTTAAAAAGGATCATGAAGTTAAATGGGCTATTCCTGCTAGATATGTTTTTGATCAAATCAAGAAGGCCATTTCTGAAGCTCCTACATTGGCCAGCCCCAATTATTCCTTACCTTTCAGCATATTTTCCTTTGCTTCTGAAACCACCCTTGTTGTTTTCCTTTTACAAAAAAATGAAGATTCTAATGATCAAACCATAGTATTTTTCAGTAAGTTTATGCGAGATGCTGAACTCAAATATGATATTATTGAAAAACAGGCCTATGCCCTAGTTCAAGCCTTAAATTCTTTCAGAATGTATGTTTGTTACAAGTCAATTTGGGCATCATCCCCCAAGACCTGGTCAAATTGGGAATCATCCCCCAAGACCAATATGAATAGGTTCTATCATCCCCTAATTCAGTTTCTATATGCCCTAAGAGAAGTCATTCAATTGATGGCTTCAATTGTGAGATTTCCAAGGTTTGAAGTATAGATTATATGACCCATTGACTCATCAATGCTCCTCTGCATGGGCCTAACTACATTGCAGTGAACTTATATCCATGCAAGGGTGAACTGCAGTGTACTTCCCGAAACTCAAGGGTGTGTTGGTCTCCTAGGAGAGAAATCATCATTGTTCCAAGAATCTTCTCATTGTACTAGCCTTCAAAGACTCCCATGTGTGCTAGTACTTCTGACAGTGTTCATCCATCACCACCGGACTAAACATGGTCTTTGAATTTCCATTATTAGAGAGACATTCACTCACTATTAGAAACCATCTTCACTCTCTCTGATAACTTACAAATCTTTTAAGCTTTATATAAAGAATTTGTAGTGTTATGATGTTGGATTCTCAATTGATGAGAGCTGGAAGTATTGTTACATTGTTGAGATGATGCTTGGTGTGATGAGGATGGAATGAAGTTGGAGCAGGTTTACGATGAATTGATCTATTGGTTGTAATCTTCTCCTCCTACTTTCTTAATAAAGATATCTATTCATTTTCTCATATATATGCTCATATCTTGTGAATTGCATTCTCAATTGTGTATGTATTCTTAGATCTAATCGGTTCAATTTGGTCATGATAAGTGGACACTTGTATATTTGTATGTTGTTTTTTGTTCTCTGTCTTTGATTGCAAGAATCGATCCAGCGACTTTAGTTGGATAGAGAGCGACAGAAACAACGAAAGAAGAAGAACGAGAGTGAAAGGATTACAAGTAGGTTTCTTTCCTTTATGTCTATCTATTTGTCTTAGAGAAAAGAATAGTTGTCTTTCTTCTATTGTTCTGAGTGAAGGAACACCACACTCAAGGAATCTAGTTTATCTGCAGATTATAATTCTGTATAACAACTTGGTGACTCCACTGAGGAGAAATCCATCATTCCTAGTGTTTTTTTCTTTGTTTGTCATCTTCAGTAGACTTTACTTCATCCTTTCAGTCATTTGAATGTACTTTTTTCCAAAGAAGTGTTTCTTGTATGCTAGTTATGAAAACCTAGCTTTGCCCAACGCATTGTTGGTCAGGACACAATGCTCTGTAAAGCACTGTCTCCCACTCTGGGGTGCTCTGCCATGCATTTAGGCCCCTTAAAGGGTGTGTTGCCCCCTCATCCAGCCAAATTCCATCAAAATTTTTCTTTGCATTCAATTTCAGCCAATTGTGTGTTGCATTCTCAAATGTCTGATTTCTCTTAGAGACCAGTAAACATTACCTGTTCGTCCTCCTTTGGATAGTCATTTGTTCAATGTTTCATTAGTTGTTTTCTTTATCATTGGAAAATTAAATTCAAAGTTGTTAATTTTTCATTATATCAATTATATTTTCAAAAAGGAAATTGTTGTTTCATTCTTCATTTCCTAAAGGAAAATTGTCATTTCATTCTTCATGTTCCGAAGATAAATTGTTGTTTCATTCCTCGTTTCTCAAAAGAAAACATTTGTTTGATTTATTTGTTCATTTAGTTTCTTTTTACTCATTTACATTAAAGGAAACTGAAAATAAAAACATGCATGTGCATTTAGAAAATTGTGTGTGTTGCATAGGAAAAAATTAGGGAAATCTGAATTTAGTTTGTGCTCTTTTTTGTATGCTCAAAAATCTGATTTCTCTTTCCCCTTGGTAGCTAGGATTTTCATTGAAAAACTGAATTGGAATTTTTTTCTTCCCATTTAGTTTTCATTTTATGGATTTACCATTCTATCATGTGGTGAACTTCAAAGATAAACTTTTAAACATGATCAACATAAAATTCACCTCAATCAACCTAAGAAAGAATTGTAACATTAATGATAAGAATTAGAAGGTATAGGCTAGAGACATGTTCCGACGTCGTTAAACATAGCAGTTGTCGCTAACTTGTCTGCGACACATTTCGAGTATGAAATCCCACTACGCATACGTAAGTATATCGGAGCTCATCCACATATCTTCGAATATGTAGGGTGGTGTTCTAGTATGAAAAGTATAAGGGGGTGCTCTCACTGTGCGGTTTCGCATTAGACAGCACTAATACAGACTTGGGCCTCCACGTACCTTCAGGTATATTTGGGAGAAAAAATTTAGGTTGCTTACCATCCATAGGTAACCGAGTCGACCGCCTTGTAACTTGTGATACACCAAATAGAGCATTCAGGGAGATTTCCTGCCTGTACTTCTTGGTTCGCCAGGAGGTATTCAGTAGTTCACAATTACTTGGTAAAAGTTTTTCCTAGTATCACCCTTTTATTTGTTAATTTGTTTTTGTAATAAAATCAATCAGTCATCATGGAAGAAGAACATCCCTTTCCCTGTCATTCGCATAGAATAGCACTTAAACCACCTTTACCACTGGAATCCATTTATGGTCGGTGAAGGCGACCCCATTCTACCGAAACTAGTACTATTAGTACCTCTGGTGCGTCATCTTCATCACATCTACCAGAGTCGTCTCGAGTCGTTTCTACACATCCTGGTTTATCTACTGTCATCGAAACGGAGTCCTCACAGCTACATGTGGACACTATACATCCAATTAGTGAGACCGTAACTTCAGAAACTGACGTTTTTCAATAGGAAGTTGATCTGGATCCCATCGTTCTTTTACCAGAACATATAGATCCCGAAGTCAAACAACTGGAATTTGTTCCTGTATCGGTCACTCCTCAGTCGATCGTAGCCATTGAGTCTTCCCTTTTGTCATGCATTCAACCACCTAAAATATATATTGGGCCTGATGATGAAATTCTTCCACTTGGTTTGATTTCAATTGAGGAAGAACCTCAATAAGAAACTCACCCTTAAACTCCAACTCATTTTGGTTCGGGGCTTTATCTTTACAAGTCTATTCCTCGGTTGACTTATACTGCTTCTATTGATACTGTTTCAATTCAAGTTCCCGTAGATCATATAGGGTATACACTAGGTCGTTTTACCATGGCTAAATCAACATCTCTGGCTATACCATTTGTTACAATTGCGTTTTACCACATCTCCAGAGTCACATATTTACGGTGGTCCTTCTGTCCCACTGGGTTACCAATCATTATCTGGAACCTACTCTGGTGCATCCAAAAAATCCATATACTCCACCCATGTCATATTCTATTATTTTATCTGGTATATCCCTAATGAGTACTGAATGTCTTGATCCTTTATAGACATCTTCAGTGCAACATCAAGCTGGTCCATCTGGGTAGATTCCATCTAGTTCAATCTCGACTAGACTCCCACCATTTGGAGAACAATATATTCCATCTTATTATACTCCTCATGCTGGGGGGAAACCTATGGTCACCCATTTTGACAGTACTCCATCATTTTATGGTCACCCAAATGTTGGAATGATTGTTTGTAAGTGGCAGCCTATCATGCATTTTCAACCACAAACGATTGTGCATCTATATCAACCCATTCAACCTATTGTGCCTACATCTACCCCACCTGTAAATACTTCAATCCCCCTTTTACAGGCTTAGCTAGATGTACCTCAATCATCTCAGGTGGGTCCTTCAACCCATTACCCTCAAGTTTTGGGCATCTAGACTCCAACTCCTTTGGCTGGTTTACAGCAACCACCTGTATCTAAATTTTACAACCTCGGGATGGATTACCCTTTTATGGGATGTCATAGGCTCCTACCGATCTTACCTATTCACAACAGGGTCCAAGCTATTCTAGTTTGGCCTATAATCTTGGTGGGCAATCACCTTGGCAGCCAGAACCTCAAATGCCACAACAACAATTTCAACAACAAGCAGCTTACCCAAGTTTTGGTCTACATATCCCTCAAGCGCTTGGTCATCAAAACAACCCCTATCTGGGTTACCAGCAACAAATGCCTTATGGTGGTGCTCAAAGGCTTCCCAAGAAATACCATTATATCCTAGTTATGCTCAAATTGACTTGAATCGATAATTTCCTTTTGTCACAACTTTAGAATTACCTAATTTAAACCAACTTACCAATGATCCTATTAGCTATTCTCCTTGGTGGTCGGTGATACTACATAAATTACCCTCTGAAATTCCTAAATTAAATGGAAACCCTGGAGAAGAATATTCATTGCATGTTATTATTTATCATTTGTGGTGCTCATTCAACTCCTTAAATGATGACTCCTTTATACTACGTATTTTCTAGCGTAAGCTTATTGGTCTGGCTGCGAAGTGGTACATTGAATTACCACGAGCTTCATTTGATAATTTCACTGCCTTAGCCACTACCTTCTTAACCCACTTCTAGTTACCCATATGATATGAAACTAAAATGGAACTGCTAACCAATTTTAAACAGACAACTGCTAATCACATTTTTTATCATATTCATGAGTGGCGTCGGTGAAAACATTTGTTCCTGATCATCACCTTGTTGAGTGGTTTATTAAGTCCTTGCTTCCATATATCACCAAGGATGTAGAGAAATGTGGTGTCATCACTAAAGATTAGGTCATTTCTCATGCCCAATACTTAGATTTAATTTACACTCAGTCTGGCACACTGTATGAGAAAATTCCAAACACGTTGCGATCAAATTTTATTGTTCCTCCTCCATCTCGTAAGGAATCTCATGTCGGTGACGGTATGATCAGTTCTACACACACTCACACATTTACTGCATATGATCCTGCACCTTCTTTCAAAATTCATGTCATGTCATCTGACAAAGGAAAAAGTGACAAGCAACCCGGAAGCAAGAAAAAGAGGAAAGCGAAGAAAAAGAAAAATTTCACCTCACAGGAACGATCATCTGATCAAAAATCTGGAAATTCTCGGAAACCTCGCTACCCTTGCTTGATATGTAATGAGGAGCACTTTTTTTGAGACTGTCCTCACAGCACCAAAGTCTCAAAATTTCTTAAGACCTTGGTTGCATCTGTTGTGTTGACAGATCCTTTTCTGAATCTAGACACAAACATGGTTGCTAAGGATCCTGCTTCTAGTTCCCAAATGATTATGTTATCTATCACAAGGAAAAAATATAATGTTTTGGTGTCTACGTGAAATAAATATTACGATAGTCAAGCTACTGATCAACCTACTACCTCAACCACGAATTCTTACACTGAATCAATTTCAATCGCCTATGACGTTGAAAGCTTTTGAAATATTTTGGTACTCCTTCTGATTAATTTTCATCCACTTTCTTGTCTGATGAGAGAATTTTGGAATCCATGATACTAGAAGGAGAACCATGGGAAGATCATCATCATCGTTCCCATCTTCAGGATTACAACAAATATAATATTATTGAACTATATCCCCCTATGATCTCTACTTTATTTTTGAATTCTATTCTAATTAATGCCATCAAATCTGAGTGAAACTTATCAAATATTGAAGAAACCATTTCTATAGATATTTCGATTGAACCTAGCATTGTAGAAAACATTCATTTTGGTTTGTCTTGTTCTCCATCCGAACTCGATACTTATCGCTCTCTTTTTCGTGAATTCTGAGATATATTTGCTTAGTCTTATGAGGAAATGCCAAGCATAGATTCTAGTATCATTGAATACACAATTAAAATGTACCCTGATGTCAGACCGGTACGTCAACACCTTCGTCCTGTTGATCCAAAGAAGGTTGCTGCCATTAAAGCATAAGTTGAAAAAAATTTGCGTGCTGGTTTTATTTACCCTGTCCCACTTAATGATTGGGTTTCCAACATTGTTCCTGTCATGAAGAAACAAGGTATGATCAAAGTGTGCGTCGATTATCGGGATGTCAATCTTACATGTCCAAAAGACAATTATCCTACTCCCTTTATCGACCAAATTATTGATGAATGTGCCAGGTGTGAAATCTTTTCGTTCATGGATGGATTCTATGGTTACAATCAAATCAATATTTTCCCAGAGGACCAATATAAGACAACATTCATCTATCCCTGGTGTACCTTCGATCATCGCAAACTCTCATTTGGTTTAAATAACGCTGGGAAAACCTTTCAGAGAGTAATGGAGCATGATTTCAATGACATTAAGCACATTTTTCAACCTTATCTAGACGATTTACCCGCGCATTCATGAAAATATACTAATCACACAGTGCATTTGAGAGCTATATTTTTATGCTGACGACACTACAAGATACACCTCAATCCACACAAAAGTGTGTTTTCTGTTGGTTCTAGTCGTTTTCTTCGGTTTCTCGTCTCAAAATATGGAATTAGAATCGACCCACTGAAGGTCCAAGCTATTCTTGATTTTCCTGTGCCATCAAACTTACTTCAATTACAAAAACTTCAAGGAAAGGCTAACTTCCTAAGGAGGTTCATACCCAACTATGCCGAAATGGCTAAAGGATTTACTTGTCTCTTGAAAAGGGGGATTTCCTTCCATTTGGATAAGGTTGTGCAAGCTTCTTTTGATGCTCTTAAAGATACCCTGATCCGAACATCATCAATGTATCCCCCCAATTATCAGAGTGATTATTTCCTATATATCATCGCAACAGATATGACCATTGCTATTTTATTGGTCCAAGAATAATATGGGATAGAAAATCTGATATATTATTTGAGTCTTAATCTCAATAATACAGAAGTTAAGTATTCATACGTCGAAAAGCTTACCTTGGAGGTCGTTCAAGCTGTCCAAATATTTCACCATTATATCCTGCTCTGGAACAGCATTGTCATTTTGGATTGTAACCCTATGACATACATTCTGTCACGTCAATTGTTGGGGGGGGGGATATTCAAAATGGATCGTCATTTTGCAGGAATTTCATTTGGAATTAATCAAATCCAAGTCAAAGAAGTTCTTAGTTTTGGCTGAGCCTCTCTACAACCTTCCCTCTGATAGGACTTAAACTACCTCGGAACCATTAATTCCAGGTAAGTCTTTGTTTCTCATTAGGTCATCTAACCCTTGGTATGGGGATTTGATCATTTATCTCCAAACCCAAACTTTTTGGCCCGATACCTCTCTCTCACAATAGCAACGTATTTGATACCAAGCCAAAGATTATCTTACCGTCAACAATACACTTTATCGTCATGGTGTCAATATGATTTTAAGGAGGTGCCTCACTCATGAGGAGGCCGAAAGTTATAAATGGTTTTCATGCTGGTGCTTGTGGTGGACACTTGTCTGGATAAGCTATCGCGCAGAAGATTCTCCACACGAGTTACTTTTGGCCAACCATATTTCGCCACTGCATCCTCGCAATTAGAAGTTGTCATGCGTACCAGATATTTGATCATAAAATTGGCATGCCGCCAACACCAATCCATTTTGTCATCATCGTGGGACCATTTGAAAAATGAGGGATGGATTTCATGACCTTTAACCCTCGTTCGGCTGGGGGGGCATGATTATATTATTGTCGCAGTCGACTACTTTACGAACTGGGCCAAAGCAATGCCTACATTCAATAACAAAGCCGAGACATCTGCATTGTTCTTTTTCAATCATGTTGTCTCTCGGTTGGTGTACCACAAGCTATAGTTACAGATCATGGTAAGCATGTTCGCAATAACATGATGAATGAGTTGACTGCCAAATTAGGACTGTCGCATGTAGTTCTACCCCTTATTATCCACAATCCAATGGAAAATTTGAAGCCATTTTCAAGATCCTTAAGCGAATGCTTCAACGAATGATAGAGGTTCACAAAATAAATTGGCATTTAATCCTATACTCGGCTTTATGGGAATATTCAACCTCGGTGAGAAATGCAACCGGATTTACTCCCTTTCAGTTGGTTTATGGTCTGGAAGTTATCTTACTAATCCAATGTGAAATTCTGTCATTAAAACTAGC
This sequence comes from Pinus albicaulis, assembly GCA_034641835.2. Lineage (NCBI taxonomy): Eukaryota > Viridiplantae > Streptophyta > Pinopsida > Pinales > Pinaceae > Pinus > Pinus albicaulis. The sequence continues at coordinate 1,128,459,264 of CM076581.1, read as the reverse complement.
TATTGACTTGTTACCTGACACCTCTAATGAAGAAGCATGTCTTTTTAAGCTCATCCATCTAGATGAAATATGTCGTGAAGCCGCATTAGCCAATGAAGCGCATAAGAGACGAATCAAGGTGCAATATGACCAACATGTCAAGCCTCACATTTTCTCAGAGGGAGACCCGGTCTTGCTTTATGATTAGGAAGTTGATTTGATAGGAACAAGAAAATTTGAGCCACTATGGCATGGCCTCTACATTGTCAAAATAGTTCTAGCTAAGGGCACCTACGAGTTAGTTGATTATGATGGAATTCCATTGGCGTAGCCTTGAAATGGGTTGTATCCTAAACTTTACTATTCTTAATTGAGCATAGTAAATTTTTGTATCATATTGTATATATGCTTTGATTTGCATTTACTGTCTTAGTTTGTTTTTCTAGAGTTTTCTTGAAGTTAGTAATCCACTTTACATTTCATCGTAGATGACTGAATCTTTGGAACCATTTGTTGGGTACGCTGATGGTGCTATTTGTGGTATGCACAACCTATCCTTTGCAGCATGGGCCATTTTCGCTCCAGGTGGCGAGTTAGTGATTTTTAAAGGGATTTGTATTGGTCGATCCACAAACAATATCACTGAGTATAGCGCATTGATCAAACTTCTCTCTCATGACATTTCATTTGGCATTAACCACATCATCATTAGGTTAGAATCACATCTTGTCGGACTACAACTTACTAGCATCTATACTATCTGAAATCCAACACTTCATTGTATTTTCCTTAGAGTTAAACTTTTGGAAATGCATTTTGATTACATTCAATATCAACACATTTCCAGAAATTTGAACACATTAATTGATTCCTTAGAGAATTATGTTTTAAACAGACATTTGCAACACATGTAATGACACATTTTCAATTCACATCACATAATTGAATAGGATTGAGCATTAAACATAGGAAAACACTGAAAACAATTAGATATATAGTTTAGGTTTTTAAAAAATTTGTGCCCAAGACACATTGGTCATCTGACCTCAAATTGTATACAAAAATGTCAAAGTAAAACTAGTGATGTTCATGATAACAAGCAATTGCTCTAGCTATCCTGAGCAATAGCCGCATCCAACGGTTAGGAACACCAATAGTATGGCGCTGCAATCTCATAGGTAACTCCTCGATCCAGCAATCTGGTATCCCAAGAGTCAATCCCTAAACGTGTTGCTGCAACTCATCAAGAATCTCGTTCAAATATAAATCCCGAAGAACTTCCCTCCCGATAGTCCTCTCTGCTGGCTCATCTGCTGCCTGCTCTGGTCAACCTGCTGGTCGAATGCGACCTACATCTATGTACATCAAAACTTTAGTTTAGTCTTGGGAAACATCAAAAATACAAAAACATGTAGAAACCTTAAAAATATCAAAAAATATGGTCGAAATTTTTTTACCCATTGCACCCCATTAAGTGCCATCTTGTAGAATCAAATATGGATCTCCATGGAAATCTACACCTGCATACGGATACTCCTTTATGACGATCATTTGTCGCGTGAACTAGGCAAAGAATATAGTAGAGAATATGATGGTTGATTGACTAGAATTTCTAGCCATCAATTCAACCCATATCTGCATCTAAGGATCTATATGCTCAATGTAACACGCTGCGGCTGCATCAATGGAACTCGCTCTAAAATGAAGGAAATCAGGATCGAGCCATAACTGAAATTACTCTTCTTGCCACCCTTTGCTTTATTCAGCCGATATTTCATCTAAAAGAGTACTGCTTCAGCCCAATTTAATGTTGTTGGTTATAGACACTCAAGAGCATAATGCATGTATGATTGGTTTGTGACATGTAGTGTCGCAGAACCAGCAAGCTTTGCAATAGTAAAAAGGATGGTTCTCAAAGGCAAATCACGCACATCACAAATATTTATTTTTCCATATTTACTTGGTTCAGTACCTAGCTGGAAATACTAGTGTATGTAATCCTTCACTGCCTCTCCTCCAAGAGCAGATCCTGCAAGGGAAATAGGAGAAAAACATCTCGATAATCCAGTGAGAAAGTAAATATCCTCAACCAATATTGGGAGCACTTTGTCCCCAATGTGAAAATCCTACAATACTGGATCCCATGAACGAACTAGGAACTCCAATAGTTCCATATGTTGTCTCATCCCCGATAATCTGAAATATTTAAGCAACCCATAATCCCTGAGGGCTCTTACAGTACCCATATCATTTATGGAAATCATGTCTTATTCTTCCTGTTCTCTTTCTCGCCGCATAATGGCCATTTTGATCCGATCAATACCTGAAAGCCAACCATAAGCTTCATTAAGATCCATTTCATGGAAAACAAATTGGGAAAATTTGAGAACACAACATGAAATAAATTTGAATAATGTGCCCAACGCACCCCAGGTCAATGGACAGAGCATTGCACATGGTCCTGGACTTCAATTCCAGTGCACTGCAACACACCTTTCGACATTCAAGGGTGTGTTTCCCTCATAGCGTAATATATTTACCCTAAGGGGCCAAAAACCCTACAAATTTACCATGAAATGAAACATAAATGATACTAAAAGAAAGAGACGGTTCACAGCTCCAACCTAGATCAAATGTTAAGAGAAATCGTCCACTGAAATTGTCACAATCGACCACTGAATTTTGAGGAAAAAATTGGATCAGAGCTCATAATTTTCAAATGGTAACTATGGAATGGTAAAATGAAATAGTAAAAACTACCTTTTAATAGTCATTTTGATTGTTTTATTTGTATTTAATGATGTGAATACAATTTTTATTCATTTTTACTATGAAACATGTATTTTTAATTCGTTTGATGGTTTTATGAACAGGTTTCACAGTTGATACAGTGAGTTTAAAGTGCAGAATTATTCAAGAATTATTTGACCACAAAGCATACTTTTATCCTCTTTTTTCGAGCTTTGATAAAAATGAAAAAGGAATTAAAGCACACTTTTATCTCTTTTTCGAGCTTTGATAAATGCAAAAAAGGAACCCCCTGGAATCTTCTTTTAGCTCTTTTTAGACTCCGATAATGTGAAAATATTTTCGAGCACTTGTGTTTTCGAGCTTGTAAAATTAAATGAAACAAAATCTACTCAGTATAAGTTTAACTGTTTTCCAGACTGAGATATATTATTTACGAAAAAGGAACACCTTAGTCAAACATGGCTAAGAGGTTTTCTCAAGTATCATTTTACACTTTTTTGGACTTGAGCGACAAATTTACGAAAAAGAGCTCATGGAGTTTTCTTTTCGTCCCTTTTTCAAACTCTCTAAACATGAAAAAGGATTGGGTTTTCACTATCGTTAGACTCATTAAAAAAATAAAATAGTGACGAACATGTCGATCATGGCAAGATCGAGTTTCATTATTGCTAGACTCGTTAAAACATTAAATAGAGATGGATTCACCCGAAGGGTTGAATTATAGATCAAGCATATGTTACCCTCCTCAATCTTGTTAAAAAATAAAGAGGTACTAGTCAGCAATGACTAGGGAAAATTTGGGAAAAAAACATAACACTTTATGGTAGCAAGTCACTCTTGAACATGACACTTTCACTTCATCACTGTGGATTTGGGTTGGGTAATCTTCTTGACGTTCTATCATACCTATGGTCCATCATATCATCACTTCAGTTTTGGGTCAATGCTACCAACTCATTTCGGTGTCACCTATATGTCCAAGAGAATTCATCCAGTAATTCCTCATCTTTTGCAATACTCATAAACCTTCATTTTCATGACCACCATCCATGAACATTTTTACATCAAGTCACATTTTGTCTCCAAAATCATTACTCCCATTTTACGATAAAGTTTCTTCCTGTCGACATCAGTTCATCATCCAGGAAGTTAACTTAGAAACATCTTTCCAGTGCCTTGGAGCTTGCTACATCATCGGCAGGTTTCTCACTTCCAGACCTTTGACTGAAATATTTTCTTTGGCGTTCGACATCAAATCATCTATTCACGCCTTGAAAATTGTACTGCAGTACCTTGAGAACCATTAACATCAAAGGTGGTTCCTCTCACGTCTATTAATAGCTTACATCAATGGCTGGTAATCAGATGATGTCTTCCCATGTTCGACTCCATATCATATATTCTCATGGTTAGACTTGTACTTGAACGATCGAGTGAACAAGATAAGAAGACCCCAAATCTACTTTCATCCATCTGAGTTGTGATTTCAGGAATTGTACCACATCACCCGTACGACGGCTTTACATACAGATGGTCATCCGAACATGGGCCTATATTTGTAGGCATGTCCTGTACACAAATTTCTGAATTATGTACATGTTATGATAGTTTATGTGTTGCGCATGGGTATGCCTCCCTTAGCAATTCATGTCCAAGATGTAAGATATCATGATGTACTGTATTGCAAATTGATGCAGGTCATTGTCCGCTTCAGATCCTACTCATCACATAGTAAAGCATCTCATCCTTGGAATATTATCATTATTTTGACTTCATGCTTTAGGGGGAAGTTGTTACAGGTCAATTTGGGCATCATCCCCCAATACCTAGTCAAATTGGGCATCATCCCTCAAGACCAATATGAATAGGGTCTATCATCCCCTAATTTAGTTGTGATATGCCCTACGAGAATTCATTCCATTGATGGCTTCAGTTGTGAGATTTCCAATGTTTGAAGTATAGATTATATGACCCATTGACTCATCAACGCTACTCTGAATGGGCCTAAGTGCATTGAAAAGAACTTATCTCCATGCAAGGGTGCATTGTAAAGCACTTATCTCCATGCAAGGGTGCAATGCAATGCGCTTCCCGACACTTAAGGGTGTGTTGGTCTCCTCGGAGCGAAATCATCATTGTTCTGGGAATCTCCACATGTCCAGTGCCTTCTAGAAGAGCTCATAGTTGTCATAATTTGAATACAAGTGTTCATCCATCACCACTAAACTTGGAAACATGTCTCACCAATTATTAGAAATCCATTCAATTCCATTTATTGAGAAAATACCTTCAATTTCCCTATAAATTGAGCACTCATCTAAGTGCTAGGGAGGAATAATTTTTTGTAGTATTATGTTGTTGGATTCTCAATTGATGAGAGATGGAAGTATTGTTAGGCTACTGAGATGATGCTTGGTGTGATGAGGATGAAATGAAGTTGGAGCAGGTTGACGATGAATCGATCTATTGGTTGTAATATTCTCCTCCTACTTTCTTAATAAAGATCTATGTTCATTTTCTCATATGTATGCTTATATCATGTGAATTGCATTCTCAATTTTGTATGTATTCTCAGATCTAATCAATTAAATTTGGTTAAGATAAGTAGATACTTGTATATTTGTATGTTTTTTGTTTTTCTCTGCCTTTCATTGCAGGTATTGATCTAGTGGCTTTAGTTGGATTGAGAGCAATGGCAACAACGAAAGAAGGAGAAAGAGAGTGAAAGGGTTACAAGTAGGTTTCTTTCCTTTATGTCTATATATTTATCTTAGAGAAAAGAATAGTTTTCGTTCTTCTGTTGTTCCGAGTGAAGGAACACTACAGTCAGGGAATCTAGTTTATTCGTAGATTAGAATTCTATATAACAATTTCCTTCACTCATCCATTACTGCTTATTTCCCTAACAGTTCTTTAAAAATTGTTCTTACCCAACCAGACACTAATGGAAGAAGAGGAAGGTGGATCACCCAAATCCTTGAGTTTGACGTTAGTATTAAAACCACTAAGCTAGTTAAGGGATAAGGTTTAACTAAATTTTTAGCTGAATCCAATTGCAAAGTGTTAGGCATAAATTCTGTTTTTGAAATCTATGAGAAGCATACACAAGAACCTTATTCAAATTTAGATAAGGAGAATCCACAAGAACCTTCCTTAAATGTAGAAGGGGAGAATCCACAAGAACTTTCCCCGGATTCTCAAGGGGAGAATCCACAAGAACCTTCCCAAGATTCTCAAGGAAAGAACCCACAAGAACCTTCTCCTTCAACTCAAACAGTTCATGTTCACATTGATGAAGAGTTTTTACTGTCATATTGGTATGCATATATTATACATTTTCTGATCAATTTTGAGTGTCCTACTTAATTTTCAAGGAGTCAGTGCAAAGCACTCAAGTTGAAATCTATCAAATGTTGTATTATCAATGCCAATTTGTATTCGAAAGATCCTCTCAGCATTTTGTTGCTTTGTTTAACAGAAACTGAAACTCAAGGAATCATTGAGAAATTTCATGCAAGGATATGTGAAGGACATTATACTTGGAAAGCCAAAGCATACAAGATACTAAGGGCAGGTTTCTATTGGCCTACTTTGTTTTCACAAGTAGGAGGAAAGGTCAGAAGCTGCATTCCATGTCAGATGTTTGTTGGTAAGAAAAAACGAGCAGCTCTTCCATTAGTTCCAGTGGTTGTTTCAACACCATTTCTTCAATGGGGACTAGATTTTATAGGAGAAATTCACCCAACTTCAAGCAATCAACACAGGTGGATTTTTACTTCCACAATATTTCCCCAAATGGGTGGAAGTTATTCCAGTCATAAATGCTACAGATACAGTAGAGATTAAATTTATTGAAGAAAACATTCTCTCTAGATTTGGTTTCCCTCAAAAAATAGTGACTGACAATGCCACAGTATTCAGTAGTATAAAAATGATAGAATTTTGCCATAAATATCAAATTTTATTTCATAATTCAACTCCTTATTATCCTCAAGGAAATGGTCTTGCAGAATCATCCAACAAGAGCTTGGTAAAGGTAATAAAAAATTCTTAGAAGACCATAAGAAGAATTGGGATAGTCATCTTATATATGTAGTTAGGGTAAACATAAATTCTCCCAAAAGATCAACAGGTAAATATCCATTTCAACTAGTCTATGGAAAAGAGGCCATTTTTCCAACAAAATTGGCTTTTCTTGTTCTTAAATTTTCACAAGAGTTTACTAATGAACCTGATGATTTCTCTAGAAGGACAAATCAAATTATTTAATTGAATGAAAACAGAGATGAGATTCAGTACAAATTAAGAAAATATCATAATAAAAAGAAGAGTCTTTTTTACAGAAAGGCCAGGGAAAGAGACTTTAGAGAGGGAGATCTAGTATTGAGATGGGATTCCAGGAGGGAGGACAGAGGAAAACATGGTAAATTTGATAATTTGTGGTTTGGACCTTTCAGCATTGTTGAAGTCAAAGGCAAAAATACATTCATTCTACAAAATTTGGAGGGATAATTTTCTACATTACTTGTTAATGGCAGATTTCAGAAACATTAAATTCATTACTAAAGGTTCTGAAGAAGATCATCATTGTACATTACCATTTCCTTTAAAAAACAAATCAAGTCCGTGTTATTTTTTTCAGCAAAGACTCCATAGCCCAAGGAGAAGGCACTTGAATCTTCTTGTTCTCTGCATCCCACAGTGAGAAGCAGTGCCCAGTTGGACCCTATGTTGTAACATTATTTGGTTTTTATAATTTATTATATTAGTCAAAAAACAAATCTAAAATGTTAAGTTAGGATATGGATTGAAAAGAAAAAGAAAACAAATTTTTTTAGGACTATGGCTATTTTATAAATCCATATCAAATAAAATGTTAGTGGTTGATTGCCCTAAAGAATGAAGGCATAAAAACGTTAGGAAATCAAAAGAAAAATCTGATTTGGATTAGAAAAAGGGATAAAATGAAGGTAGCTTGTTAAAATGCGCCATTAAATGCTTAATTTTCATTTGATTATGGTTAAAAATCTTTCAAAAGGTGTTAATCATAGTTTTTGGTTAATCAAAAATCAAATTCTATGTTAGGCGCATATAAATTTATCCTAAGTCACTAAACGACAAATATATCTTTTCTTGTTTGATAAAAGGCACGCATTTATCTACGATTGATATGCCCTCCACCTAGATCTACAGTGGAGGAGATTTCGCACCCCCTCGACCATTTCTCGTTAATGCGGGGTGGGGGGTCTGGAAAGAAGTTTTAATGGTGGGCGCTAAACACATACGTGGTGCAATCCTATCACTTCGCAGCCCCCCCCCCCCCCCCGCTCGAAACCAGAAACCATTCCCAACCCCCTCCGAAATCTGCCATGGTTTCATTTATATTTTTGTCAACATTTATTCTTCCACCACACCTTGATCGTTTACCCCGTCTAATAATACACTGCCACCTGCCATACCCGTTATCAAATCGTTATATCCATTTCCAACATGTCATGTCCATCTGTAGAAATTATGCAAACAATATGTATACCAATGGATTCAATTTTATCATGCAACATGCTAAAGAAAGATACTGAATCCTTCTACAAATTAATTGTGGAACATAAACATGATCACCAATCACAACAAGTAAAAGAAAGAAGCAAATCAATCCACAACACAAATATTTTCTTGGGGAAAGCTTGCTGCTCAAAACCCCTCTATATTCTATTGTATATTCACCATGGAATCATGAAATAATACAATGCACTCTTCTCACAAGATTCTGATGCACTATCATGACTGTCTCACACTTAAGAGTATAGATCGGTGTGAGACAGTATATTCATCATGAATCAGTGTATATTCATCATTTAATTTGCATCCTGATCCTCCGTGGGAATGCACTGAAGTAAAATAATGCGTCTCTGAACACAATATGAGATGGTGGTACCAGATGTCTATATGATTGGACCTATCATGGAATACCTCATTAACCGAGAGTTTTATGCAACTCTGGTTATCACAATGTATCACCGTCTGATCCATATGATGACCAAAAAAATCAACAAGAATATTTCTCATCTAGATGGCCTCACATGTAGCCTGACTGGATTCCATGTACTCTGCCTCAGTTGAAATGAGTGAAACTGATCTCTGCTTCCTGTTGTACCAAGAAAATATTGTTGATCCTATGTTGAATATCCCTCCTGATGTTCTCTTTCTATCTGATGGACTGCCTGCCCAATCTGCATCAGTGAAGCCTTGAAGCTTCACTCCCTCTGTCCATCTGTACCATAATCCGTACGATGTAGTGCCCTTGAGATATCTCAAGACATGCTTCCCCGCCTTCCAAAAGAGCTTGGTCGGCTTAACCATAGCTTGACTTAGTTGGTTAACTGCATAGAAAATGTCTGGTCTGGTGTTCACCAAGTACATGAGTGAACCCACAAGCTGCCTATAAATAGTAGCGTCCATTACCTCACGTGAAGTAGCATCCTCCTTCCTCTAGTTTCTTGCAAGAGGAGTCTCCATGGGTTTACAACTCTCCATGTGGAACTTCCTCAGAATATCTTTGGCATATTTTCTTGAGATACAAATAGCTCCTCATCACACTACCATATCTCCAAACCAAGGAAATAGTGAAGGAGTCCCATGTCCTTCATCTCAAACTCTCTCGCAAGATCCTCTTTGCAAGAAGTTATGAGCTTCTCATCACTTGTCAAAATAAGATCATCAACATAAAGTACAATAATCAAAAGCTTACCATCAACCACAATCTGGTACAGGTTCACATCCGCTTCACTCTTTGTGAAGCCAAACTTGGTGAAATAGTTGTCAATCCTGGTGTACCAAGCATGAGGTGCTTGCTTCAGCCTATACATTTCTCTCTTGACTCTGCACACATGCGACTCACTGCCAAAGGTCTCAAAACCCTTTGGCTGTTCAATGTACATTTCTTCCTCAATAACTCCAATGAGAAATTCAGTCTTCACATCCATATGATGTATCTGCTACCCCATCTATGCTAAGAGTGCAATGATAGATCTAATCGATGAGTACATTGCAACCGGTGCAAAATTCTCCTCGTAGTCAATTCCCTCAACTTGTGAGAATCCCCAGGCTATAAATCTACCCTTTTACTTCTCCACACTCCCATCTGCTACCTGCCTCACCTTATAAATCCATCTAGATCCAACCACTGATTTCTTGACTGGTCTTGGGACAACTTCCCATGCACTGTTCTTGACGATGGAGTCATACTCCTCAACCATGGCGTCAACCCAAATTGGTTGTTGCAATTATTCCTCAAAAGAGGATGGTTCTGTCACAATAAACTTGCTCATAAGAGCCATGTATCCAATAAACTTGTCTGGAGACTATCTCTATCTACACAATGATGTAGGTGCGACTACATGTTCTGCTACATCAAGTCTCAATCTATCAATTTCTGTAGTGTGCCTTCTACCATGTCTGGTGGATGGCTCTACATGAGTGTTTTCTGCCACTCCATGATCCACCGCATGTGGCTTATCCACATCTTGAGGTTCATCCTTTAGAACCAAGAGTTCCTCATCGGCATGCAAATCAAGCTCCCTATCAAGGGACAATCGCATGGCTTTATCCTCATCAAAATTTATATCCTGTCTCACAATAGTCATCCTGTGTTCAGCAAGTACACCCGATAGTTGTAGAGAGTATCAATGTACCCCACAAATATCCCAATCTCAGTTTTTGGTTCTAGCTTCTTCTTGGAATATTTGGTCACATGGTAATAGACAGATGAGCCAAAAAAACTAAAATATGAAACATCAGGTTTCTTATGAGAAAAATCCTCCTCTAGTGTACTCATGCCAAGTATCCGACGAGGACTGTGGTTTTGCACAAATACCACTGTGTTACATGCCTCTGCCCACAGATGCAATGGTAGGCCCTGATCATGCAACATCACGCGTGTTGCACCCACAATTGTTCTATTATTTCTTTCTACTACCCCATTCTGTTGTGGGTTATGAGGTGCAATCAACACTCTCTGAATTCCTTCTTTTCTATAGAAGTTATTGAATTCATTGGAGATGTACTCACCACAATTTTTGCTCCTAAGAGCCTTCACATGCTTCCCCATGTCTTTCTCCACCAGTGATTTGAACTCACAAAATTTTGAGAACGTCTAATCTTTCTTCTGCATGAAGTAGATCCAACAATTTCTAGAAAAATCATCAACAAAGATCACATAATACATGTGCTTTGCTGTCAAAGCTATAGAGAATGGTCCACACACATCTGAGTGAACTCTCTGAAGGATTTCTGATGCTCGGTTCTCCTTCTCGTGAAAAGTGGCTTTTGTATACTTCCCCATGGTACATCCCTTACATGTGTCTATCTGCACAAGAGTACCCTTTGGAAGCTCCATAGAAATATATTGCATGACCTTCAAAGCACCATGGTGTAGATGGCCCAATCTCTTGTGCCATAGCTCACCCTCATCCTGGCTCACCACTTTGTCTGCTTTACCAATCAATGTTGTGCAGCCATCTACATCAAGTTTGTAGAGATTCTTCACATGAATCCCAATATTCTTGACTTGTCCTGCAGCTTTGTGATGAAGGAATTCTTTCCCTTCACTGAAAACCACATCATATCCTCTATCCTCCAACATAGCAACTGAAACTAAATTCTTTTTCAAGCCTAGTACATGCATTACATATTTTAATAAGAAGGGTTTACCTGACTGTCTCTGCAAAGTACCTATACCAATCCTGGTAGTGCTATACCTCCCATCATCACCCATTTTGATATGCATCTGGAGATCCTTCTCCTCCAACCTATTAAAAATTTCTTTGTCTCTCGTCATGTGGAAAGATGCACCACTATCCAAGTACCACACTGATCCCATTCCACTAGACACCATGCATACGATGAGTTAGAAGTCCATATCAAATTGTGAGGCCAAAGCCTCTCCCGCTGCAGATTTGGAAGCCTTCTTGTTTTTCTTCTTCTTGTGTGGAAAATTAGTGGCATAATTTCCATGCTCGTGATAGTGAAAAAATTTCACTCTAGACATGTCATGTTTCTTGCCTTCTTTGCTGGTTTTAGATTTGGAATAGGATTTATTTCCCTTCCCCTTATTTTCCTTACCAGCTAAGGCATAATTTTCCTCATAATCTATCTTGGATGAGGATCCATCCCTGGTATTCTGCCTCAATTCTTCTTGTACCAAATCTGACCAAAGTCGCTCCCAATCTGGTACCTTCTCCCTCCCATTGACAGAGTCCTGATAACTATGCCAACTCTTAGGAAGGCCTAGAAGATCTAGGCTCACCAAGTCATCATCCGCTACAGTAATTCCGACACTCCCAAGCTCATATAGACATTGAATGAACTTGGTTAAATATTTCAGAATAGTGTTGCATTTCTCCATTTTCATTTTCCTAAGCTTGTCCTTCAGTGCCAATTTTTTATGGGCACTGCTACTCTCAAACAGATCTATCAAAGCCTTCCACATTGCATATAGAGTCGCTTTGCCATGGAGACTCGACATAATGTGGTCTCAAACTCCCCCTCATATGATCCTCCTCGCCTTTGCAACCTTCTTTTGCCAAGCATCAAGAATAGTAGTGTCTATTGTTGCAGGATTGGGAATGCCATTATCAATGAATTATTTCAAACCATTGTCCTCCAAAACTGCCTCCATTCTGTATTTCCATGCAATATAATTAGAACTTCCCTCGAGTGCATATTCCAATCTCAAGCCATTGAAAGACATCTTGATCTTCCTGTCACACCAAATAATATTTTTGCAAATTCGAATGTTATTCAGCACAAACTCAATTTCTTCTCCACTATAGTGATTTCTTGCGCTCTGATACCATGTAGAAATTATACAAACAATATGTATACCAATGGATTCAATTTGATCATGCGATATGCTAAAGAAATATATTGAATCCTTATACAAATTAATTGTTTAAAATAAACACGATCGCCAATCACAACAAGTAAAAGAAAGAAGAAAATCAATCCACAACATAGATATTTTATCAGGGAAAGCTTGCTGCTCAAAACCCCTCTATCCTCTATTGTATATTCACCAAGGAATCATGAAACAATACAATGCACTCTTCTCACAAGAGCCTGTTGCACTATCCTTACTCTCTCACACTGATTCAGACAAAATTGGTCCAACACTTAGCCAATTTTAAGCCCGTCTTCAGCCTGTCTTGCTTGCACAATTCATGTGGAATGCAATCCCTATTCTTTAGGAATTTCAGCCTTCCTTGACTATGCAATTCTCATGGGAAATCCTATGGGTGTATTATTGCATGTGGGCAGTTTGCTAATAATAAAACAGATAATTAACATCCCTTTAACCTCTGTCTCAACTAGGTTTTCATCAGAACTAACATGCATGCAACTATTAATAGTTAATCATTAATTACTTGACAATCACTGCATGTGAATTAAATATGATTTAATTCACTTGACCTCTCGCTAGTGCAACAATTAGTTACAACTAGTTAAACTGATTTTAACTCATTTAATCGAGTTAAATGATTTATCATGCATTAAACTAATGCACTAACTGTAACTTGGACTCAAAAACAAATATAATCACTCTGCATGCCTCACCAACCACCCTCAACTCGAAATTCATGATCTACCTAAGTTTATCACACTTAGTTAACTATTACAAGTGATTATGAGATAAGATTACAATTTATTGTCCAATTTAATTAAGGGAAAATTAAATTAGACACACATTCCTTGTTGACAATTCAACACCTTCGCCTCCTATTCGCTCGTTAAGCCTCCACTCATAGGTTGTTAGCCTCCACATCACAGCCACGCTCCAATCAACATTAAAGCCGCTACGGTCACCCGAAAACTGTTAGCTAGATCCTACAGTTATAAATAAACCTGAGCCATTATCTTTGTCACTTTTATCTAATTTGTCACTATTTATTTCAAGTTAAACATTCACGCACAGTCCTCTACACTGCATATTTTTCATCTGTCACCATTTACGCCCAACCTACTACACCTTTCTCCTCTTCTATCCTCTTATGTCTATCAGTATGGCCCCAAAGGGGAAATCCAAAAAGATAAACACAGAAGAAACCCCTGTTGCCACAGTCCTGGTCGATCTTGACCATGTTTCCCTCGCTGATTCCCTATGAAAAATTACAGATGTTGAGTGTGAGTTCGACTTTCACGAACTACATTCTTAGCTAAAGAAAAAATACATTGACAAACATGATCCCATCATATTCTGGGAGTCATTAATTCCTTTCTACAGCTTCCCAAAAACACATGATTTCCCTGACTTGGTTATCTGGTATCAGGAAAAATATGACCCCATGAAAAGAGCAGTGATGGCTTAGAATGGAGACATTGTGATCACCATCTCTGCTGAAACCATTAACTAGATGCTCTTAATCCCTTCATCAGACTCCCTCGGCCATTTTTTACCATCTGCACTTATGGATCTGTACCATAAGTTAAATTTTCCACAGAGAGCTCAAATATTTGAGATTTTCTTGCCTGAGGATGCTAAATTACCAAAAAGGAATCCATATTACCCATCTTCTATATTTCCTGAAGCTTCTAAACATTGCATTTCTCTTCTCTCTTACATGCTAGGATATCCAGATGATAAGACTGTGGATGAACCTATCCTTGGTTTTCTTTCCATATTTAATAAATATCATCAGCCAACATTCATGTATAATTATAGCCAATTCTTGGTTGATAATATACATGAGAAATTCATGAATATTACTACATAGTGAGTGTTTAAGTACAGTTCTGTACTTATTCATTTGTTTCTTTTTCAGCAAGGAGATAAATTTCCAATTCAACTCAGCAAGAAGGATAATCAAGGAGTGGATCAATCTCTGATCCATTGGACAGAGATAGTCAGAGCCAGTTTAGCCAAAACTTCATACATAGATTTTATAGATTCATTTATACATCCAGTATTACAACTTTTAAATAGTCAGACAAAGCCAAGGATTGGAGATGAGTTAAAGAGGATTCCACATCTAAGTGAACAAACTAAAACTGGTGACTGGTATTTATACTATAATTATACAGAGATAAGGGTATATGGTTGCGAGCTTGCACCATATAAGCTGCCTAAATATGTTCCCATGAGAATATTTTCTCTGGAATACATTAGGCAGATGATCAACATGGATGACCTGCACGTTGTGTCAGGAAAAAGGAAATCAAAGTTTAAGATAAATTCAAAGATTGGAACATTCATTTGCAACACCAGATCAGCTAGTGTGGAGGCAGACACATTGTTAAAAAACATGAACTTCCAGCCTTCTTTCACCTAGTATTATGGCCCTTTTGGGATTATCCCTGATCTAAGGGTTGAATTGAAAAGAAAACCTTATAATCACACTCCAAGACTAGAGATAGAGAAATTTATGAATCAAGAACAATGGGTTGATGGAACACTCCAGGAGGAAAAGGAATAGGTTTTACCTACATCAAGTGTTCAGGATCCAGTTACTCGGAGAAAGGAACAAAAAAGGGGAAGAGAGAAGACTTCATCTACTGCTGATATTATGAAAGAATATATTTTACAACAGAAAAATCCTAAAATTGGTTTAACAATGTCCATTGAAGAAAGAAGAAAAGAGGTAAATGATCTTGGAGAAGAAGTTTCTACATCAGCTGGAACCAGTGTTCCAAATACTCCTCCCACAGTTTCTCCTTCTAGGGAACCTCTAGAAATAATTCAGTCTATAGGAACCACTTCCATAGATGATAAAAAAATATTTTTTCCAAGTTCCTTGAAATTAAACAAAAGAATGAGACTCTCAATTCCAGTGTATACAACCATTTTTGGAAACAAACTTCAACCTCCCAACATAGACTACTTTCAGCTTTTGACAGTGAAAAAGGGAGAATGCAGATGGCGTTTTTGCAAGCTCAAGTACCATTTCCTAAGTCTCAATTCGACTATAAAAAGACCATATTTTCATTTGACACCAGTCAGATACATCTCATTGATCAAATGGATATGCACATATAGTCTCGTGAAATGTTTTTTCCACCATAACTACTACAGCAATATCCCTCTCCAAGATCAGGACTACACTATCAAATGTTCAATCTTAGCTCAAGATTGAAAAGCTATCTTCATTAGTTAAATACAACAAGATGAAATCCTTAGAAGATTTTGTATTCAAGATTGGATATGATCCAATGGACTGCAAGGCAGTAGAAGAGATTCTCAAGAAGAAGAATGCAGATATTGCAGCTCTGCGAAAGCAGTTGAAGCTGTCTTCTACTGAAGATCCACAGACCAAAGAGATTGAGGAGAGTGAACAGAATAAGGAAGATATTCTCAAACTTAATATTGATCAAAACATACAGATAAAGAAAATGGAAGAACAAATTGAAGGGCTACTAAAGTAGAAGTAAGCATCACATACAACTATGGTTCCAGTCACAAAAGTTCCAATAGCAGTTGCAGGTCCAGAACCTTCATCATCATCAACAATAATTGAATCAACATCAACAATAGTTGATCTAGTTAAATTAGCACAAGAACTGGCTTTACAGAAGTAGCAAAATGACAAATTTTTGGAGAAGTTCTAGAATTTAGAGTTACAAAAGATCAATAATGAAACTTTTTATATGGAAGAAATGCAGAAGTCCCATGGACTGGGACTCAAGATTGAAAAAATGGAAAGTGAGTCCTTAATGGGTGATACCTTGGCCCAAGACAACGAAAATATCTGGAGAGACATCGTCCAATCCATGACAGAAGTATGGCCGTCCATACAAATCATCTTTGAATAGCAACAAATCATAACTATATGACGAGCATAAATTGAAGTACAGACAATAGTCTTGAAGACCAAGCCAGCAGAAGCCACAAATATGATTAAAGTGTTAAATTCAAAAAGTAGAGAAGAGCTGGAAGAATTAAATATTCCTTACAGAACAACTACCATCCTAGAGACAAAGAAGGTCTTACAAAAGAAGAATTTGAACAACCAGCTGCAGGCAAAGTGTCAAACCTTGGACATTGTTGTCCAAAGGTTTCATTCCAAGTTTAATGTTTTAAATCAAGAAGGACTACCAGGATTGGTAACCTTAAATGATAAGTTAATCAAATTAGAAGGTTATTGTAGGAAATTGTATACTATTGAACCAGATAGAGATAAATCTGCAGGAATCAAAGCATAGATTACATGGAAGGATTTTCTAGAAGCCTTAGAGTTCAACTTGACCATCAAGCATGAGATTAGGCATATATTTCTCAACAAGCCCACTTTCGAGAGATACACAGAAGTGGATGAAGTATTTAGAAAGATGGTAAATTTGCAAATCCCAATTGAAGAAAGATGGGATAATTTGTGTGATACTATTGAGTAATTTTTATCCTAATAGCATGAAAACACAACAACATTTCAAGGGCCAAGTCATCAACAACCTCCTTCAAAGCAGAGACACATCATCCAATAGTTTCCTTCTTCCTATTACTTGATAATATTTTTGTAATCAGTTTTAGATATTTTCTTAGTCCTAGAACTAGTATAAATAACTCTCATCACAAGTTATTAAGGGTTGCACCCTTGGATAAGATTTTTTGTAAATAGAAGTGTACAAGATTTTGATCATTAATAATAAAAGAAGGATTATGGATTTGTTTCATACAACTTTTTTCCCTTGTGATTTTTTCCTGTTTATTATTTCATATTTTTTTCTACATGTATTTAATTGTTATGAAGAAAACCAGGTAAGATTAACTGAGTTTTAGTTGTCTTAAATTCCTCCTGATGTTATTATTTATATCATAGAATGATTTACTGAGCTATCTGTTTATGTAAGTCCCTCTCATCAATAAATTAGCAGCATCTTCATAATGTTAAATATGCTTTGTTAAACTTTTAGACATTGTTTGAAAGTTTTCACACTTATGATCATTCAAAATATTCTATTTGAATAATTAAATAATCATATATTCTTACATATTCTTCTTAATCACCTGAAAAATCTAAATCATTGTGTGGAATAAAGAAACAACCCTTTTTCTTATTAATTAATACTGTCTAAAAGTTTAGACACAGTTGTTTCAAATTGTTTTATGCATTGGACATCAAAAAATTCCAAACTTAAAACAAAACAAAACATTATAGATGTTGTGGCATAAATTATTGACCCCAAATATCTCAGAGGACAACAGGGTATAAAAAATGTTAATGAAAAAATGGATGCCTAAAATATCTATAATGTTTTGTAGGATTTTTTTTTATAAATTGGGAAGGTATATTGGGTCGTATTGGTAGGGGATTAAATATGTGATTTTTAGAGGTATTTTCCAATATATAGTCAAATTAAGGGTATTTTTTAGTATGCCATAAATGCACGTGATATCTGAGAGGTTAATTGAGTGAAGCCACCATGCCTATCCCACATCGAACGTCTTTGTTCCATGGTGCTTGCTAGTCCTGCCCTCTCTCAACGAGATACTCTCACATCTAATCTACTCCAATCACCTTGCTATCATGACTACCTATTGCATCATCCTTTAGATACCATAGGCATGAATTCTCTTCCCATGGCCAACGTCTTGTCAATGGAGTCCAACCATCAATTCTCTCAGAGGCAACCTCAGTAACATGCCTTGTAAACACCCCCATGCTAAAAACACACAACATAACTCCCATCACACATTTAGATTTCTTAGCAAGCCTGCTCTTCTCCTCCCAACAATATTTCATATGTATCATTATTTTCAAACTAATATTTAGATCATGCACTACTAAAATTCCCTATAAATAAGATGCCACGACCCCTAACAATTTTCTATGTGGAGTAGTTACATCCCACCACTCCCCCTTCTTCCGTACACATCACCCTATCGAAGGAAATTCATTTATTATGAATTAAAAAAAATAAATCATGCAAAATTTTATGATCTTTCTCAACACTTTCTTTACCAAAAATGGATAATAAAATAATACACTATGATCTTTCTCAACGCTTTCTTTACCAAAAATGGATAATAAAATAATACAACAGGGAAACCTATTACAAAAATAAGGTTGGGCCACCAATGAACGCTAATGCCATTACGTATTCCATTGTTAGTGTTTTTGTGAGATTAGAATCCTTAAATTAAATTTTCCCCACATCTACCTCTAAAACTTCAAAATTATATAAAATCATCCCATAAATGTTACATTTTGTTTATTTTTATTCATTACCCTAATTTGTCGTATATGAAAAATAAGTGAAACTCATTATAATTTACAATATCGAAAGGATGTATAATTAATGAACAAACGTAATGTAGTGAACTACTTAAATTTATCATTAAAAACATAGGAAGAGAAACAGCCGAGAAAGGGCTAATTCATTACCTCCATTATCTTACATTTTAAAAAAATTGTATTTAAAAAAATTAAAAACAAAAAATATATATCTTTTTTGTATTAAATTTTTTTCTAGTAACTATGAAAAATAAATATTTTATTTATATTAAATATAATATTTATACATTGATTTGTTAATATTTTATTTATAATATAAGAGGCCGATAGATTTGTTAATTTGGAAAAGTTGTATGAGAAATATATTTGTAGACACGTATGTTATATGTTTGCATTTTCGAAAGTAGCAAGGTCAACCTTTGAAGATGAAAAATCATACATTATATCTTACTATATACCCACACCCTAATTGAAAACTATAAAAAATACATTTAAGTTTGTTTTAATGTTTATATATTTTAATTTAAAATAAAACTATTGTTTGGTGGTGTTATAAATTATTTTTTATATAATTGCTTCATTCTTCTAGTAATGCTAATAAGAATTGATTTATTGAAACTCGTTATCATAATTTTCAGAGAGCGTGTATCACATGTTAATCCTTTCAAGCAATAAAGTATTTTCTCACCATAAATCATAATTATAAAATACAATTAAAAAACTTGAATGCATAAAGCTAACTACCTAACTATCCTATGTGGTTAAAATGTCAAAAATATGTAAATCATGATTACAAGCTCTAAAAATTATAGTTAAAAAAAATGTAAAGTTTCTTCTTAAAAAATTATATGTATATGTGCAAATTTAAAAGAGAATCATCTACATTTATATAGATTTTAGTAAATCACTGCATTAAATCAGATATTAAATCGGTGCATATTTTAGTAAATCATTGCATTAAAATAGAGTAAATCATTTCTTTAACAACTTCCAACATTTATATATGAATTATTAGCCACACAAAAAACATTGTAACCACCACCGGTTATTTCGAGGAGCTGCTCAACCTACTCTTCCCTATAGTCCTTGTGAACAATGGACCTCTTCTTCTCGAGAGTCCTTGTGAACAACGAGACTCACAAACTCATTGAAGGATAATGCCATAAAGCTTCGAATGTAAGGTTCTTTCTCCATGAGCATAAAAGATCCCACTCCCTTTATTTTAAATATTAAAATAAATCACAACTCTAAAATTAAACTCTTTTTAATTTATTTTAAAATATAATTTTGTTGAATAGATTTGATAATTATATACTACGAACCTCATAGAGTAAAGTTTTTTTAATTTCCATGAAGTTATACAAGATTTATTTTGTTTGATATTAAGGTAATATAATCATAATGGTGGAAGGTCTACATATAATGTAAATTATGTTTTTATTATTATCAATATCAAAATATTTAATTTACAATAAAGAATAATCATATAAAATTATTTTACTAATTCTATATAAATATACCTTAATATAGGATGACTATCTTAGTTCAATGAAATTAAGAAATTGACTTTAGCCGAAATGGAAAATGATAACAATTATGGTTATATGATAAAAATATCATAGTTGAATAGGAGATTAGTGACCACTACTTCCACAAAACATTTGTACTTGGAAAATCCACCTAAAGGGGTCACTTCTTGCTAACTCAACTACATGAATTAACAAGAGTCGACCAATTGATCTAATCCTCGAGCTAACTTATCTAACTTATCTCTCATTTTACAACAACCTTCATAAAAGACAAATGTTGTCAAATATTTGTACTAGGAAAATCCACCTAAAGGGATCACTTCTTGCTAACTCAACCATAGGAATGAAGAAGAGAGTCAACCAATTAAGTTAACCCTTAAGCTAATGTAAGTTATCAAGATATAAAAAAATTTGTTGCCTTCATTATTTTTGTTTTAGTTCTCATGTAGCATAACTCTTTATTATTAAGACGAGTGCTAATTTACCTACTCCTTGATCCCATTACCTTTTAATTTTATAATAATTTAAAAAACCTAATTTACAAAAAAAAATGGGTAGAAACCTAATTCATAAGCAACATCAATATAATTTGGATCTTTTCCTTTTCATATTCATATCCAAAGAATATTTTTGTGGCATTAGCTTTTATTTTTTCCATATTCATATTCAAAGAATATTTGTGTGGCATTAGTATTTAGTTTTAAAATACTTTTTAAGAGAATTATTATTTATTTTCATGATGAAGTGATCATTAATTGTATGATATCAATTGACAACTGGTTTTTTTTGTAATTTCCCTTACAAGTCAGTTCAACTTGAACATGACTATATAATCTCTTGTATTCCACCCCTTAGTACAATTGAATTGTAAAATACATGTGATTATTTTGAAGGAAGACTCAGAAATTATCGCTTTCTTTGGATCATCAAGTAGATTCCTAAATAAATAATAATGCAGTTTACGATAAAAGAGATAATAATGAAACATTTGTAGTTATAATGAAATATTTGTAGTTCATTTTTTCAATAATTATTTGAATCAAGAAGAGGTATCTAAGGATTGCTTACTCGTTTGAATTGGACGACCGGATTGATTCAATAAGGCCAAAATTGATGCAATTATAATATTTAATTCTCTTTGTCATAAACTAATCCCTTTCCAACCTCTATGAACTCCCTTTAACTGGCTAAAGAGATTCATAAAGAACATGACCCAACAATATCTTGAATTTTCATTCAAAAATATTAAATTGTATTATTGCTGGCATTCTCCAAAATCTCAGTGGCCATCCCTTCGGTTAAAAAAAAAAAGAAAGGAAAAGGAAAAACCTTTTACTAGTGACAGGTTCAATGAAGAAAGGAAAAGGAAATCCCTTTTACTAGTCACAGGGTCAATGAAGAAATTAAAAGGAAAGCCCTTTTACTAGTCAAAGGTTCAACTATTTTGAAGCTTGTATTTTACAAGGAGATTCTCATACCACTATCCTTCCTTGCTTGGAAGCTCTATTCAAATATAACACATTTTATAAAAACCATGTATACAGTGGAATTTCATAATCCACCTCATCAGTTAATTGAAAATGCATACAAAATTATTAAATTGTATTCTTTCTAACATTCTCCAAAATCTTATTGACCATACCTTTTGCTAAGAGAAAAGAAAAAAAAACGAAAGCCCTTTTACTAGTCACAGGTTCAATGATTTTGAATTGTGTATTTTACAAGGAGATTCTCATACCGCTATCCTTTCTTAGTTTGAAGCTCTATTCAAATATAACACATTTTCTAAAAACCTTGTATACAATGGAATTTCAAAATCCGCATTATTAGTTAATCGAAATTTCATCACCTTTAGAGCAGGGGTGCTCTAAAGAAGGAAAAATAACACACATATTTCCCTATTATTGGTTCCATCTATGTATGTGTACACCTGTATCTTACTGAGATTAGGGAGTGGGGATTTTAGAGACAAAGGTATAACATGGTTTTCTAGCTCCTGCATTGCATTTCAAAACCACAGTCATCCATCTCTGACTTCATTTACAAGGTAAAAGGCATGCATATGAATGATTAATATCATGGAAAATAACAATACCAATGAATAATTTAACAACATCTGTATATGTAAAGTGTGCATTCTTTTGAGTAAGCTAAATTATCATGAATTTCATGTTGATTGTAGATTCTAGTATTTCATACTCATGGGGAAAAGTTTAATTATATCATCCATATAAGAATACTCCACCTTGACCTGCATGGAATTTCAAGGCTCCACGAATTCTACAACCACACAATGTATACCATGTAAATTTTCCTAACAGACACTCGAAGGAGTATAAATTTATTCTGTAAAAACCAACGTACAACCTTGGGCATTACTAATTTTCAATCTACAATGAAATCATTTTGCTCTCGTATTCACATTGAGCTTCCATCCTTAAATCCTCCCTACAACCATTTTGTTTTGTTTCTCTTGTTATTTTCCCAATTCCCTTGATTTGAACAAACTACTTTGTTGCACAAAGAAAGAAAAAAATTCATGTCCAGACATGAAAAGAAGCAGGCACTGAGATGTGTAAATACACAATGTAGAACATTTTAATTTGGTGCCTTGCAGTTTTTATTTACTTGAATAGAGAATGTTTCTTGTTTCCAACCTTTAGGTCAAGGTTTCTTTGAAATTTGGAGAGAGCATCTTTAAGAAATTATGCATGCTTCCATGCTCTAATTTTGAAAGTTTGCAAGAGGGGTAATGGTAGCACATGAGTGATACATTATATTCTGAAATATTTGCTGAAAATGAAGATGACCAAACACCATGCATTGCCTTCAAATTTTGGTGGTATATTAATGAATAAATTCATTTCCCATTCAATTTTCAACTTCTAACGAATTTCAGCCACTAACCACGTCCAGGTTAGCTTCTCTCAAGTGACAATATAAAGAATGAGACTCCATTTACACACTCACAGAGCGGAAGAGGAAGTGCATGTTGGGAATCACGATTGCCCTTAGACCAAAACCTACACGTGTTAGTCGACGATCGCTTCGCTAGAGATAAGAATCCACGAGAGGTGGTTAGTCCATGCCGTGAAACACACGAGGAGTGTTGGTTTATCCAATGTCCAATAGTGCAGGACATCGCTCATATGCAGAGGTCTCTGGTTCGACATGACTCATCTCGCAGAGGAACATTTAACATAATTCTAGGTGCACGGATTCACCCCTGGCAAGCGTGGAAAGCTTCAAAGTTGTCTTTGGTTAGATGAAATAGACTCATCGTCCAACCATCTGCAGTTGATGGGACAGTGAGTTTGATGACCCCTGCTCGACGACTAAACTCTAGTGGACCCCGCGCGATGATCACTCTCCGGTGGACTCCACTCCTCCTCCGCTGGTGGGCCTCGCTTCCCTCCGTCGGTGCCTCCGCCTCCGCTCCTCTCCACCAGCCCGCATGCTTAGATCTGATTTAAATTTTGAATTTGGTTCCTTCACGCCTGTTGATTCAACTCTATTCAAGAGCTCGTCTTTGCTTCATTCACCGACGGAGTCCCGTGGAAGCCCTCAATAGCACGCAACTTCGAAGTTCAGTCACGGAGGGAGGTGAGATGTGTGGCGTATTCTCAGACAAGATTCTTAAGTTTATTTTTTATTCTTAGGCTCAGTTCAATGGAGGAGAAAGACTACTTTTCCCCTTTTTTCAGTGAATTCGATTCCATTCCTGTTTCTGAAGCCATGGATGTTGATTTAATTTTTGTATTTCCTTCTGAGTTGTGAAAATCCACCTTTAATTGATCTGGTATTAAATTCTTCTACATGCCATCCCTTAAACAAGATTTCATGAAACATTTGACTGTGTCTTAAGGACTAAAATAAGTCAAATGTTTTTTTTTTAAGCCAGCCACGTTCAAATCCTGAACTCATTGATAGAGTTTAAGTGAATTTTGCAATCAATTATTTCAACTTTGTTAGTTGAATCTTCAAGACATGCTTTTGCTGGTTTGTTTCTGCAATAATTTCTCTTTTTCTAGTCTCCTGAAACTATGGATTCCTTCCCAACTTAATGACCTTCTCTATCCTTATGAGGCCAAGAGCTAGGTTAAGGTTCAGTATTATCAGGAATGTTTTGTAAAAACTTATACTGTATATGTAGAAATTTTATAGCAAGGAAGATTTGCAGGATTATTGGAATTATTTGCAGACTTGCAATTTTTAAGCAGAACATTGTTGGATTCACAATTTTATCATGTAGGTTGATTAGTATACTTTTAGAATCTAATTTTTATTAATCAATTGATAAACTTACAGTATTTAGTAGTTGTTTCATATTCTTAAAGAATTAAATGACAAAAAATATAAAGTAAAAAAGACATTTTTTAACGCTTAGTATACACTCAAAACATAATATTGGGCCGACTCTGAAATTCTATATTGACAATGTAGCAGAGTCCACTTGAGAGCGATCGTTGCGTGGGGTGCACCGGAGTTTGGTCGTCAAACGGGGGTTGTCGGACTCATTGTCCCATCATTCGGAGATGGTAGATGGCCAGGCGGCTAGTCCATTTCGTCTAACCAAAGACAACAAGCTCTTTTTATTATATGAAGGAGTTGAAGGAATTCACCCAAAAAAAGGGGAAAAGTAGTTTTTCTCATCTACTGAACTGAACCTACGAATAAAAGATAAACTGAAGAATCTCGTCTAAGAATACGCCACAGATCTCACCTCCCTCCATCACTAAACTTCGAAGTTGCGTGTTGTTGAGGGCTTCCACGGGACTCCACCAGCGAATGAAGCAAAGACGGACTCTTGAATGGAGTTGAATCAACGGGCACCAATGAATAAAATTCAAAAGTTAAATCATCTCTAAGCGTGCAAGCTAGCAAAGCGGAGGGAAGGCGAAGGCTGGGATAGTGGAGGCACCAGCGGAGGGAAGCGGGTCCCACCAGTGGAGGAGGAGCGGAGTCCACCAGATAACGATCGTCGCACGGGGTCCACCGAAGTTTGGTCGTCGAGCGGGGGTTGTTGGACTCGTTTTCCCATCAGTCGAAGATGGCCGGACAACGAGTCCATTTCATCTAACCAAAGACAACTCCTTATATGAATGAATAATAATTGTGGTTTCTTTTCTTGGGTTGGCATCTAACGCTTTGTTGTTTGCTTTAATGCTCACATATTATACTTTTCTTTGTGTTTTGTGTGTTGCATTTTCTTCTTTGCATGGAAATGATTAATAATGATTTGTGGTAGACAAAAAGAAAAGGATGTCAGATAAAAGTATAAATGAAATATTGTTCCATGTGACATATTATAATAAATTGTTATTATGGAAGGTAAAGCGATAAATTTGCAATGGAAAGGTAGATTAAAGGAAAGACATATTCCACAAAAAAATTTAAAATAAATATGAAAATCATTACAGAGAATATGGTTTTTCTAACATTTTTTTTTTCAAACTACTTATTTCTGCAATTTTTTAATAAAATAAAAATTAGATGAAATTTTAATTTATTAAAAATTAAAATTTATAATTTATAAATTGGAGGAGGTCTAAAGAATTTTTAATATTTAGATATATTTTTATTTGTATTTAAATTAATTAAGTTTAGATTTAAAATGACTTTTAAATTTACATTGAATTTAATTTAAGTGACAAATTTTTTTAGAAAACTTGTTTGGGAGCTTTAATGATTTTTATTAGTGTTGATTTTGTTATTTATTTTTAAGAAAGAGTTTTGAATTGTAATGATTTTATTGGTGTCCAATTTTTTAAGTGATCAGTCATTTATAAAGTGTGTTTCAAGGTTTTCATTTCACGGGGGAGAAAATGGAAACTTAGTCTACAGGTTGAAATAACTCTTCTATTTATCTTGGTGAATCAAAAAATAATTATACAAGAAAAACAAAGATTTGTGTCTCATTTTTAAATATAGGGGACGTCCTTATAACTATGGTAAATGGAGACACTTTTTTCCAAAGACATCTAAAGGAAGGGGATAGCACCCTACATTCAAATGTAGGAGATGGCCTTATAGCTATGGTTATACCAATACAGAAAAGCCCTAACCTAGCAAATCCCTAACCAATGAAGGGAGGTTGGAGAAGCAATAAGCCTCACAACTATGTTTTTTTTATAGTTTGATAGATACTTTCACTAGAAACTCCACCATTAAGTCATTACATACAAAGTTGTAAAAATAGGAGTAAAAGATACAATTATGAAAGTTTCATATTCCTATCAATGAGATGTAACCTATATTATCATATTTTTAACATTTAATATAGAATTGACTAACCATTAAATATCAAATTCTTGTTCATATAAATCACTAACCTAATCATAGTTATACCATTTTATATTATTTTAATGTTTATATATATATATATATATATATATATATATATATATATATATATATATATATATATATATATATATATATTGTTTATACTAATCATTATCTCTATATACTCTTCGTTTATGTAAAAAAAAACTACAAAGGCAGAAGACATGGAAAAACAAGTATTGTGATTGTGTATGAGTTGTTAAATGTGGCCGGTTTTCTGTTTTGGTTAGGAAAATAATATATTTCATTGAAGCACAAGGGATACATTGGATATAAACATCTATTCTTTTAAACAATAAAATATTTCATAAAGTTCACTTTTAGAAGAAACAATATAGTTTATTGAAGCACAAGGGAGGGTTTGGATATAAACATCTACATGTTCAAAAAATAAAATTGTCCACAAAGAACAAGGAAAACTCTGATATAAGCATCCTTGTCTTCATACAATAAAAAATTCCACAAGAAGGAATTTGGATAAACATCTATGCCTTCATATAATAATTTTTTTCACGGTAGATTTAATTGAGGCATAAGGAAACTTTGAATGGGTATTGAATGGGTAGAGAAAAAACTCTCTTGCACTAAAGGGTGGGAATATATTGATGAAATCAAAATGGTTAATAGTCAACCAAAACCACTACATTAATCAATTCAAAATGGATAGTGGTCAACCAACAAAACCACCAAATAAAATTATGAACCATTGAAGAACGAAAGAATCTCACAACTCAAGCTTGGAACCCTTTAACAACATTCTCACCTTGCACCTAATAAAAGGGATAATGGAAACCATGCTTCCATTTTCAAATTCTTGTCATATTCAATCAAAATTCGGAAATTCCATAATGGAAAATGAGATCCTCAATAAAATAATTGTAATTCAATCAAAATCAACCATTATTCTCAAATCAACATATTTGGGAATATCTACCATCGAATCTAGAATCCTTTCATCACTCTTTAATTATTCATTAGAATTTTCTTTGACACCTAATTGTGTCTAAATTCAAAGAGAACTTTGTTGACCTTATTTGTCACTGATAATATAATGGTGATCCTACTTGTTCACTAATTACTGGGGGAATGTTCAAATACAAAAATGGTTCACTTTCAAAATTTATACTCTCTTTCAAAGTTCATTTCAATTGAACCATTAAAGATCCAAATTGGTGGTTTTTCAATCATATATCAAAGCTTAGTTCAAAAGTTTTACATTGAAGATCGAAGTCAATAGTAGCTTATGCATTAGTGCATGTTGTCTTAATAGTATAATTATTTAGACTTGTGTTTAGGGATGGGGAAGTGATGTTAGACTATATGTCCCTATATAATCACAAAGCAATAAATCACCTTATGATGTGTCATCCTTATTTTCTAATGAGGTGTTCTCATCATCCATTGATAAGTTAGTGATATATGAATTTAGAGGTGGTAAAATGTATGTATTACAAATTGATATTGTGAGATAAATACACGTGTTGAGTGTTTCCCATTTAGGGGAAACAATCCTAGAGAGACCCAATCAACCAATGTGGCATATTCTAGCTCACATGATATCCCTTACTCATGTTATTTATATCTAGACGTTATCCTGAGTCCCCCTCAATTATATAGCTTGTATCACTCTCAAATGATGCAACCATGGTGTATTTTTCTCTCCATATTAATGTCTTGTGAAAATGTGAAATTGGGTTACAAGTTTTGCCATTTTTTGAGGAAAAAATATCATTTTTAGAAGTTATTCAACTTTCGGCAAGCCAAAGAAATTTTTCTGTTTAGAATTTCAGTTTACAATTAAAACAAAACTTGTCATAAATTTTATTAGCTTTCTATTAATTATTTTTTGGAAATTTTTTATTCACATTTGATATGTCAACTTAGCAGTTGTTTGAATGTGTGTTCTTTAAAAATCAAGGAATTCATAAAAAGTCATATTTTTTGGCACTAGTGTATTCTTTGTTAACTTGGCTTTAAAAAAAAATTGTGTTGCAACAATGCAGACAAACTCTACTTCGATATCATTATATTTATGAAACCAACTGATGCATATCATAATTACTAGAATTTTTTGAATTGAACCAATATGAAAAAACAATGGATTTTGAATATGTTTAGCATAGTGTCAAGTTTCTCAACATATGCGTTAAAAACTAAAAATCTAAAAACTACCCATTACAGAAGATGGATCAATGTAATGAACCATAATTTTCTCAATTTATTTTACAGTGTATTTTGGAAGATACAAAATTTTGATTTCACTAAATCATAATGACCTTCAGAAAGTTTTTGCACACATTTTATTAGAAAATTAATTAAAATTAACAAATATCTATGAATTCCAAAAACATTATATCTGCTGAAAGTAGATTCAATTCTGAAAAGTATTAGTTCTTAAAATAAATTCACCAAATTTGATTGAGGTTAACCATTCTGAAGTTGGAGAAAGGTGATCAGAGCCGAGTTATTGTAGAGTTGCAGGTTAAAGTAGTTCGGCCGAACTAAAAAAACATTCGGTCAAACTTGTGTTTGTCGTCGAGGGCCGTTAAAATAAATTGAAAACTAATTTGGCCAAATTAATTTAAAAGTTCGGCTAAAATATTTTAAAATTTTGGCCGAAAATGTGTCTATATTTTCCGTCGGCCGCAAAAATGAAACGATGCGACCCTCCGAAAAAAACGTTTTGCCTTAACGATGTAAATAAACAAAGCTGAAACATTATTTTCACACTCTTTCCTCATTTGGACTAAACTTTTAAACTAAATCTTTTGAGTTGAATTTTTAAAGGAAATTTTTTGGGCTTAATTTTTAAAGGAAATTTTTTGGGCTTAATTTTTAAAGGAAATTTTTTGGGCTTAATTCTTGAAGTAAGTGTTTTGGGCTGAATTTTTAAAGTGAGTTTTTTTTAAAGTAATTATTTTGGGCTGAATTTTTAAAGTGAGTTTTTTGGAAAGTAAGTCTTTTGGGCTGAATTATTAAAGTGAGATTTTTTTGAAGTAAATATTTTTGGCTAAATTTTTAAAGTGAGTTTTTTTTTAAGTAAGTCTTTTGTGCTGAATTTTTAAAGTGAGTTTTTTGGTCTAAATTTTGAAAGTGACATTTTTTTGCAGGATTTTGAAATTGACTTTTTTGGGTTGGATTTTAAAAAACTGCATAGATTGAATTATCATGAGAAATCAAAGAAATTGCAAGAGAAAATATGATTGAATAAGAGACATTGAGGACCCTAGAGAACACTAGAAGTTGAAGCAGGTATGTAAATGTAAATATTATAAATGATATTTAAAATTTAACTATTGTATTCCAAAATTGAATTTTTATTTGATGAACTAATCTGAAAAATATTTTTCAATGTAAACAGAGAGAGATATTCCTCATAACATTTATGATGATATTTAAAATGTTGAAAGACAAATTGAAAAAGACAATGAACCAATGATTGATGATGTTGTTGACAATGTTGAAAGAGATTCAAGTGAAGAAGTTGAATCACCAGGTGTGTGTGTGTGTGTGTGTGTGTGTATGTGTCATGTGTATTATTGAAATTATATATATTTATTAATTTCAATTTCATTCAAACTCTATTTGTAATTTAAATTTTTAATGAATATTTATACCCATTTATATTCAATTCTCATATGTACAAATGAAATCAATATCGATGATGAGATGTTAAAAAATGTTGACACTCACACATATGGAGATAAAAAAGTTGACCATGTTATACGTTATCTTGTTATGCCCATTATTGATAAGTTCTTCAAAGATGAAAATGTGACAATTCAAGCCCAAATTTTGAGAGGTCTCTTAACATCAAATAAATTAAAAGAAGCTACAACTTTATTCGGTATTGAAAATCAACGAAAGATAAGTAAATTCAAGTATTTTGTTTTAGCATATTACAGATATCAGTTTGAATAAATGTGGATTTTCTACATGGTATCAAAGTAGGAATCACTATAGAAGAGAAGAATATGAGTTTGTTTTAATTAGGTGAATTGAATTTGCAGATCTACTCTTTAGGACCAAGAACAGGATCAAGATGTCTTTCTATGGATTGCGACTCAAATATGCCCTTGAGGGTAGTTCGAATTCAATATCTTGGAAGGACAGGATGGAAGTAGTGTTGGAAGACAAACGGATGAAGGAGTTTATAGACAATGACATTCCTAGGCCCGCAACAATAGATGCTCAAAATATGGAAGCATGGAAGAAGAACATAGAAAATGCAAGAAGGATTCTATTGGAAAAGGTTCAAGATCATATTGTCTTTAACCTACATGGAAAGGAAACTCCATATGATATGTGGAAGGCCTTAACATATTTGTTTCATAACAACAGCGACCACAAGAAGCTGGCGGTGAAGGACACGCCCAGAAAAATCAATATGGAGAAGGGAGACATAATACCAAAATACTTGACGAAGTTCACTTAATGCCGAGATGAGCTTGGAAGTGTTGGTGTTACAGTTTTCGAGGATGATCTGATAAGCCTAGCTCTTTTAGGCCTTCCCAAGAGCTTGCACAACTAATAGGATTCGGTTAATGGGAGGAAGAAGCTATCAGAGTGGGAACGATTATGGCCTAGCTTGGTACAAGAAGAGATTCGTCGAAATTCCAAAGATGGATCCTCATCAAAGATTGATGATGAGGAGAACTATGCTTTGGATGGAAAGAAAAACAAATGGAAAGGGAAGGCATATCATTCCAAATCGTATTCTAGTCAGGTAAGAAAGAAGAAGGACTTGTCGAAGATTAAATGTTTTCACTGTCATGAGTTGGGACACTATGCCACAAAGTGTCGGCACAAGAAGGCCGACAAGAAGCCCTTAGGAGGAGCGGCAAGTGAAGCTCTTGCTTCAAAATTTGAGTTGTATTTAACTCTCATCGCATGCATAGTTGCATCAGTGATGGGTTATGTGTGGTACCTCAATAGTGGAACTTCATTCCATATGACTAGCAACAAATAATTCTTCATCAATTTGGAGAAGGATCTCCAAATGCACATCGAGATGGGAGATGACGGGAGGTATAGTGCAATCGGAATAGGTATTGTTACCTTTCAGAGGGAGTCTTTTACTCCTCTCACATTAAGATATGCCATGTATGTTCCCGGTTTAAATAAGAATGTAGTTTTTTTTGCTATGCTAGAAGACCATGGCTATGATGTGATATTTAGCAAAGGAAAGGTGTTCCTTCATCACAAAGCCACAACATAGGTGAAGGATATTGGGGTTCGAGTAAAGAACCTATACAAATTGGATGTAGAAGATTGTGCTTCCTTTGGCACGAAATAAGAGAAGGGGCAGAGTCGAAACATCGGTGAGTTATGGCATAGAAGATTGGGCCATCTACACTATGGCACTTTGAAGATCATGTAGAAGATTTCTACAAGACTTCCTAAGGGTGCACTTGAGCAACAAGATATATGCAAAGGGTTTACATTGGGTAAGTACACCAAAGCCACCTTTCATTATAAGGAGAGTCAAGCAAAGGTGATCCTTGAAATAGTTCAC
Organism: Pinus albicaulis; assembly: GCA_034641835.2. Classification (NCBI taxonomy): domain Eukaryota; kingdom Viridiplantae; phylum Streptophyta; class Pinopsida; order Pinales; family Pinaceae; genus Pinus; species Pinus albicaulis. The sequence goes on along the minus strand of CM076581.1, from coordinate 1,128,426,925 downwards.
TCAGATGTGTGTGGACCATTATTGACAACCTCGATAGAAAAACACAGGTATTATGTTATTTGTGTAGATTATTTTTACGCAAGTGTTGGATATTCTTCATGCAGAAGAAAGATAAGACGTTCTCAAAAATTTGTGATTTCAAAGCGCTTGTCGAGAAATATATAGGGAAGAAGGTGAAGGCTTTCAGGAGCGCCAATGGTGGATAATATGTGTCAAATGAATTCAATAAATTATGTGATTTAGAAGGAATTCGACGAGAATTAATAGCACCTGATAACCCACAACAGAATGGGTTTGCGGAAAGGAAGAACATAACTATTTTGGGAGCAGCACGAGTGATGTTGCATGATCAAGGCCTACCATTGCACTTGTGGGTTGAAGCATGCAACACAGCAGTATTTGTAAAAAATAGAAGTCCTCATCAGATTCTCGGGATGAGTACACCAGAGAAATATTTTTTAGGTAAGAAACTAGATGTGGCACACTTTAAAAATTTTGGTTCATGAGTTTATTGTCATGTAATCAAAGATGCCAAGAAAAGTCTAGAACTAACTGTTGAGTTGGGAATATTTTAGCGGTACACAGATACACCTCACAACTATCGGGTGTACATGTCATCTCACATGATGACAGTTGTGAGGAGAGATGTGAAATTCGATGAAGAGAAGGTCATGCAAATTTACCTTGAGAGGAAGCTTCAGTTGCATGCAATAGAGGAGCTCTTAGCTCCAAAACAAGAACCTCAAGATGTGGAGCAACCACAAGAAGAGGAGAAGAGAGTGGAAGCACCCACTTATGAAAAGACATATAGAGATGGAAGTAGGCGCACCATAGAGGTTGACAGGTTGATGCATGTTGCTAGAGAGAATGTGGGAGCACCCACATCACAACGTAGATAGAGAAGGTCCCCAGATAGATACACTGGCTACATGGATTTTATGAACATGAGTGTAGAGATTGAGCCATCCTCATTAGAGGAAGTGGTGCAACAAAGAGTATGGGTTGATGTCATGGTTGAGGTGTATGAATACATTATCTGAAAAAATGAATGGGAAGTTGTCCCAAGACTAGAGTACAAGTCAGTTATAGGATCCAGGTGGATCTATAAGGTGAAGTAGGTAGTAGATGGGAGCGTTGAGAAACACAAGTCCACATTTCTGGCCATAGGGTTCTCTCAGGTGGAGGGAATTGATGTTAGGTCCCTATATTACTAGTATATTCCCTTATTGTTATTAGTGTAACCCTCTTATTGTTATTGTTGTACCCCTGTAACCCCCATTCTGTTATTATTGTGCCCTTACATTATTATTGTTAGCTCAGCTAGTATTACATTGTGGCCCCATGGACTCCTATATATAGAAAGGAAGTTTTGTCATTTGTATCATCCAAGAATTGTTCATTTATGTAATTTATTGTAGGTTTCCCCATCGAAGTGGCTTATTTCTAAGGCATTGATCTCTCTTTTCTTCTATTTTTGGAGATGGTTTCATAACATTTGGTATCAGAGCTTTGGATTCTAGGGTTTCACTGCTCCAAACAGGTCATCGTGTAATTTTCTCTATAAATTTTTTTCTATGAAGGTTCAGAAGCTGAAATTTTTACAGAGTGAAGCCGAAATCGTAAGGAACGTCTTGTAAAAATTTGATATCTTGGTTCACAATATTTTCGAAGATATGATCTGTGGAAGTTATGGTTTTTTTAGGCTCTTGAATTTCACCTAAAATAGGTCATCGTGGTAGTTGCACTATAAAGTTTTTTATATGAAGGCTAAAAAGATAAAAATTTTACAGAGCGAAGTCGAAATCCTGTGGAACTTTTTGTACAAATTTTAGATCTTGGTTCGCAATATTTTCGGAGATATGATCTGTGGAAGTTAGGGTTTTTTCAGGCTCCCGAATTTCATCTAAAATAGGTGACGTGGGAAAATCGTCATAACTCTCTCTCTGAGCATCGTATTGGAATTCTGTAAAAATTAGACGCAAATTCATGGACTATAGTTTCATGTATATCAATTTCAGAGCTAGAGGAGGAAACAATGGCACGTGGCATGTCGTACAAGTTCGCTCTACTGAACTATTCCATACTTAGGTCATTGTAGGAGATTGGGTGTAACTTTGCCTTGAAGAATCCAAATCAGGTCAGACCTGTGGCATTCGAAATAAGATACAGAGTGCTACTATAGGGCCAAATTTCAGATATTGAAGATACGAAATCACAGAGATAATTCAATTTCAATATCGAGCTCCTCAAAAGCAAGAAAAAGGTGTGTATTTTTTTTTCTGAATTGCATAAGTCTTGTTTGAAGAATAAATTTGAATTGATTCCAAGGGCATATTGTAGAATAGATATTAGTATTGGGCTCTAAAATGCCCCCTAAGAAGAATTCAACACCCACTAAGCCTTTAGAAGGCTCTACTTTGGCTCATGAATATGAAGAAATGAAACATGACATATCAAAATTACAAGAGAAAGTGCACCAAATTCCGCTCTCGCAAAGAGAAACAAAAAATGAAATGGATGTTTTGAAGAAAAGCGTGGAACCTATGATGGACGGTTTGAAGAATGGTATGGAAGAAAAATTGAAAGGTTTGAAGGAAGGTTTGTCAAATTTGATACAAGAAATGATTCCTAATAGCGGAAAGATAGTAGACGAAACTCATGATGAGAACAAAATAAATGTTAATCGTGATTTCATAAACTCTAATTTTAGATTGAAGAACCACCATATTCAAAACATGGATATGAGGAAGTTTGATGGCAAGGATCCCGTAACGTGGATACTACAGATGGAGCAATATTTTGATCTCAATAATGTGCAAAACACACAAAAGGTACGCATTGCAGCTTTACATTTAGAACAAAATACATTTGTATGGTATCAATGGCTTTACTCCCGTAAAAAAATTATCACTTGATCAATTTTTATGGAAGAAATGATAGCACATTATGAGGATAAAAAGAGCAACACCTTCTTTATACAATTGATAAATCTCAAACAAAAGGGTTCAATGCTGGAGCACATTGAGGACTTCCAAAAATTGAATATAAGGGTAACTGATATTCCAGAGGAACACGGGATTGATGTCTTCATAGGGATTTTAAAGGATAACATCCAACATGAAGTTCGCGTTTGGGAACCTGATTCATTGGAGAAGGCATTCAGGTTGGGAAGAAAAATTGAATGTAAAATTATGGCGACAAGGAAGCCTACCACTCACATCTATAAAGATGGAAGTGTTGCTACTCCTAGACTTCCACAACCTACAAGGTTAACACCACAACAATTGGAATAAAAAAGAGCAAAAGCGCTTTTCTACAGTTGTGATAGCAAATACACTAAAGGTCATAAGTGTGCTGAGAAGAAATTATTTTACATATATTGTGAAGAGGAGGAAGAAAATGAACAAGAAACTTCAAAAGAAGAGGATATACACCAGGAACCAACCCTAAAAGAAGAAGAAATGAGTTCGACCATATCATGTAATGCATTGGCAGGAGTTACCACTCCTCAAACTCTCAAGATAGAAGGACATATCAAGAAGAAAAAGGTAATAGTGTTGATTGATTCGGGTAGTACCCATAATTTTATTCATTGTAAGGTAGCCATGGAATTGAATTGTTTCCTATACCCAGCACCAAAATGTCAAGTGATGGTTGCAAGTGGAGGAACTATAAATTGCTCTATAAAATGCCATAATATCAAGCTATCCATGGGGGAATATGTATTGAATAGTCCAATCCTTTCTATATGTTGTACTAGGAGTACAATGGTTACAATCCTTGGGGACGGTAACTTTTAATTTTCAAGAACTTTTCTTGAATTTTTTTTCGGAAGGAAAGGAAATCGAATTACGGGGTATCCTAGGGAAGCCAGGAAAGATAATAAGCTCTAATTTCATGACAAAGCTTCTGAAGAAAGAACTACGAGGCGTAATTGCACAATTATGCTCACTGGAAGTTCCAACATCAAAATCATCTATTTCTCTAGATCTCAAAAAATACTTGGACAATCATTCCAAGGTGTTTGAAACTCCCAAAGGACTCCCACCTATTCATGATCATGATCATGCTATTCATTTGATTCCAGGAAGTGTTCCTCTAAACATCAGGCCTTACAGATATCCTTATGTCCAAAAGAGAAAAATTAAACGTATGATTGCAGAAATGTTAGAGGCTGGTATAATTCAACCTAGTCAAAGTTCTTGCTCTGCTCCAGTAGTATTGGTGCACAAGAAGGATGGATCATGGCGCATGTGTCCGGAATATAAGGAACTCAATAAGATCACTATTAAAGATAAATTTCCCATTCATGTGATTGATGAATTATTGGATGAATTACATGGAGCAATTTATTTTACCAAGTTGGATCTTCGTTCAAGATATCATCAAATTAGAATGAAGACTGAAGATATTCCAAAAACAACATTTCGAACTCATGAAGGTCATTATGAATTTTTGGTCATGCCTTTTGGCCTTACAAATGCACCTTCTACATTTCAAGGGTTGATGAATTCCATTTTCAAACCCTTCCTTAGAAAATTTGTGCTAGTATTTTTTGATGATATACTAATCTACAGCAGGTCTTGGAAGGATCATGTCGAACATGTTGACAGGGTGCTCAAACTATTGCAGGAGAAACAATTATATGCAAAAACATCCAAATGTTTCTTTGGAGTACAAGAGGTGGAATATCTGGGTCATATTGTATCTCACGAGGGTGTTAAAGTAGACCCTAACAAAATTAAGGCCATTAAGGAATGGAAAGTCCCCACAACCATAAAGCAGTTGCGAGGATTTCTCGGGTTAACAGGGTATTATCGCAAGTTTGTTAAGAATTATGGGAGAATAGCGGCACCTCTAACAACATTATTGAAGAAAGATGCATTTTCATGGACTCCTGAAGCAACTAAGGCCTTTGAACATCTTAAAGAGGCAATGTGCCTAACACCGGTCTTAGCTACGCCAGACTTCACAAAAACCTTTATTGTGGAATGTGATGCCTCAGGAAATGGAATTGGTGTTGTTTTAATGCAAGAAGGAAGGCCCATTGCTTTTGAAAGTCGTCCAATCAAAGGAAAGTATTTACAGAAACCTATTTATGAGAAGGAAATGTTAGCAATACTGCATGCACTAAAGAAATGGCGAACTTACCTAATGGGAAGACACTTCAAGGTAAAAACTGATCATGATAGTCTTAAACACTTTTTGGAACAAAGACTATCTTCGGAAGAGCAGCAAAAATGGGTCACAAAGATGTTGGGTTATGACTTTGAAATCATCTACAAAAAAGGGAAGCTAAATGTTGTTGTAGATGCACTCTCAAGAAAGGATGAAGAGGTGGAAGCATTGCTTTGTGCCATTTCTATTATCCAACCAGATTGGATAACCGAAGCAAGGGATGAATGGAATAAGGATGAAGAAGTGTGGACACTCATTCAAAAGTTGCAGCGAGATCCTAGTACATCTAATACATTTAGTTGGAAAAATGATTCCTTATGGTACAAATATCGCTTATAAATTTGCAAAAAATCCAAATAAAGAAAAATATTCTTTTGGAATTACACACTTCTCCTTTAGGAGGACACTCGGGATTTTTAGAAACTTACAACAAGGTGAAGAAAGATTTTTTTTTGGATGGCCTTAAATTTGATATTCAAAATTTTGTGGCAGAATGTTTGGTTTGCCAGCAAAATAAAGTTGAGACAATTAAGACCCTGAGTCTTCTACAACCTTTATCCATTCCAAGTCAACGTTGGGAGGAGATTTCAATGGATTTTATCACAGGTTTACCTAATTCCGAAGAAAAGAGTGCCATCATGGTGGTAGTTGATAGACTTACCAAGTATGCACACTTTTGTAACACTGTTACCGATCAAATAGGTAACCTGACCTCAAAACGGGAACTCTAGCCCAAAAAGACTCAAAAAACATGAAAAAACACCCCAAAAACAAAAAGTGTGTGATCGAGCACTTGATTTTTTTAAGGTCAAATTTCAACATTTTATAAAATTATGGTAAAAACAAAACTGTTTCTTGAAAAAAGGATTGAAAAAACACCCCAAAAACAAAAAGTGTGTATTCCAGAATGCACTTCGTTTTTTTTTAAGGTCAAATTTCAACATTTTATAATATTATGGTAAAAAAAAAATTGTTTCTTGAAAAAAGGATTGAAAAAACACCCTCAAAACAAAACGAGTTGATGCTGGAATAACAAAAAAAAATTGTGTCATACTTTTGGCATTTTTAAAAATAGAAGTAACATTTTTTAATTTTTAAAATTCAAACATTAAAAAAAACCTAAAATGTAAGAAAAAAAATAAATTTAAAAAATAAAAACATTTAAAAGCTTAAAATTTAAAAATATATGCAGATAAAAAAAATAAAAATAAAAACAAAATAAAATTTTTAATTCAAACATTAAAAAAAACCTAAAATTTAAGGAAAAAAAAAATAAAACAATAAACAAAAAAAAATTTAAGATTAAAATTTAAAAAAATATAGAAATTAAAAAATAAAAATAAAAACAAAATAAAAAAATTAAATTTAAAAAAAAAAAAAAAAAAAAAAAAAAGAGTTAAAAAAAGAAGAAATTATAAAAAATAAAATATAGAAATTAAATTTAAAAAAGAAAAAGAAAATGCTTATTAAATTTAAAAAAAAAAAATGTAAAACAAAAAATTAAATTTAAGGAAATATATTAAATTTTAATAAATTTAAAAATTTAAAATAAAAAATATTAAAAAAAGAAAACATTATTTAAATTAAAAGTAAAAAAATGAAAAATTAATTAAAAATAAAAAATAAAAATAAAATACAATGAAAATATTAAATTTAAAACAATATATATTAAAAAAACAAATAAACTAAAAAAAATAAATTAAATTTAAATTATAAAAAATAAAATATATTATGAACTTAAATTAAAATATGTATATATATCAGATTTTATTAAATTAAAAAAAAAAATTAATATTAAAATAACAAATTAAATTTAAAAACAAAAATATTAAATTTTAATAAATAAACAAATAAACAAATAAATTTTGAAAGAAAAAATAAATTTTAAATATTAAAAAAAAAAAAAAAAAACCATTGTTAAAATAAAAACTTTAAAAATCAATTAAAAATGGAAAATTGAAATAATAATAATAATAATAATATTATTAAATTAAAAACAAACTAATTTAAAAAAAATAAGTTTATTTTAAAAAAAAAATCTAATTTTAAATACACAATTTTAATTGAAATATAAAAATATAAAAATTTAATGTTATTAACAAAAAAAAATTAATAAAAAAGTAAAACGTTTAAAAAACATTATTAAATTCAAATAAATTTAAAAAAAAAATACAAAATTTATTGAATTCTATAAAATAATAAAGGAAATTTATGAAATTATAAAAAAAAAAAAATAAAAAAAAATCAATTAAATAAAAAAAGAAGAAGCAAAATTTAATAAAAATTACAATAATAATAATAATAATAATAATAATAATAATAAAATTTACAAAAAATAAAAACAAAATTAAAAACAAAAAAACAAAACAAATTATATTATATATATATAAATTAAAATTAAAAAAAAAAAAAAAATTGAAAGAAAAAAAAAAGGGGCGGTGGTGGTGGTGGGGCGGCAGTGGTGGTGGTGGGGGCGGCGCCACCTGGCCCTCCCTGCCCAGGCGGCGGCGGAGGCCGGCCGGTGGGCAGGAGGGTGGGCTGCCGCCTTTTTATTTTTTTATTTTTTTTTATTTTAAATTTTTTTTTAAATTGATTTTTTTTAATTTGATTTTTTTTTTAAATTTTTTTTTTTTCAAAAAATTTAATTTTCTTTTATTTTTTATTTTTTTTAAATATATATGTATATTTTATATTTGATTTTATTTTTATTTTTTATTTTTTATTTTTTGTAATTTTTAATATTTTTATTTTAATTTGATTTTTTTTTTATTTTTTTTAATGTCAAAAAATTTAAATTTTTTTAATGTCAAAAAAATTAATTTTTTTTAATTCAATTTTTTAATCTTAAATTCAATTTGTTTAATTTTTTTTTAATTTTCTTTTATTTTTATATTTAATATTATAGATTACTTATTTTTTAAAATTTAAAATTTAAAATTTTTTTATTAAATTTTTTTAATTTTAATTTAATTTAATTGTTTTTTTTTAATTTTTTTAGTTTATTTAGTTTTTCATTTTTAAAATCTATAAATTGTTTCATTAAAAAAAAAAGCACTAAATTTATGTGTATTTGTTTTTTAATTATTTGCATGTGCTTTTTTTCATTTTTTTTTTTTTAATGATAGTTTTTTTTTTTTTTTCAATTTCAATTTTTTATTTTTTATTTTTTATTTTTTTATTAATTTTAAAATTTGTATTTTTTTTCTTATTATTATTATTATTTTTAATTTAAATTTTTAAATTTAATTTTTTTTAAATTTTTTATTTTTATTTTTATTTTTTATTTTTAATCTAAATTTTAATTTTGTAATTTTAATTATTTTTAATTTTTTTTTTTAATTTTTAATATGGTTTTTTTTAATAAGTTAGAAAAAAATGTTTTTGATGTTTTTTTTTTAAATTTTTTTGGTCAATTTTTGTTTTTTTTCTTTAAATTATGTGTTTTTTTTTCAAAATTTGTCATTTCCTTTGATATAATTTTCAAATATTTTTGTTTTTATTTATTTATTTTTGTTTAAATTTTTTATTTTTACGAGCTATTTTTGTTTTTTTTTACATTTTTATTGGGTTTTTTTTATTGTTTTTATATATTTTTTTAATCTAAGTTTTGTGTTTTATTACCAACATGAAAATCACCACTCTAAAAAAAAAGGTTGATGCAGCATCAATACGTTTCAAAATTAGCATGAAAATCACCCCTCTAAAAAAAAAAGTTGATGCAGCATCAATACGTTTCAAAATTAGCATGAAAATCACCAATCTAAAAAAAAAAAGTTGATGCTGCATCAATACATTTCAAAATTAACATGAAATTCACTAACATTTTAAAACAATATTCATACTTCATAAATAAAAATATTAGAGTGTCAAAAATGTGCACAAAAAAAAAATGGTGATTCTGCATCACCACTTTTCAAAATCGGGTGCTTTTTATGCTACCAAAAAAAAGTAGGTAACATTGCGGTTACCTATTTCATCGGTAACATTGTTTTGTGCATTATCTCATCCATTTAAAGCAAGTACAGTTGCTACTACATTTATGGAAACAATTCAAAAGCTACATGGAAACCTTTTTACAGAGATCCCATTTTTACAGGAAATTTTTGGACGGAATTATTTTCTTGTTTATGTACTCAACTAGCTCATAGCTCATCTTATCATCCTCAATCTGATGGTCAAACTGAGATAGTGAATATATTTTTGGAAGGATATCTTCGTTTTTTTGTATCTAATAAGCAAGCACAATGGGTCAAGTGGTTACCTCTCGTTGAATGGTGGTATAACACTTCCTTTCATACTACATCATCTGATAAAATCTTGCAAAGAGGATCTTGCAAGAGAATTTGAGATGAAGGATATGGGTCTCTTGCTTTATTTCCTTGGTTTGGAAATTTGGCAAAGAGATGGGGAAAGTATTCCAATAAGATTTTGAAGAAGTTTCACATGGAGAGCAACAAACCCATGGAGACTCCTTTAGCAGGGAATTGGAGGAAGGAAGATTCTACTTCAGGTGAAGTGGTAGAAGATACGATCTACAGGAATCTTGTGGGTTCACTCATGTACTTGGTGAACACATGACCTAGCATGTGTTATGTGGTTAACCAGCTTACTCAAGCTATGGTTAAGCCTACCAATCTCTATTGGAAGGCAACCAAACATGTGTTGAGATACCTCAGAGGCACCACTCAGTTTGATCTTTGGTACAAACAAACAAAGGGAGTGAAGCATCAAGTCTTCACAAATGCAGATTGGGCAGGGAGTCCATCCGACAAGAAGAGCACATCAAGGGGCATCTTCAATATTGGGTCCACAGTAGTTTCCTAGTACAATAGGAAGAATAGATCAATTTCACTCAGTTCAGTAGAAGAAAAGTACATGGTTGCTAGTCAAGAATATTGTGAGGCTATCGAGATGAGGAAGATCTTTGTTGTGTTGTCTTTTCAGTAGATGGATCCGACTATGATTTATTGTGATAACCAGAGTTGCATCAAACTCTCAGTTAATCCAATTTTTCATGACAGGTCTAGGCATATTGATATTCGGTATCACCATCTTAGAGATTGTGTGAAAAGGATGATTATGTCATTAGAGTACATTCCTATAGAGGATCAGGATGTAGACATCTTAATGAAGGCATTGTCAAGAGGAAAATTCTAGTTCCACAAAGGAAGGATCGGGATAGCAAACAATCCCTTTCTTTTGGAGAGGGAGTGTTGAAAATGGCAACATTCTAATTTAATTTTCCCTTAATTAAACTAGAAGGAAATTGTAATTCCACATCACATGACAAATTGTACGAGTTAACTAAGTTAGGAATACTTAGTTGGCTGAGTTAATTCGAGTTGAAGGTCAAATTAGAGGCATGTAGAGTGTATCCTAGTTTTTAGGAGCCCTCATTGAGTTTATTTTGAGTTGTAATTAATTAAATTAATTTATTTGAGTTAAAATTAGTTTAACTAGTTCTAAATGATGGAGGAACTAGTGAGAGGCCAAGTGAATTAAATTAGATTAATTCACATGCAGTGATCAATCATATTACTGATAAATCACTCTAAAATAACTCATGCATGGTAGCTCTGAGAAAGACCTAGTTGAGATTGGAGCTAAAGGGAAGTACTATCACTTGTATAATCATCCAATTGTATAAGTGGTGCATGGAGTCAGAGGAAGAGCCTTGATGTATTGTGCAATCATTATTGGGGAATTCCTTGTTAATAGGGGCCTAATTCCCTAAGAAATTGTGCAAGGAAATAGGGATTCCTAAGGCTAAGAAATTGGTTAAGTATTGAACCAAGCATGCCTAGGAATCAATGAGAAAAACAGAGATAGTGCATAGTGCTCTCAAGCCTGAGAGAATCATTGTATTGTTATCATATTCTTTGGATTATTAAATATACATATAGCGGGGCTTTTAGCTGAGGCTTTCCCCGGATAAATATTTGTGTTGTGTGATAAAAATTCTTTCTCTTTCTTGTTCATGTGATTTTGATATCGTAATTGGTTTCCGCAATTTGTAGAGTAGATTCAAGTATTTTGTTTTATCATATTACAAATTTCAGTTTGAATCTACTTGGATTTTCTACAAAAGCTAACTAATTGACTTAGAGCTTCATTGTGTACTCGATCCATATTTTCCCTTATTCTATGATTGGACTCTTTTATTCTCTAATCCTTAAAAACATTAAAGAATGGAATCCATTTCAATCATAATCCATAAAGGATAGTGAGTTCCTCAATATTATGTAGTTCCATCTCACAGGTTCTCTTCAACTCATTTTCCATATTTGATTGAAAAACTATTAAGTATATATCCCAAATAAATTGATTTGGGTTCCATTTAGTACACATAGGCAATAAATAGTTATAAATATATAATTCACATACTAAATTCCTTCTTTTTTCTAGACTAGAAAAAAAATAGAACATAATTTTTTTTATGTAGGTTGTTGAACAATGTTCAAATGGGACACCAATCTCTCAATTTGGAATCTTAACCATTGTTCTTATAGATAAAGGGTGTCAACTAGTGAAGTTGGTATACACATCATTAACTCAAAGGCTAACTCCCCCATCTTGTCATTTTTTTTCCTTATTTCTTTAATTTCTTCATCTTTTTCTTTAATCTCCTCCTGATAACTTGGTTTCATTGCTACCAATTATTTCTATAGCTCATTATTTTGTTGCAACCTCTAAATAGTTTTTTCTTAACTATTATAGTATTTAAAGCTTCTTTTTTTTGTCTGAGCATATTTTCCTTTGAACAAGTTATATAGGTATGTATTATTCATATCTAAAGGACGTGTACATTTTTTTCCAAGTACCATTTTCAATGTTAATTCCTTTACCTACTCCTTGAGTTTATCTAATTCTTCCATTAAATAAAAAATAATTGACTATTTTTGGAGGGTTACCTAACTGGATGCCCTCTCTTTTTCAATTCTAGTGGAAATCATCAATACTTCTCAGTCCTCTAACTCATCCAACTGTATTGGATTTACAAAAGGCTCTACCTTTGTCCATGTACTACTGTAGTTTGGTATTTTTGCAAAATCTCTCTTCATTTTCCTGTCCATCCAAGTTGTTTTGACAACTCATTAGATTTTCCCTATTAAAGTGAAGGAGATGTTTCCAACCTCTATTTAGATGCCTATCTTTATATTTCACCATTCTCAAAGTTCATCTTTTAAGTGTTTTGTTTTAATTTTTTTCCTCTTTTTTTAAATATTTTGATGAAGGGATTCAAGTCAAAACCTAGTTTATATTTCCTATTTAGTTGGTAACTTAGTCATCTCAATATTTTGTGAAGACTCATAATAGATTTATGTATATGTGGTTTGGTTTCTAAAGAGTGATCACAAAACTTAGATATGTTTTTTCTAATGATAAAGTTGCTATGAATGCCTTTAACCTTTGACCATTGATGTTCAGAATGTTATCCCTAACATATGTAGAATGTTAACTTTTTATATTAATTAGAAGTGATATGATTTTTTTCATAAGGAAAAATTATGTTAAATTCAAATGTGTGTGTCAATATATTATGAAACATTTATGTTCATTTCAATATATATATAGATGACAAAAAAATGATTGTATGAGAGAGAGAATTTATATTCTTAAAATATATATTTTAGTTTTCTTTTTTTAAAACATGGTTTTTTATGATGTAAGATAATAAGGACTAACGTTTTAACACCTTTCCTGCCTCTTTCTCCTTGATTCCAACGATTTAATTCTGGGTAGCTCACTCCCCCACATCTTGTTTCTTAATGTTATGGGATTTTCTCTTTTGGTTTGCTCATCAATTATGCATTAATTTAATGTTAATTTTTTTGTAAATTACAATGAGCTTCACTTTCCTTGAAAAATTAAGGTAATGAACATAAGCAAGCAAAGTTTTAATATCATTTGTGAGATGGTTCTCTATGATTTTTAAGATTGAGCAGTGGGATAAATTCAATATAATTATTTTAAAATCACTACAATACTAACTTTGGAATATGTGAATGGCATCTAGCATTAATTTCTTAATGGTCGTTGTAATCTCATTTACATAATAAGTTTTCCCTATTAATCCAAGATCCATTGTTTGTGAAGAAAGCATTAAGAAAAATATTACTTGCTTGTGATGAATCCAATTCTTGCATCCATAATTTATGTATCCACTGCTAGAAACTATGATATAAATATCCTAAAGTATTTTACTTAAAATACATTCCTTACATTATTTATGTGTTAAAAATATTTCTCTACAAATCATAGTGAGATCATGAAAACTTGTAATGATTTAAAACAATCCTACAATTTTAAATCAAAATTTTCCAAATGACTAATATTTTAAAGTAAATGTGACAACTTCTAATTAAACAAAAGCAAAGTTGTTTTACAACATCTTTAGTTTGCATCATAATCTCTATGTAGTGATATGAGGACCACTTTTTGAAAATGAAAGGCTAATTTGATCTAAAACATAACCAATAACATTCTTTAGTTATTTAATGACCAATGAAAAACTTAAAGAAAACATTGAGCTTCACTATGATATTGTTGGACTAAAAATACTTTATATGTTAATCATAAATGCTTAACTTTATTCATGTATTTAGACATATAGCATAGCATAATATTTGTAAATTTAATATATTAAGAACACACATCTTGTTCATCTTTTATTTATCATAATGTCAATAAACATATAAAATATCATCTTCCCCCTTAAGTTAAGTAGATCCTAGGATAGGCCTAGCCTTAATGTTGAATGGAAGAATGATCAACCCGCTAATGGGATATTGCCACCATAATTGTGTGACACTTAATCGAGCTTGGGCACCTTCTAGATAATTTATTTCTCTTAAAAGTGGCTCTCGCCCTTAAACCCCTCCTCGTGAAATCTACCTAATAATTGATAGAACTAAACACCATAAAAATCAACTAATCTATACCTCATCCACATTAAATAACAAATATATATATATATATATATATATATATATATATATATATATATATGAAAAAAAATCTAAATCATTAACCATAAAACCTTTGAAATATAAAACGCAGAGATCACTTATCTCATTACCCATCTTATCTTTTTAACCTACCGAATATGAATAATAAAAAATTTGGATTCGCTCCACCTTCCCCACATACCAAGTAAAAAAAAAATTTATCATATAATATAGACTAACAATCATATTAATTTTATATTATAATAATCAACTATACATTGATGGCCCCAATGGTGTCACCACCCCACATTGTGGCGACTTCGTTCATTGTGGGCGTTGTGCGGCACTCGTGCAATTTCACTTTTAAAATTACTCTAGCCCAAACTACACCTACTACCAACACTTATTTTAGTTTATGTTCAAGTGTTTCTTCAATTATGTGTAGTGTAAATTATATTACTTCAATTAACATCAATGTGTCATAACCATAACATATACATAAAATAGTAATGTGATATCGGACATAGAACAGTTATAAAGGGGAGGGGGAAACTCCCAACAGTTCGCCCCAAATATTATAGAAACTTCACCAATAATATTTTACAAGTAAAATTACAATTCACAAGTGTGTGGCAATTTCCTGGTTACACCAGCAACTCGTTGCCCTAGTTATACCCAAGTCGTGAAACCTATAATTACTCTAGTGCGACTTCTTCCCAAACAATACGACCTTCCAGAAACTCCTAGTTCTCTGCACATAACAAAATACTAGCTTGGCCCGGTCCTTAGTGTGAAATCTGGTTTTTGCGATATCCCTTCCTGCAATATCCCTCTTGGTCAAGTTCGCTTCTTACTTATGAACTTCCTTGGTCGAATGACCCTTCCTTTTATTTATACACTTCTTCATTCATGGTCGACAACCCTTATCCAAATTGAGTCGACTCGTTATGTTGTCAAACGCACTCATTGACCTGTCATTCGGTGTGTGGATGCCCCTTCGCGGGCAGGCACATACTGGTCCGACCTACCGGTGAGTAGTCAAGAGCCCCTTGAGGGTGGGCGTGCCTCTTGCTTGGCCTTCATGTATACTCCATTTCTCCAAGCTTGAACCATCCATCATTCCCTTGCTTGCACACCATGTCGCCTCCACTCGCTCATCGCTTTTCCATCACGACTCGATGCCCGGGCACCCCACCTTTGTGTTCCCATGCCCATGGGCATGTGTCCACCGACTCGACCACCACTATAAGTATAATGTGTGTGCCCTTTTCAACACGTTCTCTACTACGAGTAGGCACACTCCTCTGGATGCGCTCACTATGGATGGGCACTCTCACCCTTGTCGCGTTTGATTTCGATTTTTCACCTCTCTTCGTGGTTTTTGGCGGTCACAGGAGCCCGTTGGTCGTAGTGCCAGCTCAAGGCCCTGACATCCTCCCCCACTTAAAAAAAAAAATCACCCTCAACAACACCATCGCAGTAAATTCCATCGCCAAGTCAAATTTTCGCATAATGTCACCAGCTCCAACATTAATTTTCCATGAGTTCTCTACTTCCTTCGTATGGGTAAGATTTATTAATCCATAGCCATCAACTACAGTTTTTGCAAATATCACTACAACACACATCACGCGATCCATTGTGTTTCATCATCATCATGTGAACCGTTGCGTGCATACTCCAACCCTAATCCAACACATATCATTACATTGCTAGCCCTCATAACTTGAACTAGTTGGGTAGCTAATCCAATCATCACGCTCAATTCATGAGAATGAATGTCCTTATGCCTTCGTCAATTATTTCCTCAACACTTCGACACAATTTCAACTTGATCAAGAATTCTTCCATCTCCATCCAATTTTTTGATCATCCAATGCTCATTGTGTCATATCCAAGTCCATGAATAAATCTCCATCACATCTATGATAAGTTTTCCATCAATGCTATCATCCATGTGTTTCCCCTAGTTTTAGACCAACATCCACATCCATTGAAGCATCACTTCTTTCTACTGCGATGCCTCTTCTCCCAAGGCCCCTTTTTCATGCTGGTGCAACAGCTCCTCCTCATCAACGCACTACACTCACCCATCTCCAAAGGTCTAGTGCATGGCAAGGGCCAAGAAGTTACCTCCCTAACTCTTGGCCACTCATGTGTCTGATTGATGTTACAATATCAAGTAATTCTTCACAACAACAACCTCTTCCTTTGTACATCCAATATTCTCACGTCTTTCCTTTGTCAACTGAAAATAATAGATGCACGTAACATATCTGTAATAATCTACTATGCCAATCAAATCTCTACCTACATCTTCGCCTTCTTTTCTTATCTTCGAATAAGCACTCATGCCTTCTCCCTTTTCGGCGCTTCCTTGGTGAAGACTTTGGGTAGAAGTCACATATTTATTCTTTGTGATGGAAGGATCCATTCCTCCAACTACATCCTTATTTTCCTTGATGGATCATGCAACAAAGTCGATCATCCTCTTCTCCTTTTTAGTTTGATTCAAGCATCCATCCTCTTGTCATTCCACATGCTCATGCTTCACATTCGGGTCCTTCTCATACAAATTCATCAAATAAATCCTTGGAGGATACCCCAAGTGACTCTTCCTTGTCATCGGTATGTCATGGTTTTCCCATCAGCTGTAATAAAGAGTATGTCTCCGTCCACCATCGGTATGGCTTGCATTGTTACTAAGAAGTCTTGCCCCAACACCATAAAATAATCATCCATCTTGATCACCCTTAGATCCAACTTTCCAAACCATTGGCCTACCTTTACCTATGTATCGCTTAGAATAACAGTCATAGCCTTCATGCACGAGTTAATAAATTTAAAAGAACTTAACTCCCTTTCATTCTAGATTTCAAATTCAAATATTTTTCTGCCTTCTTTCTAAGGAAAATATTCATAGCTTCCATATCAACCAATGCAGCGAAATGCCTTCCACACACGGTCACCTGCACAAAAATTAACCCCAACACACCTTAATTTTGTACGGGTATTGTCTTGTGTCTTACCTCTGCAACCTTCTTCATCATTTATTCATCAGAATATCTTTCGTCCCATGTTTTGTACTAACCATTCTCTTGAGGTATACTACTACCTCTTTCAGTACATTTGGGTAACTCAGAACTGGTCCAACTTGAGTGTACTTCATTCCACCAGGCTCGTCCTCCTTTGCTTGCTTCCCAATCGCACGTACTCAGGACACTTCGACTCCTTCAACTTGGAGCATTGCTATCGTTCCATCATTTTTCATCGCCTGAAACCAAGCTTCATTCTTATCAATGCGCTCAATCTTGTGCTCTTCAATGATTATGCGATCTTCTTTGCGATCAAGGAAGCCCCTCTTGATCCCTTCTTCAATTTCCTCGATTTCACCCAACAACTTGGCTTGTTCCTCCCTTAGGCGAACTCATTCAACCATGATTTATTGTATTCTATGGTCACCTTGTCACAATTATTCATTAAGTTCAAAATTTCGAAAGTCTTCCCATGGAAAACGTTCAAAGCCCTTCGGAAATCCACTATTCCATCTTTGATGCAGTTCAAGTTCTCCCACTCCTGCACAATTTCTCCATAGCATTGTTTCCCTTTAAAATTCCAAAAATCTGGCATCTCTACAAGTTTTGAACAACCATTACGTCTACCATAACTTCGTACATCTTGAATCGGCCCCTTGGAGTTCCTCTGCCCAAACCAAACTTCAATGTCTTTATGTGTTCAGCTTCAGCCCTGACATCGTTGTCTTACTCCTGCTAAAATTTGATACACTGCCCACTTCCTTCGAAACAAGCTCTTATACCAACTGTCACGACCCCCATGTTGTGCATCACTGGAAAATGGGCGTTGTGCATCACTGGAAAATTTTCACTTTTAAAATTACTCTTTCCTAGACTATGGATACTACAAACACTTATTTTATTTCCAGTTCAAGTGTTTCTTCAATTATATGTGCAACGGAAATTATATTACTTCTATTAACATCAATGTGTGATAACCATAACATATACATAAAATAGTAATGTGATATCATACATAGAAAAATTATAAAGGGGAGGGGCCAACTCCCAACAGTTCACTCCAAATATTATATCAACTTATACAATAATATTTTATGTGATTTAATTTTTGCAATTCATAATAAATGAAATTCCTTGGATGGGGGGATGTGTACGGAAGAAAGGGGGGAATGGTGGGATGCAACTACCCCACCTATAAAAATTCTAGGGGCCATGGCATCCCACCCATGGGGAGTTTTAATAGTGCACAATTTGGACATTACTCTGCAAATAACGATACATATGGAATGTCGTTGGGAGGTGAAGAATAGGCTCACTAAGAAATATAGATGTGTGATGGGAGTTATGTTGCATGTTTTTAGCATGGGGGTGTTTACAAGGCACGCTACTGAGATTTCCTCTGATAGAATTGATGGTTGGACTCCATTGGCAAGACGTTGGCAAAGGAAAGAGAATTCATGCCTATGGTATCTAAAGGATGACGTGATAGCTAGTCATGGTTTCCAGGTGATTGAGGTAGATCAGCTATGAAATATTTGGTTGAGAGAGGTGGGAACTAGCAAGCCCTAGTTAATTTGGGTAGATCAGCTGTGAGAGTATCTCATTGAGAGAGGGCGGAACTAGCAAGACCCATGTGATTAGGGTAGATTGGCTACGAGAGTATCTGGTTGATAGAGGGGGGAACTGGAAAGCCCCATAGAACAAAGACATTCGACGTGGGATAGGCACAGGGGCTTCACTTAATGAACCTCTAACATACACGTGCATTCGTGGCATACTAAACAATACCATTAATTTGACTATATATTGAGAAATACCTCTAAAAATCACATTATCTAACCCCCTACCTATACGAACCCAATACACCTTCCCAATTTAAAAAAACCCTAATTTCACCAGATATTGTAGGTATCCATTTAACATTTTTTATACCCCTTTATATTTTTTCATTAACTTTGAGCTTGATTTTTCATACATGCCAATATAAAAACTCTTTACCCCCTATTATATGCTCAATATTTCATGCCATTTTTTCCTCAATATATATCCCCCAATATGAACGCACCTGGTAGGGTATTGCTCCCCCAGTGAAGCGCCCATGGGGATAGGTACAAGCCAATTGGTCAAATTAGTCCTCTGGGGGTTGGAACAGTCTCTTATGGTAATAGGAAGACCCATTGAATTTCTACTACAAATTTGGGAAATTTTCGGTTTTCTAAACATTGTTCCAACGTATGATTACAACTAGTATCAATTCTATTAGTGCATGGTATATCATAACCCTTTTCACTGGTTTCTACTTTGGAATTGGTATTGTTTAGTGGCACCTCCGGAGTGGTCGTATCATCTATTTTTAAGTTCAGTTAATTTTGGTAGTGGTTGTTTCCATTATAAATTCTAGGATATTTTTCACATTGTGAATGTCTTTTTTATAGGTGGAAATTTGGGGGTTGATTATATTATTTTATGATTTCACTTGGCTCTACTTTTTGTGTTGGGATCAAAGAGCCTAACTAACTACCTGGAAGGGATACCGTCGCGTCAACCTATATTAGAGTCCCCTTGTATTTCATACATAAGTGGGGAAGTGGTGTTTCTCGGGAAGCTTCCCAGAGGAGTAATCTTGCAGGGTGGTTGACGAGTTGTAGCAGAGAGAGGCATCAATATATGGTGACTCTCATTCTGTCCCATTTGAGGAAGGTTTTTTCCTTGGAATAGAGGATAGACATAGCTTGTTACATAGTTGTGGCAGAGGATAGATATAGGTTGTTACATAGATCCTTTTGGAGCCATGGCAGAGCTATGTCAGGGGGTAAGAGGTTCGACAGGAGGAATTATGTCTCTGTAGGGCCCCTCCCCTATGCCTATTTTCTATTATTAGTGGTTGAGACCATAAGTGGTGGGGGTAAACCCTCTAGGATACAAGGGGTGGTTGTCAGATGAGATTTGGTCTTCTCTAGGAGAAGGCATTATTCAATACTAAATTAGTTACAAGTTGGGAAATCTTGCAGCATCAATGGGCCTGTGTCAGACATGGGGCCACATATTAGCAATAGAGAGCCATGTGTGGTAATCCTTGTATGCATCAAATTATAACAAGGTTTTCTTCTCACTATCGCGAGCTCATACTCGACGAGATTCAAGTCAAAATTTCCCAAGTGGAAGGAGAGGGTTCATCCCATCGAACCTCCCTTTCTAATTCTAAGGTAATTATGGATTGGAAAAAATTGATTGTCAATACGGGACACACAAGAGACATAGCTAACCAGTACATGCAGACAATAGACTTGTACTAGCAGATGAAGTTTCTCCTTGGGAGAATGATTGAGGATCACCATGAGTCTCAATTGGACATCATCCATTCACTGTACCACTTGCACACTCATCTATGCTCTCTTGATCATAGCATGCAATTATTTAAGTGCAACCTAGGCATTCCCCTGAATGTCTAACATCCTCGAGAAGGTCCACCGAACCCCATCCTAGTGGTAGGCTCAAACTCGAATCCTATGGCATGATAATATGTTGATTATCATGGCATTTGTGAAGAGGATGTTGGCAAACCCTCACCAATCCAAACTAGCACAAGGACAGGGGACCATAATGAAGGGATGCTCATCAACACTGGCTAGAAAATCCAGTGCATCATGTGATATTCTCGTTGGAAACACAGTCTTGCCCCTCTTCGGCATCATCTCTCCCCACACGTGAATCTGTGCCTCGAAGATCGGCCTACGAGGCTACCGAACAAAAGTAAGCCTCGTCTCTGGAAACCTCTCAGAAAATTAAAAAAAAAAAGCTTTGAAGCAAAATGGAAGTTGACCCTCCCTTCTGCATGAGCACAACATCTAGCTAAGGTTGTACACAACTGCCGCAAAAAAATGGCAGACAAACAGACAAGTCGTGGCTCTTGTACTAAAGAATCAACATAATATAAAATCAAGAAACTAATTTGTTGCCCGTCACTGGTGTTGTGTGAAATGGTCGAAATCAGAAGTGAGAGGCACCTCACCTCCTCATTACCAAATGTACCAATACGTAACTGAACTCGAGAGACCTGAAAATCTGAAGGAGACAGTATATCTGCGCTAATGTATCTTTGGGAGTACACCAACTGAATCTCTGTTGCATAGCCAACTGGAACCTCTGGGAACGAGGGAAAATCCACCCCTCTCCTTGATAGCCTTGTAATGAAATATATTTCCTCCTTAGTGGGCGCGTACCACTGGTTAGGACCAACTTGGAAAGCCTGTCGGTGACCATTCCACCTGTGGATAAGATGTCTCAAAAACACAACATGGCCCTTTAGGGAAGTAGCCTCCTCATAGAACTTGAGGAGGCCTACCTGCCTTAGGAGCCCCTGGGTAACTGTTGTAATAGGGTGAGGGTATGCATCTCTCTCCCTCTCTCGTGCCTCCCACAGGTGAACCATGTTATACTGGTCCACCTATTGTTTTTGTTGTTCCACCTCTTCTCTCTTTTCACGTCTCTGAATGATTGACAAATTAAATACAATTTTTTTATTAAATGAGACATGTATTTAGGAATATACATATATAATTTTTTTTGAAAAAAAAAAAAAAATTCGGTGCGCCACAAAAAACAGGCATGCACCGATACTAGTGCATCGTTTTTTGTCGTGCATCGGCAGCGCTGCCCCAGAAAATATTCAGCGGGGCGGTGGCGGTGCACCTGAAAATTTGCAGCGCACCATTGACTATGGACAATGTTGGGAGTGCGGTGCGCTGACTAAACTCTACGCCTCAGGATGTATAGTTCGGTCAGCGCACCAACCTCCTGACATCATTACATAGTCAACGGTGCAGTCTTTTACCAGGCCACACCATTGACCATGTGGAATAGTGATAATGCGGCGCGCTAACAAAAATACCCACCCCGGTGCGCACCAGTGCGGTTTCTTAATACCACACCGAGTGGTTTCTATTTTGGCGCGGGGTTTTATGACGCACTGGTGTGGAAGCTTTGTAAAGCACTAGTGCACTACAGTAATAAGACGCACCGGGCAGGTGTGTAAGAAGTGCACGGTGTCTGGTGTGCCAATGTTTTGTGCGCACCGATGCTTTCTCTTGTTGAACACATTGGTGCGGTTTAGGATAATAAGCGCACTGGACAAAAAACATCCGCAAAAACCTCCACCCGCCAACCTCCTCTAGTAACCTCTGCTAGAAACGGATGTCTAGGGTATTTTTATAAGGGGTTCCTAAAAAACATCCGCTAGAGGATCTTTTCCTTGTAGTGTTGTATAATCATCCAATTGTACAAGTGGTGCATGGAGTCAGAGGAAGAGCCTTGATGTATTGCGCAATCATTATTGGAGAATTCCTTGTTAATAGGGGCCTAATTCCCTAAGAAACTGTGCAAGGAAATAGGGATTCTTGAGGCCAAGAAATTGGTTAAGTATTGAACCAAGAATGCCTAGGAATCAATGAGACAGATGGAGATAGTGCATAGTGCTCTCAAGCCTGAGAGAATCATTGTATTGTTCTCATATTCTTAGGTTATGAAATATACATATAGTGGGGTTTTTAGCTGAGGCTTTCCCCGGATAAATATTTGTGTTGTGCGATCAAAATTATTTCTCTTTCATGTTCATGTGATTTTGCAACCGTAATTGGTTTCCACAATTTGTAGAGTAGATTCAAGTACTTTGTTTTATCATATTACAAATGGGTGAAAATGTGAAGTTGGGTTACACTTTTTGCCCTTTTTTGAGAAAAAAAATTCATTTTTTTTTATTCTTCAAATTTCTACAAACTATAACAATTTTTCTGTTTAGAATTTCATTTTGCGATAAAAATAAAAGTTGTTAGAATTTTTTTTAGCTTTCTATTACTTATTTTTTGGAATTTGTTTATACACATTTGATATGTCAGCTTAGCATTTCTTTGAGTGTGTGTTTTTTAACAATCAAAGGATTTATAAGAAGTCATGTTAATACGCAATGTTGTATTCTTTGAAAATTTGTGCTTTTCAGAAAACAAAATGTGTTACAACAATCTAGAGTCAGTCTACTTCGGTTTCGTCATATTTACAAAGCCAATGGATGCATATTATAACTACTAGAATTTTTTGAACTAGTCCAATATGAAAAAACTGCATATTTTGAGTATGTTTCGCGATGCAAGAAATTTCTTAACATATAAGTTATAAACTAAAAATCTAAAAGCTACCCATTAGAGACGACGAACCAATGTAATGCCCCATAATTTTTTCAATTTTTTTTACAATGTATTTTGGAAGATACAGAATTTTGATTTCACTGAATCAAAATGACCCTCAGAAATTTTTTGTACCCGTTTTATTACAAAATTAATTAAAATTAGTAAATATTTATGAAATTCCATAAAAGTTATATTTCCTGAAAGTAGATTCAATTCTGAAAATGCTTGTCTTGGTTCTGAAAATTAATTTAGAATGTTTCATGGAGTTTAATCAGTCCAAAGTTTCATAAACGTATTCAGAGCTCGGACCTGCGTAATTGGTGACGCGTTAGTTCGGCCGAACTTTTCTACAAATTTCGGCCAAACTAGTTTTTGTGCAAACGGGTCGTTAAGTCTCACACCTTAATAGTTCGGCCGAATTTTTTTCCAAGTTCGGCCGAACTTTTTTTCAAATTTTGGCTGAACTTCTACCTTCTTTTCTGTCGGCCGGAAAATTTCGAGGAGCCCCTCCAAAAAAACATTTCGCGGCAATATAAATTGTCGTGAAATCATTCATAATTTCGCACATTCGCACATTTGGTCTAATTTTACAAAGGTTTTGGTTTGGGTTTACAAAGGTTTTGACATTTCGCACATTTGGTCTAATTTTACAAAGGTTTTGGTTTGGGTTTAAAGACTTTTCTTGGAGATTTGGGTTTAAGAACTTTTTTTGGAAGACATTTGTTGGAAGCGGTCTGATTTTGCAAAAAATTGTTTTGGGTTTAAGGAATTTTCTTGGATGTACATTCAAAGGACATTTCTTGGAGGTATGTGATACATTTTTTTGGATGTTTTTTGTTCTTCATTTTTTTTGAAAGTATAGATTTGGGCTTAATTTAGAATTTTTAGAGTACATGTTTTGAGTTGAAGTAAATCTTTTGAGCTTCGTTTCATTTTTATAAGACATTTTTTTCTCGGATTTTTTAAAATTAGTGTTTTGGATTGGAGTATATATTTTTTGCAAAAATTTTAAAATGAGTTTTTTTAAAATTAAATATTTTGTGATTATTTTTCTAATTGAGTTATTGTCTAAATTTTTGAAGGAAATTTTTTGAACTTCATACTCTATTATCATGGGAAATCGAAGGAATTGTGCGAGAAAATATGATCGAAAAAGAGACCCTGAGGAACGTAGAGAAGAGACGAGACAATCTCGCAAAAGAAAGATAGAAGCACTCTCAAATATTGAAGGGGAAAATCAACCTCAACTAGAAATTGAAGCAGGTATGTAAATGTAAATAATATGATCTATTGATATATTTAAAATTTTCCTAGTGTAAAATGTGAAGCTTAATTTTTATTTGATGAACTAATTCAAGAAAAATATTTTGCAATGTAAACAGAGAAATATTCCTCAAAACATTGATGATGAAATACAAAATTTTGAAAGAGAAAGTGAAAGAGATATTGAACCAATGATTGAAGATGGTGAAAATATTGAAAGAAATTCAAGTGAAGAAATTGAATCACAAGGTATATATATATATATTGAACACATGCACGTATTATTGAAATTTTATACATATATTTATTAATTTAGCTATTTATTGAATATGTAAACTTATTATGTACTATTTATTCGAATATGTACAGATGAAATCAGTGTCGATGATGAGATGTTAGAAAATGTTGACAATCACACATATGGAGATAAAAAACCTGACCATTATATACGATATCATGTTAACCGCATTTTTGAAAGATATTTCATAAAGGATCAGGTGACAGTTCAAGCTCAAATGTTGAAAGGTCTCCTATCATTAAGGAAATTAAAAGAAGCTATGACACTACTGGGTATTCGAAAATCAACCAAAGATAAAAAAATGAAGGAAAATGTGATACAAAATATAAGTAGTGCTATAAATTCAATTAGGAGCTCTAGACAAAAAAATGTTTCAATTATACATAGAGGAATACATATGGCAATGGTTTCATCAAGTACTAAAGAGAATTGTTTGCTAACATCTACGGCATGCGCATTAGGAACCTCGCAAAAAACTTTGCACAAACATCGAAAATTTTGGCTACAAATAGATGTAAATGATGAAATCGCTTGTTGGAGAGCTATTTGTAGGCAACCATATAAAGATAGACTTGGAGAAAATATTAAAAAAATAATATATGAATATTGGAAGAACAATTCGCGTGCTTTGCCAACTGCAAAGCATGTGATGCGAAGAAGAATAGCACGAAATCAGTACGAAGAACATGAAAAATATTTCTTAGAAACTACTCAGATAGAGTTATTCAACAAGTTCAAAGAAGAGAATCGTGAAATTCATGTTTCGATCAGTGCTTTTGTTCAACAAAAACCATGGTATGTAAAACCTATCACCGTACGCGACACTTGTTGTTGTTGTTATCATGTGGAATTTGAGTTATATTATGACACATTCCTTGATTTTGGTAGAACATTATGGAAGGATTCACCTCCTCCTTCCACTATCCGTGATTTCATATCTCAAATTCGATGTGAAAGGGAAAGCGATGAACTATTTTACAAAAATAAATGTGTTGGTGGTAAAAAAAGCGATGATTGTGGAAATTTGACTAAATTTCAAAACAAATATCGTACTGATATAAATGATCAATCATTGTCCAACATGAAAGTGAAATGGAAGAGATATGAATATATCCATACATCGATTCAAGGTGAAAATAGTGTTAAAAGAATTGAATTACGAGAAGACAAAATTTTTGTGATAGACTTTTTGAGAAAGTTTGAGGCAGAAATTTACAAATACACCAAGCATTCCCATAGAGCTCGATGGTAAGACTTGCAATTCAAAAAATCTCGTGAATTTTTTCCACCAAGGACCATTTTGTCAGTGATTGATTTTGCAGAAAACTACACATTTGTTCCACAAAAAGAAATTCAGAGTGAATACTATCATTCTGACCAAGTCTCCATGCTCGTCCATATTCTATATAGACATGTTGAACAAAAGGTTGATCATATAGAAAGCACGAGTGAAAATCGACATATCATTAAAGAATATCACTTTTATATCAGTGACAATCGTACACATTATACATATTTTGTACAACATTGTTTTGGAAAAAATTATGATTCCTTGAAAAATCGTGGAATAACATTCAATGAACATTGGATATGGTCAGACGGATGCGCAGGTCAATTCAAATCTGCACGATCATTCTTTTGGTTGTGTTGTCTTCAAAAGAAAACCTGCATTAAACATTGTTGGAATTTCTTTGAGACTGACCATGGAAAAGGAGAACATGACGGTGCAGGGGCATGCATAAAATGAGCACTTCGAAGATATCAAATTAACCCCTCTGGAAGCCGACTTGTGGACGTGAAAGAAGTTGTTCAATGGTGCATCGCTGCTCTAAGCCATGAGACTAACCCATCAAGGGAAGTGTGAAGGTACATTCAATTTAATTTTTATTGGAAATCTAATTTTATCGTGCAATGATTATCTTTGATTGTATTTTGATATCATATTTTAGATTTTCCATATAAAGGTTTTTCTGGCATATTGGGATCGAAGACGTAGATAGATGAATTGGAAATGATGTTGAAACAAAAAGGGGACTAGAAAATTGCATTCAATTAAAACAAAGTCATCCAAAAATATGTTTGCATTGGATAAAAGAAAATATTCTTGTTTTTGTCATGTTTGCATAGACAACACAACATCCAATGACGTTTGTGAAAACAAAATGTATGTAAACGATTGGAAACATACAGAGCTAAATACAAAGGGAAAAATGTTTGTTGCAATGTTTGAAGAAATGCAATTAGAGGAAACTACAATATCATCCGATGGTGATCGAGTTTCTGATCTTGTTAGAGAAGGTAACATTTGAATTGCTTTCTAATGATTTAAAGATCTAGAAATAAATTTAAATATATGTATAATTTTGTTAAGTTTGTTTTATTGTGCAAGAGATGTTTTTGCTGTAATTGCACCTATTTACAACGATGAAAATGTGAAGCATTATTTGATGCATTGCAGTGAACGAAAAATGAAATTATTAGAAAATTATAATGATCACGGATTTCAATACGAAAGAGGATTTATTATACTGAAAGGTTATTTTTTCAGACAAACTAATCAAAGTGGGGATTTTGTTTACTTTGAATACTATGAACCTGATTTCATAAGTTGTCAATATAGTCACTTGGTGTGCAGCACGCATAAAGTTGATAGAGGTTCAATCAAAGAAAAAAATGAAAATTAAGAAATGGAAAATGTCAAAATTTGATCATGAACGGATTATTGAAGATGGCATTCTATTGAAATTTTTTTGATTGAACTGACCAACAATTTATTCTCTTTGGATTAAATATGTTTTAGAACTTCCAGTACTCAACTAAAAATTGAGTTGCTTATGTTATTTGTGCAAGTGTTTGCACATGTACAAATTGTTTTGGTACATGCAGGTGTTGTAGTATCAACTGAAAGTAGCTTTTCTATACATGTGCATTGATGAAAAATGTTATATGTATTGGATATATATATATATATATATGTTCTAGAAAAGCTATGTTCTTCCTATTGGAAATTTTTTCACTCAAACAAGAGTATGTAGAGATCAAAATCAATCTTAAGATGCCAAATGTACTTCAACCATCCAAAACTTGAATTTTAAAAACTTTTTGATTAAATCAAAACAATACTTCACATGGGAGTCTTCCATCTAGGCCAAATGTAAATTGAAACCATCCAAAACTTAGATCAAATCATTTAACATTATATCAAAACATTTAACATTTAACATTAAATAAAAATAATGTACAACTTCTTTACTCTTTTTTATTAAATCAAAACAATACTTCACATGGGAGTCTTCCATAGGCCAAATGTAGATTGAAACCATCCAAAACTTAGATCAAAACATTTAAAATTATATCAAAACATTTAACATTTAACATTAAATCAAAATTAAAAGGATAATGTACAACTTCTTTACTCTTTTTCATTAAATCAAAACAATACTTCACATGGGAGTCTTCCATAGGAAAAATGTAGATTGAAACCATCCAAAACTTAGATCAAAACATTTAACATTAAATCAAAATTAAAGGAATAAATACATATAACTACTTCTTTACTCTTTTTGCTTAAACCAAAACAATCAGAGGGGGTCTGAATAAAAAAAACAGAAAAGGGGTTGCCCATGATCGGGAAACTAGCCCAGAAGATGTTGCCCAATATCGGGAAACTAGCCCAGAAGATGCTGCCCAATATCGAGAAACCAGAAGAAATAGAGTGTTCAGAAGCAAAGTGATTGCAAAACATGACAAAAGTTCAAAAAAACTAAAGAGGACCTGACATCAGGCTAGCTATCGATGTGTGTAGGAGGATTCTCCTCCACAATTGGACAACTATAGTCCTCCAGATCATCAGCTACTCCCTTGGAGTGCTGGGAGGAGCTCTACGAAGCGGAAGAGGAGCCAGAGTCGTCTTTGAGCTTTTTCTCCACACAGGTCGAGCTGCCGTTGCTTGCACCATCGTTGTTGGAGCTCGTCGAGTCGGATTTGACTGGAAGAGCTGCCAACTTCCTGGTGTCTTGGGGCTAATGGGTTGGGATGGTGGAATTTCTCCACCGATTCCTAGAACCAGAGGCACCTCCATCTTGGGGCTCCTCTTGAAATAAGACAGAAACGGTCACCGTAATTCGAGGTCTGACCATAGCACTGGTGAAGTGGAATTGTGTAACATTGCTTACCGAAGGAGGGTGCCCGTCTGTGTCATGGATTGAAAGAGGTGAGAGAGAGCCAGCACTCCTGCCCCCTCCACCCCTACCCCCACCTCCCCTTCTTCAACGCATCCGTTATCTACACATGGGGTCTTCCATAGGCCAAATGTAGATTGAAACCATCAAAAAATTAGATCAAAACATTTAACATTATATCAAAACATTTAACATTAAATCAAAATTAAAGGGATTTACATTTAAAACATTTAACATTAAATCAAAATTAAAGGGATTTACATTAAATGTAGATTAAAATGGTATCCAAAACTTAGTTTTAAAAACTTTTTGATTATATCACAACATTACTTCACATGATTAATGTACTTCAACCATCCAAAACTTGGGCTTTAAAAACTTTTTGATTATATCACAACATTACTTGACATGCCATCCAATTGTAGTTCAACTATCCAATAAAAACATTTAATATTAAATCACATGTGCCAAATGTAGATTGAAACCATCCAAAACTTAATTTTTAAAAACTTTTTGATTATATATCGTGCAACATTACTTCACATGCCATGCCAATTATAGTTCAACTATCCAATAGAAACATTTAACATTATACCACATGTACCAAATGTAGATTGAAACCATCCAAAACTTAAGTTTTAAAAACTTTTTGATTATATATCGTGCAACATTTAAACATTAAATATCACATGCCAAATGTAGATTGAAACCATCCAAAACTTGAGTTTTAAATTTTTTTTTATTACATCATACATAACATTACTTCACATGCCATGCCAATTATAGTTCAACTATGCAATAAAAACATTTAACATTATATCACATGCCAAATGTAGATTGAAACCATCCAAAACTTAACTTTTAATTTAACAAAAAATTATAGATCACAACATTACTTCACATGCCAAATGTACTTCAAGCATCCAAAACTTAACTTTTAAAAACAAAACAAATTATAACACATCATTACATAACATGCCAAATGTAGTTCAGAAGCAAAACAAAACTTAAATTTTAAAAACAAAACAAATTATAACACATCATTACATAACATGCCAAATGTAGTTCAAATGACAACATTAATTTATAGATGACAACATTACTAGTAGTTCAATTATCCAAAACTTAAAAGTTTTAAAAACCAAATAAATTATATAACAACATTACTTCACATTCACATGCCAAAAGTACTAAAACCATCCAAAAATTAACTTTTTGGAACAAAACAAATTATATTAACACTGTAATAAAATATGTCCAAAAATTGTAGATCTCACAAGTATCAAACTGTATTAAGTTATATATATATATATATATGACAATGCATCTAGATAATATATAAAAAAGAAAATTTAAGACTATCTAAATCTTGAAATCAAATCTACAAATCATGTCCATCAAATAGAGATGGATCTAGCGTCTTTCCTATCAGGGTCTCAATCCGTGCACTATCATGTGAAGCATGGGAAACCTACATACACAATGCACATGTACTTGAACATTAAAATTTGATGTTTTAAAAATGAGTGAGAATATATATATAAATTCATGTAAAAAACAAATTATAGAAAAAAAAATCATGCAATACCTCATGAGGTTCCCTCTCCATTTGATAACCTGCAACAAGTTCTGCCCCCATGGGAACATCTGCAATGGTGAACTAATATATATATATATATATTAAAAAATTTCAAATGAAAATGCATGTGTACATATATAAACTTATTTTCAATAATATTAAAAAAAAAGTTAGACAACTTGTTCAAATGGTTGAAATGGTGTGGATGTTCCTATCTTCATCGCTAGAGTCCATGGGTTAAATAAATATTCTATAGGAACCTAAATTCAAAAAATTCAAAATAACTCAAGACATATATATATATATATATCTCTCAATTTTTAATGGAACTTTTTGAGGTGGAATATATATATATATATAACTTAAACATAAATTTTAAAAGTGAAAAATTGTCCATACTTGTGGCTCATCTCCTAACGAAGTATAAGGTACATCTCCCAAGGAAGAAGAAGGTACCGCCATCCCAAAAACATCGGACGGAATCGGAATCTGTTAAAACATTTTATCATTATATATACATACATGTACATGTGTACACAATTATTTATTTTAAAAATATTACTTAAAAAACACTAAGATTTGCCAACATATCTTGATGGTGAGACCCATTTGCATTGTTTGAACCAGAGGTCCCAAACGTGATATTAACATTTTCATCATTCATCATGCGTAACAACTGCAAATGGTGTTTTAACATATAATGATACATTTTTGTTAGATTAATGTACATACAAATAAATGTATACATGTACATACACATGTATTTATTACAAATTGTACACATATATACATGTTAAAATAATTGAACCCTAAGGTCATTAACACATACCGTTCCCGTGCCCTCTTCCTCATGAAGAATTAGGTCTTGAAAACCATTGCGACAATTTTTTGCATATATTCAGAGATCTTCAACATTCATGTTGTCAATCTTTTCATCTGTACAATACACAAAATTGGCACGTGCATTTTCACATGCTCTTTGTCGTTTTAGACAAACATTGGCTCCACTCAATCCACTGTAAACATTGTCGATCATGACATCCCTTGCTTCTCGACTTATTTGAGAAGTCGCATCCATCTCTGACCGCAGAGTTTCGACCCGAAAAGGTCGACTCACCAATGGCGGCTCGGGGCGAAGCAACTCCACATCTCACTTAGAGCCCTTACATTCATACAATCAACCTTTCCCCAGACCAAAAAAATCTGACGTAAGGTCATTGTAGTTGGGTTTCATATCCAAAAAAAATTATGCGTAAAACAATTGTGCAAAATAAATAGGAACCTCATCGTTCCATGAGAGCCTTCCATAGGCCGCAAGGTGCCTATCATATAAATAGTGAGCTATATTTGGGTGCTTGAAATATTGCACCTTCAGCATTTTTCTTTTTGGCCCTTCCTTGAAATTAAACATTGACTTCACCATATTTTTTGTAACTCTTTGTTTTACATCATCCCATTTATCGGGACCCATTACTGTTTCCTTTCTCTTTCTCATCACTTCTACAAATGTATCAGTCGTTGGCCTAAGACTTTTGTACACATTTACAAGTTTGCCCAATGAATGTGTAACTATTTCGAGGCTTTGTCGACTCTCAGCAGGTAGAGTCAAAGCCACGAGATCTCTCTGCAATTTTGCATGAAGTTTTTCACACCTTTGTAAGGTGCATTGCGCCATGTTTGTTTCCCATGGTATATCAGAAATTTCGGCGGATAAGTTGTGGTGGGTAGACAACCTTCTTCTTAAATGTAGCGTTCTGCTCTGCGTCTATTTTGACCAATATTTGGAACATTTTCAGCCTCTACATCAATATATATGAAATTTTGTATATTAGAAAAAACACATGTAAACAAATTTGTACAAATTCAATGAAAAAAATATTGAAATTGATGGCAACCCCGACGTGGTTGGTAAGCATCTTCTCCACCCTGAAACTGTTGAGACCTAGAACGACCCTGCTGAGAACCAGCACCACTAGCCGTTGATTGGCCTCCGAGGGAATAAATATCACCACCTTCATGCAACCTGCTACCACTCATTGATGGCCCTCTAAGGGGATTTGAACCACCACCAATCTCTCGAGACGAGAGAGAAGCTTCATAAACAAATATGAATTTATAATCAATTGAAAAATACATTCATGTGTACATATAAATACATGTACATATTCATTGATTAAATTGTGTGAACC
This sequence comes from Pinus albicaulis, assembly GCA_034641835.2. Classification (NCBI taxonomy): domain Eukaryota; kingdom Viridiplantae; phylum Streptophyta; class Pinopsida; order Pinales; family Pinaceae; genus Pinus; species Pinus albicaulis. Next base: position 1,128,394,072 of record CM076581.1, on the reverse strand, counting down.
ATACCACGACTGAGTGAACCATGGGCATCCTCCATGGATGGAGTAGAGACCCTTCTCTTCTTAGCTCCTAAAAAATAAAAAATGAAACTTATTAACAACTAATTTAACTCAAAAAGCTAATAAAAAATTAATTCCATATGTACACACATGTATGGAGATTTAAGATTATATTTAAATACCATGAACATCCCCCGATCCCTGATCCCCCATATGGGATTCTATTGATCTTCGTCGTTCATCCTCCATGATATATATATCTATTGGTGGACATTTACACAAAATAAATCTCAGAAAATTAATGTAATTTAGTGTACACAAATTATGTAGAACACAACTTTCAAAGCACTAATTGATGTGTGAAACTCAATTTAAGCAAAAAAGAAATTTTAAAAATGATAAGTTCACCAAATTTCACTTTACATGGTGGGAGCACACTTGGTATAAAATTGAAAAAAACACATGGTCATTAAAAAAGAAGTGAAACTCCATTTAAACAAAAATTTGTTGAAGTTCCCGCATTTTAATTTTATAAAAATGTGAAGTTCACCAAGTTGCATTTTACATGGTGTGGTGGGAGCACACTTGGTATATAATTGAAAAAAACACATGGTCATTAAAAAAGACGCATTTGTAAGTACACAACACACACATATCCAAGATATGTTACAATGTCCATCAATAAATTTTGAAGGAGAGTGTTTCAACACTAAGTCATCTTTGAGAGATGAATCTTGAATTTTTGAAGAAGAGCATCTCAAAACCAATTCATCTTTGAGAGATGAATCTTGTATTGGCATTGCTTTGTATAATTCTAATTCATCTTTGATAGATGAATCATTAATTGGCATTTCCCCATGCAATAGATCAGCAAACATCTTATTCACATTTGTACAATGCCTTATACTAAAAAATTGAAATTGGCTAACAATATTGTTTGATATTCCATGCAGTTCTTTTAGCCTCTCCTTCTTAACTTGGCACACGCCATTCATCTGGTTGCACACAAGTTCAGAATTGGTGAAAACTACAATTCTATTTAATTCATACTCCATCGTTGTTCTGAAGCCTTCTACCAATCCAATATAATATGCCTCATTGTTTGTTGTTCTTCCTGGTATATTCATTTTCCTTTGGACGAATTTACTAGTCGCAATATTGGAAAGTACATATGTAATCACTGCTTTCCCTGGATTGGGATAGCAAGAAACTTCTATGCATAATTTCCATTTTTCCACCATATTTAATGGTTTTCTTATCCCTGAAAAATAAATAAATAAATAAATTTCAATAAAAAATATATATATGACATGGGAGAAATGACACAAGATCATGAGGTAAATGACATGTGCATGGTTTATCTTAAAGTTTTACTTAAAAAGTTTATGGTCTAGAATTCACATCTAAAATTAATGGGAGGAAGCCCTTAGTTTGTGGGAGAAATGACACATGTACACAGTTTACCTTAAAGTGGTTGTGTTTTATGGATATTAAAATGAAGAACTTATATTTAGATCTATTCCAGAGATTTACTGTAGGGGCATTTACTAGATATGTCACCTTTCATAAAATATGAGATCCAGATGCTACCTGGCCCTTTACAAACTCTGCCTATAGAACTTGTAGAAGTTAATAAATTTACATTGACAAATTTACTTGTGAGAAATTTACATTGACAACATATAGAGATTCAACTAGGCTTGTGAAAAGTTCAAGTGGACAATGTATAATTCTACTTAGAAGAGTCTTTTGTTTAATGGTTAAGAAAGAAAGAGTCGTTGCTTTCTCTATCTAGAGTAGAAGTGGAATACATAGTAGTTACTTCTTTTTTAGTGTTTTGGATGAAATGGGCTCTACAAGATATTAAGGTAAATTTCTTTTTGAGTGATTAGAAGTGGAATACATAGTAGTTACTTCTTTTTTAGTGTTTTGGATGAAATGGGCTCTACAAGATATTAAGGTAAGGTAAATTTATTTTTGAGTGTTTTGGATGAAATGGGCTTTACAAGATATTAAGGTAAATATATATATCTATTAAGTGTTTCAATAGAAGTGTAATAATAATTTCAAAAATAAAATATTCTACTTCCTTCAATCACTATTTACATATCATCATAAAGTACCACTTCCTCACACAAGTCTTTGAGAAAATAGTGAAGATGGAATACATACCCACAAAGCCTCTTGTTAGAGAAGCATTTGAATATGTGAGAAACAAATTAGGAATATTTATTGTAAATTATCTTGTTAGAGAACCATTTGAACATGTGAGAAACAAATTAGGGATAGTTCTTGTAAATTATTGTCACTTATTTGACTTCAAAATAAGAGCCTATGAAATTGAGTGCAATATCTATGTGGGAGAGTACACAATATCTAAGGGGGAGAATAAAATATATTTGACTTCAAAATAAGAGCCTATGAAATTGAGTGCACTATCTATGTAGGAGATTGAGTGCAATATATATGTGGGAGAGTACACAATATCTAAGGGGGATAATACAATATATTTGACTTCAAAAGAAGAGCCTATGAAATTGAGTGCACTATCTATGTGGGAGAGTACACAATATCTAAAGGGGAGAATAGATATAAGGAAGGAATAAAAAGAGTAACAAAAAGCATATGAGTGTGTCAATAATTTGAAGTAGTCAAGAAAGATAACAAAGGACCATCAAAATTGAGTGCAATATCTATGTGGGAGAGTACACAATATCTAAGGGGGAGAATACAATATAAAGAAGGAATAAAAAGAGTAACATGAAGCATATGATTGTGTCAATAATTTGAAGTAGTCAAGAAAGATAACAAAGGACCATCATCAAATTCAAATTGAAAGATCAAGTAGTCTTCTTCATGAAGAAGAAGCATTAACTAGGTTCATCATTTAAAGGGTTCATTTTTTAATGAAAAAATTTATGAATAATATGGAATGAATCATTGTACATTATGATAAATCTTGTATTTAAATGACACTTGATCTATGAATAAAAAATAAAATGGGATCATCTCTTCATATATATATATATATGTGTGTAAGAGAGAAATAAAAAGCAAAGGTAATTCCACCAAGCCTAAAGGAGCATGTTCTAATACATTAAATTATGTTTGGTTTCTAGAAGCATTAATCATGAAGAGTCATGAAATCCACATTTCGACCATACTATTTGCAAGTTAAAGGAGCATGTCCTAATACATTATTATGTTTGGTTTCTAGAAGCATTAATCATGAAAATTCATGAGATCCACATTTCCATCATACTATTTGCAAGTTCACATTTCCATCATGCTATTTGCAAGTTCTATATGAAGATATGCAGTCTAATAACTAATTAGAAAGTTGTGATGTCCTAATACATTATTATGTTTGGTTTCCATCATACTATTTTCAAGTTCTATATGAAGATATGTAGTCTAATAACTATACAGTATAGCCCATATAACATATAACGACCTTTGACAGTATGAGCAAACAGTCAAAAAAATAGAGAGGCCTCCCAATAGAGTTCCACTTGTTCATCAAGGTAAGCAACATAATATCGGAAGTGAAACAATGACACCACTGAACATATGTGAATATAGATATTAAATTGACATTTATTGCAAATTACATGTGCATGGTTTATCTTAAAGTTTGACTTAAAAATTTTATGGTAGAATTCACATCTAAAATTAATGGGAGGAAGCCTTTAGTTTGTGGGAGAAATGACACATGTACACAGTTTACCTTAAAGTGGTTGTGTTTTATGGATATTAAAATGAAGAACTTCTATTTAGATCTATTACAGAGATTGACTGTAGGGGCATTTACTAGATATGTCACTTTTCATAAAAGATGAGATCCAGAGGCTACCTGGCCCTTTACAGACTCTGCCTATAGAACTTGTAGAAGTTAAGAAATTTACATTGAAAAATTTACTTGTGAGAAATTTACATTGACAACATATAGAGATTCAACTAGGCTTGTGAAAAGTACAAGTGGAAAATGTATAATTCTACTTAGAAGAGTCTTTGGTTTAATGGTTAAGAAAGAAAGAGTCGTTACTTTCTCTATCTAGAGTAGAAGTGGAATACATAGTAGTTACTTATTTTTGAGTGTTTTGGATGAAATGGGCTCTACAAGATATTAAGGTAAATTTCTTTTTGAGTGAGTAGAAGTGGAATGTACATAGTAGTTACTTATTTTTGAGTGTTTTGGATGAAATGGGCTCTACAAGATATTAAGGTAAATTTCTTTTTGAGTGAGTAGAAGTGGAATGTACATATTAGTTACTTCTTTTTGAGTGTTTTGGATGAAATGGGCTCTACAAGATATTAAGGTAAATTTATTTTTGAGTGTTTTGGATGAAATGGGCTCTACAAGATATTAAGGTAAATCTATATATCTATTAAGTGTTTCAATAGAAGTGTAATAATAATTTCAAAAATAAAATAATCTACTTCCTTCAATCACTATTTACATATCATCATAAAGTACCACTTCCTCACACAACAAGTCTTTGAGAAAATAGTGAAGATAGAATACATACCCACAAAGCCTCTTGTTAGAGAAGCATTTGAATATATATGTGAGAAACAAATTAGGAATAGTTCTTGTAAATTATCTTGTTAGAGAACCATTTGAACATGTGAGAAACAAATTAGGGATAGTTCTTGTAAATTATTGTCACTTATTTGACTTCAAAAGAAGATCCTGTGAAATTGAGTGCAATATCTATGTGGGAGAGTACACAATATCTAAGGGGGAGAATACAATATATTTGACTTCAAAAGAAGAGCCTATGAAATTGAGTGAAATATCTATATGATCAAGTGTCAATAATTTGAAGTAGTCAAGAAAGATAACAAAGGACCATCAAAATTGAGTGCAATATCTATATGATATCTATATGATCAAGTGTCAATAATCGTACAAGTGGTGCATGGATTCAGAGGAAGAGCCTTGATATATTGCGCAATCATTATTGGGGAATTCCTTGTTAATAGGGGCCTAATTCCCTAAGAAACTATGCAAGGAAATAGGGATTCTTGAGGCCAAGAAATTGGTTAAGTATTGAACCAAGAATGCCTAGGAATCAATGAGACAGACAGAGATACTGCATAATGCTCTCAAGCCTGAGAGAATCATTGTATTGTTCTCATATTCTTTGGCTTATGAAATATACATATAGTGGGGTTTTTAGTTGATGCTTTCCCCGAATAAATATTTGTGTTGTGCAATCAAAATTATTTCTCTTTCGTGTTCATGTGATTTTGCAATCGTAATTGGTTTCCACAATTTGTAGAGTAGATTCAAGTACTTTGTTTTATCATATTACAAATTATATCAATTTGAATCTACTTGGATTTTCTACAAAATCTAACTAATTGACTTAGAGCTTCATTTTGTACTCGATCCACATTTTCCCTTATTATATGATTGGACTTTTTTATTCTCTGATCCTTCAAAAAGTTAGAGAATGGAATCCATTGCAATCATAATCCATAAAGGATAGTGAGTTCCTCAATATTATGTAGTTCCATCTCACAGGTTCTCTTCAATTCATTCTCCATAATTGATTGAAAAACTATTTAGTTTATATCCCCAATAAATTGATTTGGGTTTCATTCAATACACATAGGCAATAAATAATTTTAAAGATATAATTCACATACTAAATTCCTTCTTTTTGCTAGACTAGAAAAAAATAAAACATAAATTTCTTCGTGTATGTTGTTGAACAATGTTCAAATGGGACACCAATCTCTCAATTTGGAATCTTAACCATTGTTCTTATAGATAAAGGGTGTCAACTAGTGAATTTGGTATACACATCACTAACTCAAAGGCTAACTCCCCCATCTTGTCATTTTTTTGCCTTATTTCTTTGATTTCTTCATCTTTTTCTTTAATCTCCTATGATAACTTGGTTTCATTGCTACCAATTATTTCTATAGATCGCTATTTTGTCGCAACCTCTAAATAGTTTTTTCTTGACTATTATAGAATTCAAAGTTTTTTTTTTTTTTTAACAAGTTATATAGGTATGTATTATTCATATCTAAAGGATGTGTACATTTTTTTCCAAGTACCATTATCAATGTTGAGTCCTTTACCTACTCCCTGAGTTTATCTAATTCTTCCATTAAATAAAAAATAATTGATTGTTTTTGGAGGGTTACCTAACTGGATGCCCTCTCTTTTTCAATTCTAGTGGAAATCATCAATCCTTGTCTGTCTTCTAACTCATCCAAATATATTGGATTTGCAAAAGGCTCTACCTTTGTCCATGTACTACTGTAGTTGGGTATTTTTGCAAAATATCTTCTTCATTTTCCTGTCCATCCAAGTTGTTTTCATTGCTCATTAGATTTTCCCTATTAAAAGTGAATGAAATGTTTCCATCCTCTATTTAGATGCCTATATTTATGTTTCACCATTCTCAAAGTTCATCTTTTAAGTGCTTTGTTTTAATTTTTTTCCTCTTATTTTTAAATATTTTGATGAAGGGATTCAAGTCAAAACCTAGTTGATATTTCCTATTTAGTTGGTAACTCAGAAATCAAAATATTTTGTGAAGACTCATAATAGATTTATGTATATGTAGTTTGGTTTCTAAAGAGTGATTACAAACCTTAGATATGTTTTTGACAATGATAAAGTAGCTATGAATGCCTTTAACCTTTGACAATTGATGTTTAGAATGTTATCCCTAACATATGTTCACTTTTTATATTAATTAGAAGTGATATGTTTTTTTTCATAAAGATAGATTATGTTCACTTCAAATGTGTATGTCAATATATTATGAAATATTTGTGTTCATTAATATATATATATATAAATGACGGTATGAGAGAGATAATTTTATATTCTTAAAATATATATTTTTGTTTTTTTTTTAAACATGATTTTTTTTTATGATGTAAGATAATAAGGACTAACATTTTAACACCTTTTCTACCTCTTTCTCCTTGATTCCAACGATTTAATTCTCGGTAGCTCACTCCCCAACATCTTGTTTCTTATTTCTTAATGTTATGGGATTTTCTCTTTTGTTTTGTTCATCAATTATGCATTATTTTAATGTTAATTTTTTTTGTAAATTAAAATGAGATTCACTTTCCTTATATATATGAAAAATTAAGGTAATGAATATCAGCGAGCAAAGTTTTCATATCATTTGTGAGATGTTTCTCTATGATTTTTAAGATTGAGAAGTGGGATAAATTCAATCTAATTATTTTAAAATCACTAAAATAATAACTATGGAATATGTGAATGGCATCTAGCATTAATTTATTAATGGCCCTTGTAATCTCATTTACATAATAAGTTTTCCCTATTACTCCAGGATCCATTGTTTGTGAAGAAAGCATTAAGAAAAATATTACATGCTTGCGATGAATCCAATTCTTGCATCCATAATTTATGTATCCACCGCTAGAAACTATGATATAAATATCTTAAAGTATTTTACTTAAAATACATTCCTTAGATTAGTTATGTGTTAAAAATAATTTTCTCTATAAATCATAGTGAGATCATGAAAACTTGTAATGCTTTAAAACAATCCTACAATTTTAAATCAAAATTTTCCATATGACTAATATTTTAAAGTAAATGTGACAAATTTTAATTAAACAAAAGCAAAGTTGTTTTACAACATCTTTAGTTGCACCACAATCTCTATGTAGTGATTTGAGGACCACTTTTTGAAAATGAAAGGCTAATTTGATCTAAAACATAACCAATAACATTCTTTAGCTATTTCATGAGCAATGCAAAACTTAAAGAAAACAATGAGCTTCACTATGATATTGTTGGGCTAAAACTACTTTATACTGTTAATCATAAAGGCTTAACTTTATCCATGTATCTAGACATATAGCATAGCATAATATTTGTAAATTTAATATATTAAGAACATGCATCTTGTTCATCTTTTATTTATCATAATGTCAATAAACATATAAAATATCATCTCCCCCCTTAAGTTAAGTAGATCCTAGGATAGGGCTAGCCTTAGTGTTGAATGGAAGAATGATAAAACCATTAATGGGATATTGTCACCATAATTGTGTGAGACTTAATTGAACTTGGGCACCTTCTAGATAATTGATTTCTCTTAAAAGTGGCTCTCGCCCTTAAACCCCTCCCTGTGAAATCTACCTAATAATTGATAGAACTAAACACCACAAAAATCAACTAATCTATACCTCATACACATAAAATAATGTTTTATTATAAAAGTAAAAAAATATAAATGAAAAACAATCTAAATCATTAACCATAAAACCTCTTAAATCTAAAACGTAGAGAGCACTTATCTTATTACCCATCTAATTCCTTTTTTAACCTACAGAATATGAATAATAAAAACTTTGGATTCCCTACACCTTCCCCACATACCAAGTAAAAAAAAATATCATATAATATAGACTAACAATCATATTAATTTTATATTATAATAATCAACTATAAATTGATGGCCCCATTGGTGTCACGACCCCACGCTGTGGTGACTTCGCTCATTGTGGGGAGGTGAAGAGAAGGCTCACTAAGAAATATAAATGTGTGAAGGAAGTTATGTTGCGTGTTTTTAGCACGGGGGTGTTTACAAGGCACGCTACTGAGATAGAATTGATGATTGGACTCCACTGGCAAGACGTTGGCAAAGGGAAGAGAATTCATGCCTGTGGTATCTAAAGGATGACGCGATAGGTTGTCATGGTTTCCAGGTGATTGAGGTAGATCAGCTATGAGATATTTGGTTGAGAGAGGTGGGAACTAGAAAGCCCCAGGTGATTGGGGTAGATTACTTGTGAGAGTATCTCGTTGAGAGAGGGTGGAACTAGCAAGCCCCAAGTGATTGGGGTAGATCATCTATGAGAGTATCTGGTTGAGAGAGGGGGGAACTGGGAACAAAGACGTTCGACATGGGATAGGCACAGGGGCTTCACTTAATGAACCTCTGACATATCACATGTATTCGTGGCATACTAAAAAATACCCTTAATTTGACTATATATTGAAAAATAACTCTAAAAATCACATTTTCTAAACCCTACCTATATGAACCCAATACACCTTCCCAATTTTAAAAAACCCTACTTTCACTAGATATTTTAGGTATCCATTTAACAAATTTTATACGCCTTTATATTTTTTCATTAACTTTGAGCTCGATTTTTCATACATGCCAATAAAAAGACTCTTTAACCCCTATTATATGCTCAATATATTATGTCATTTTTTCCTCAATATATATCCCCCAATATGAACGCACCTGGTAGGGTATTTATCCCCTAATGAAGCCCCTATGGGGATATGTACAAGCCAATTGGTCAAAGTAGTTCTTTGAGGGTTGGAGCAATCTCTTATGGGTATAGGAAAACCCATTGGATTTCTACTACAAAATTGGGAAATTTTCGGGTTTCTAAACATTGTTGCAACGTATGATTACAACTAGTATCAATTCTATTGGTGCATGGTATATCCTAACCCTTTTCACTGGTTTCTACTTTGGAATTGGTATTGTTTAGTGGCACCTCCATAGTGGTCATATCATCTATTTTTAAGTTTAGTTAATTTTGGTAGTGGTTGTTTCCATTATAAATTCTAGGATATTTTTCACACTGTGAATGTTTTTTTTTAGAGGTGGAAATTTGGGGGTGGATTATATTATTTTATGATTTCACTTGGCTCTAATTTTTGTGTTGGGATAAAATGAGCCTAACTAACTACCTGGAAGGGATACCGTAGCGTCAACCTATCTTAGAGTCCCCCTGTGTTTCGTACTTAAGTGGGGAAGTGGTGTTTCTAGGGAAGCTTCCCAAAGGAGTAATCTTGTAGGGGGGTTGACGAGTTGTGGCAGAGAGAGGCATCAATCTATGGTGACTCTCATTTTGTCTCATTCTAGGAAGGTTGTTTGCTTGGAGTAGAGGATAGACATAGGTTGTTACATAGTTGTGGCAGAGGATAGATATAGGTTGTTACATAGATCCTTTTAGAGCTATGGCAGAGCTATGTGAGGGGGTAAGAGGTTTGAGGGGAGGAATTGTGTCTCTGGAGGGCCCCTCCCCTATGCCTGTTTTCTATTATTAGTGGTTGAGACCATAAGTGGGGGGGTCAACCCTCTAGGACACAAGGGGTGGTTGTCAGATGAGATTTGGTCTTCTCTAGGAGAAGGCATTATTCAATACTAAATTAGTTACAGGTTGGGAAATCTTGTAGTGTCAATGGGCTTGTGTCAGACATGGGGCCTCATATTAGCAAGAAAGATCCATGCATTGTAATCCTCGGATGCATAAAATTATAACAAGGTTTTCTTCGCGCTATTGCGAGCTCATACTCGACCAGATTCAAGCAGAAATTTCCCAACTGGAAGGAGAGGGTTCATCCCATCGAACCTCCCTTTCTAATTCTAGGGTAATGATGGATTGGACAAAATTGATTCTCAATACGGGACAGACAAGAGACATAGCTAACCAGTACATGCAGACAATAGACTTGTATTAGCAGATGAAGTTTCTCTTTGGGAGAATGATTCAGGATCACCATGAGTCTCAACTGGAAATCGTCCATTCACTGTACCACTTGCACACTCATCTATGCTCTCTTGATCATAGCATGGAATGATTTGAGCGCCACCTAGTCATTCCCCTGAATGTCTAACATCCTCGAGAAGGTCCACCGAACCCCATTCAAGTGGTAGGCTCATAATCGAGTCATATGGCATGATAATATGTTGATTATGTTTGTTGTCTTTTTCTATCACATGTCTTATGTATATATCCAATTAGGCCTCTGTGTTAACTATAATATCAATGGGCTCCCAAATATCTATGTCCTTACTCAGGAGAATCATGTTTTGGTTATGGTTAGGTCTCCAATGTGAGAGATTGACCAAGAAAATGTAATCCACGTTGTATACCTTGGGTTTTTTTAGTTAATAAAATTTCACTTTCCAAAAAAAATTCTTAATAAATGAATTTATTAAGAGAAACTAAGATATAAATATCTAAAGGTGTTTAGCTTAGATTACACTCCATGTTTTATTTATATATTCAAAAGAATTTATTTATAAATGTGGATCTTTAAATTTATAATTGTAGTGAAACAATGGAAGATAGTAGTTTATTGAGATGATTTTGTTGGCTCTTTTTTTAGTAGATTTTCTAGTCAATCTTACCTACCTAAACTCAGTTTAGAAATTGTGAAACTCATAATTTTTAGTTATTGAGTTGCCAAAAAATTTATAAGATGTTAAATCCATTTTTACATTCAAAATTTCAATTTAAATAAAAAATGTTGCAATCTCACCAAAAAATCTGTTGTCAGATTCTAGAAGAAAAGACCAAATACTTTACAAGAATTTTGTAAATTTAAATCAAATAAGCCTAAGATAATAAAACATAATAATTAAATATAAAATAATTGTTTTACAACATACCTGATTATAACATAATATTGTTTTTGAATAAAACTAACTTAATTTAAAATAAAAACCATTAACATACGAGTTGTCTTTAATGCGACTTTTTGAAAAGTTTTTCGATTTATTTTTCTGATCTAATTTAACTAAAATCCAACAGGAATTCTTTGAAATCATAAGTTTGATGGATAAACTCTGCAAAATCGAAGTGCCATAGGGGTTTTTCAGGGTGTTGAATCCATATATGTAATCAAAAAACCAATTTAAACAAAAAAAAATCAAGATTTCACATCAAATGTTTGAATCGAATTCCAGCTTAAAAATCCACCCGAAACTCCAAAATACCACATTAAAAACAACTCCATTAACATTTAATGAAATATATATAATTTTTACAAAAATAAAAAAATAATAATAAAAAAATTTCATTATAATATTATTATACTGCAATTAATTTCTATTTTAAAATTAATTATAAAAACTTACTTGTATTTATATTTTTCAAAAAATACAAACATAAAATACCATAAACAAATATTTCAATCACCTAATTAATCATTAGATTAATGAACCCATCAAATAACATTAAAAAAAAATAGAATCTTAACCGGTGTAAATGATACTTCACCTTCTACTATTCTTCATTACCTTAATAATATATTTTTTCCATGCTGGTCACGTTATTTGTGGACCTTCTCCGTCATGGCAAAACATTCGCGAGTATACATGGCAAAACATTCGCGAGTATTTGTGGACCTGCTCAGTCTTCGCAAAACATTCAATGGCAAAACATTAGCGAGTATTATTCGATAGGTACGTTGATTTGTGTGGTGTTTAGTTATATTACTTTTTAGGTAGATTTTATGAGAAAGATTTAAGGGAGAGTTATTTTTAAGAGAAATAAATTATTTAGAAGGTGCTTAAATTTGATTAACTCTCACACAATTATGGTGACAAAATCTCATTAGTGAATTGATCATTTTTCTATTCAACATTAAAGCTAGCACTAACCTAAGTTCTACCTAAGTTCTACTTAATTTAAGAGGAAAAATGTTATTTGATATGTTTATTGACATCATGATAAATAAAAGATGAACAAGATGTGTGTCCTTAATATCTTAAATTTATAAATATTGTGCTGTATGTCTAAATACATGAATAAAGTTAAGTATTTATGATGAGAATATAAATTACTTTTACTCCAACAATATCACCGTGAAGCTCATCGTTTTTTTTAAGTTTTGCATTGGTCATTATGTATTTAAAGAATGTTATTTGTTATGTTTTCGATCAAATTAACTTTTTATTTTCAAAAGGTGGTCCTCATATCACTCCATAGTGATTATGGTGCAACTAAAGATGTTGTAAAACAATTTTTTTTTATTTTTTCCGGATCTATCAAGCGCCGAGAGGGATCAAATCTCTCGAGGTGAAAACCTCTTTTTTGAGTCCAAAACTTGAGGAAAGGTTTTCACCTCGAGAGATTTGATCCCTCTCGGCGCTTGATAGATCCAGAGTTAAGATGGATCTAGGCTGGTTTTAGTCGTGTGTGACCAAGGAAAATCTAACGATAATATGAGGAACATATGCTTAGTTTTATCAATAATATGTAAATACATCTAATATTAACATAACCATTTTAAATATGTTAAATATGTCTAAGATTTATTGAGTCATTTTAATTTTAAATTTGATTAGTTACCTCAGTTTGTTGAGATGATAAATATTGTAAAATAACTTTAATGATGAAATAAAATTTTGAATGCAAAGTGAAAATGTAATAATATTGAATGATAGAAACTGTGAATAATAATAATGTATTCAATTATGAATAGTCTTCATTGTGATCGATTTCAACTATTTTCTTCTAATATTCTTATTTTCACCCATGTTAGTTTTGTCATATTTTCATATTGATTATTTGAAAAGGAAAGTTGGAATCGTAAACCATTTAAATATCTAGCTCGAGTTGTTGTAGTAAACAGCATACCTTGTCTCTCTTGCTCTCCAATATTAATAGGTTGAGTTACTATAACACAAAAATCGATGTACATTGTCAATATTTTTTTGTGCTTACACTGAAATCATTGCACACACACTATTAATCCAATGACTTTAAAATTAATGTACCATCATACATCCAATTACATCAAATTAGAAATCAACATATACACTGAAATCAATGCAACTAATGAAAGAAATCAAATAATAATAGAAAACAACATCTACACTAAAATCAATGCATCTAATGCAAGTAATGAAATATGATTAGAAATAAAAATCTACACTCAAATAAATGAGTCTAGTGCAAGTAGGAAAATAGGATTTAAAGCCAACATTTACACAGAAATCAATGCATCTAGTGCATGCAATCAAATAGGATTAGAAATCACCATCTACACTGAAATAAATGCATTTAGTGCAAGGAATCAAATAGGATTGAAATAAATCCATTCAGTGCAAGCAATCAAATAGGATTAAAAATAATCTACATTGAAATCAATTCATCTAGTGAAAGAAATCAAACATAAACAAAAATCAAAATCTACATTAAAATTAATGCATCGAGTGAAATCAATCAAATAGGATTAGAAATCATCATCTACACTAAAATTAATGCATTTAGTGCAAGCAATCAAATAGGATTAGAAATCATCTACATTAAAATCAATCCATCTAGTGTAAGTAATCAAATATCATTAGAAATCAACATATACACCAAAATCAATTCATCTAGTGCAAGAAATCAAATAGGATTAGAAATCATCATCTACACTGAAATCAATGCATCTACTGTAGGAAACCTTCTTCTCTATCTCCCCCATATATATATATATATATATATATATATATTCATCCATCTCTCCTTATTTTTCTCTTTATCTCACCCCACCATACACACACTCTCTCTCACTCCATATCTATCAATTTCCTTGTCCCTCCCTCCTTCTCTCCATCTCTCTTTTTTTCTCTTCACCTTACATCTATATCTATATCTCACTCTATCTCTCTATATCAACTCCAAAACATAAACTCTCTTTCTCCAATCTATCTATCTATCTATCACTCCCTCCTCCTCCTCCTCTCTCTCTCTCTCTCGCTTCTATCTCTCTTCCTTCCTGCTACCCTTTCTCCCTCTCTCTCCATCTTCTTTATCACTCCCTCTCTCTCACTCTCCACCTTTCACCCTCTATGTCTTTATTCTTACCTCCCCCTCTCTCCCTCTCCATCTTCATATCTCTTTCCCTACCTCTCTTCACTCTCTCTCTTCCTTTCTCTCCCCCCCTCTCTCTCTCTATCTTCACCTTCCAACTTTGTTACCATATGCCTCTCTCTCTCTTTCTCTCCCCCCTTCTCTCCATATCTCCTTATTTGTCTCTTTATCTCACCCCAAAACATACACAATCCCTCTTCATCTCTCCCTTGTCACTCCCCCTCTCTCTCCACTACTCACTCTCTATGTATTTATTCTTCCCTCCCTCTCTCCTCATCCAACTCCATCTCTCAATCCCTCCCTCTCTCCCCCTCCAAATCCATATTTCTATCCCTCCCTCTCTCCTCCCCTCTCTCCTCCTCTCTTTCAAGTCCCCTCTCCTTTCCTTCCTCTCTCTCCCTTTCTCTCCTACCTCCCTTTCTCTTCCCCCATCTCTCAATCCCTCCCTCTCTCCCCCTCCAAATCCATATTTCTATCCCTCACTCTCTCCTCCTCTCTTTCAAGTCCCCTTCCTTTTCCTTCCTCTCTCTCCCTTTATCTCCTACCTCCCTTTATCCTCCCCCATCTCTCTCTCTCTCTCTCTTTCTCTCTCTCCATCCTACAATCCTCTCTTCCCCCATCACTCTCTTCCTCTCTCTCATCATTCCTCTCTCACCTCCTTCTATTTGACCCCCCAGCTCTCTTTCTTTCTCTCTCTCTCTCTCTCTCTGTCCTCCAATCCTCTCTCTTCCCCCATCACTCCATCTCACTCTCCAACTATCTTACTATTTCTATCCCTTTATCCTTCTCTCCCCCCTTGTCTCCATCACTCCTCCTTTCTCCTTCTCTCCCCCTTGTCTCCATCACTCCTATGTATCTTTATCCCACCCATAAGCATACACACGCTCTCTCCATCTCTCCCTTGTCACTCCCTCTCTATGTATTTCTTCTTCCTTTTCTCGCTCCGCCTCTAGCTCCATCTCTCTATCCCTCCTTCTCTCCTCCACCTCTCATCCTTTCTCTCTCTCCCTTTCTCTCCTACCTCCCTCTCCTCTCCCCCTTATTTCTCTCTCTCTCTCTCTCACTCTTCTCACTCTCTCTCTCTTCATTCCTCTTCTCCCTTCTCCTTCAATTTATCTTCATATCTCCCTTGTCACTCCCCCTATTTCTCTACCTCTATCATATATCATGATATATTAATATATATTACAATAATAATATTAATATTTTAATATTAGTGTTAGGGTTAATAGTATTTTTTTTGC
Source organism: Pinus albicaulis (assembly GCA_034641835.2). Taxonomy (NCBI): domain Eukaryota; kingdom Viridiplantae; phylum Streptophyta; class Pinopsida; order Pinales; family Pinaceae; genus Pinus; species Pinus albicaulis. The sequence continues at coordinate 1,128,378,200 of CM076581.1, read as the reverse complement.
ATGGTATTAATAATAATTTGGTCCATAGTATTTGACCCTTATACTTCATATATAAGTAGATCTTGATTTCTAATCGTATTTGATATATTTTTATTTATTTACCTTACCTCTTTATACCGCTTTTATATTTACTTATTTACCATACCTATTTTATAAATATATTATTTGGCCCATGGTATTCTTAATAATTTGTCCCATGGTATTAATAATAATTTGTCCCGTAGGCTTCACCTAAATAAAACCTGTTTTTGAGTTTTTGTAAATATAAAGTGGTTTATTGAGTAAATATAAAAATCGGTTTTATTTATTTACCATACCTCTAGTTTATTTATATTTATATTTATTTACCATACCTCCTGAGTAATATAAAAAGAGGTTTTATTTATTTACCATACCTATGGTTTATTTATATTTTTACCTATTTACCATATTTTATTTATTTACCATTTTTTTTTGAGTGTTAGTAAACTCTTCATATTTTAAGTTTATATCGTTTAAATTTATTTTTAATAAATTTTTGATTGTTTATTTATATGTTTATGTAAGCTATTGTTCAAGCCGACATTTTTTTGGCTTCCGACATACTTACACATCTATATTACACTAGAAGTTTTACTGCAGCCTTTGTTAAGCAACAATTTTTTTTTATTTTTTTTTATTTTTTATTTTATGTTTAGTTCAAAGTTGCCACATTTACTTTAAAATACTAGTCATTTGGAAAATTTTGATTTAAAATTGTATGTAAAACATTACAAGTTTTCATTATCTCACTACAATTTGTTGAGAAAATTATTTTTAACACATAACTAATGTAAGGAATGTAATTTAGGCAAAATACTTTACGGTATTTATATAATATTTTGTAGAGAAAATTATTTTTAACACATAACTAATATAAGGAATCTATTTCGGGCAAAATACTTTAGGGTATTTATATAATATTTTCTAGTCGTGGATACAAGAATTGGATTCATCGCAAGAAACTAAGATTTTTCTTAAAATTTCTTCACAAACAATGAATCATGGAGTAATAAGGAAAACTTATTATGTAAATGAGATTACAAGGGCCATTAAAATTAATACTAGATTCCATTCACATATTCCATAATTAGTGTTGTAGTGATATTAAAATAATTAATGTTAGATATCATTCACATATTCCATAATTAGTGTTGTAGTGATATTAAAATAATTAGATTGAATTTTCTCACTTCTCAATCTTAAAATCATAGAGAATTATCTCACAAATTATATCAACACTTTGCTCGATTGTGTTCATTACCTTAGTTTTTTGTATATCTAAAGAAAGGCATTACCTTAGTTTTTCGTATATCTAAGGAAAGGCATTACCTTAGTTTGTTGTATATCTAAGGAAAGTAAAGCTCATTGTAATTTACAAAAAATTAACATTAAAAAAATGCATAATTGATGAACAAATTAAAAGAGAAAATCCCATAACATTAAAAAACAAGATGTGGCGGAGTGAGTTACCAATAATTAAATCATTGGAATCAAGGAGAAAGAGGCAGGAAAGGGGTTAAAATGTTAACTTGTTGGAATCACAATTTTCGTTAGACCAAAACCCGCAGGCATTAATCTCCACTACAATCACCAGAGTTAGGATCCACGAGAGGCAGTTAGTCCATGTCACGAAATACACGGGGAGCGTTGAACCCAATGTCCAACAATCTCCCCCCCAACGCGAGCCCAGTGAGTTTTAAACTCAAGACTTGTCGCTCTGATACCACTTGTTGGAATCACGATTGTCGTTAGACCAAAACCCGCTGGCGTTAGTCTCCACTACAATCGCCAGAGTTAGGATCCACAAGAGGTGGTTAGTCCATGTCATGAAATACACGGGGAGTGTTGAACCCAATGTCCAACAATCTAGTTGAAGCCTCTTGTTGGTCATTCGGATTCTTTCGTGAAAGTTTCCTCTTCTTTTTTCCAAGAGTTAAAAAGTTGGGAATGTGAACCGAATGACTCTCTTGTTAGTTTTGATGTGGTTTCCCTTTATACGAATATCCTATCAATGAGGCAGTGGAAGTGATCAAATGCATCACTGATCCGGACACTGCAAAGTTGGTAGAAATTTTCCTTACCTCAACCTTTTTCAGTTTGGAAGGAGAATTTTATGAGCAGACCTGTGGTGTTGCCATGGGTTCGCGCACTCTCCCTTATGGTTGCTAACCTTTTTATGGAAGATTTTGAATCTAAAGCTTTGGCTTCTGCTCCTTTTAAAACCAAGGTTTGGAAGTGGTTTGTGGATGACACCTTCATAAACTAGTCTCATGGCCGTCAAGAGTTAGATTTTTTTCGTCAACACCTGAATAATCAATCTGAATCCATCAAGTTCACGATGGAAACAGAGATTGATGGAAGCCTTCATTTCCTTGATGTTCTCATTTCTAGAAATAACAATGGCTCTTTCTCGCACTGTGTTTTTCAGAAGAAAACTCACACTAAGAAATATTTGCATCCTTGCTCTCATCATCTTCCAACTCAAAAAGTTGGTGTTCTTAACACTTTAGCCACGAGAGCTCGTAGAATTTCAAATGAGGATCCTTTGGATGAAGAGAAGGCCCATCTCCTTAGGGTCTTTGAAGAGAATGGATATAGTAAAAGTTAGGGTTTGAAGGCTTTCGTGAATGCTAGCAGAGGTCCGAATCAGAAAAAAGTAAAAGATGATTTTATTGGTAGAGTTCATTTTCCTTTTATACAAGGTACTACTGACAAGATTGCTCGGATTTTAAGGAAGTATAAGATCTCTTCCTGTTTTGAACCTTTGAACACCATTCGTGGTTCCCTTAGATCTATTAAAGACCCGTTGGACCCCAAAAGCGTGAAAGGTGTTTATTTGATCCCGTGCTCCTGTGGGATTCCCTACATTGGAGAAACAAGTCGGTCAATTAATAAAAGGATTCAAGAGCATACTGTAGATATTAGGCATGGTAGAATGAGGTCCTCAACTCTAGCTGAGCATGTAGAGAAGACAAAGCATCACATTTGTATGGAAGAATCCAGAGTCATTGCTAGGGTTGACAATTTCCATCACCGTAAATTTAGGGAAGCTATTGAGATTGAGAAAAGGCCCCGTACATTGAATAGGGATGACGGGTGGAAAGTTAGCAGTTGTTGGATTCCATCTCTTTGCTCTCAGTGGTGGTCCTTCCTCTTGTGTTTTCCTCTCTTTTTGTTTTCCCTATGTTTTTGCTTAATATGTGTTTGAGGTTTGATGTTCACTTATTTATTATATACTTTAAATATTATTTCTAATGATGACATAGTTTTAGTCTATTTTTCTTTTTAGGTAGTATTATTTTTATAAGTCCTTTTATTTATTTCTTTATTTTTAATTTTGATTTTATATATATATATATTATTTTTATTTTATTTTAATTTAATTTATTTAATGTTTATTTTTAATTTAATTTTTATTGAATTAGTCTTTATTATTATTTTATGATTTTATTTTATAGTGATTATTTTGTTAGTTTTAGTTTTGTTTAATTTATTTTTATTTTTATTTTTATTTTATTTATTTGTTTTTTGACTTGGTCTTTATTTTTATTATTTTATTACTTTAGGATGGGATTTATTTCATTTTCATTCATTTATTTATTGGTTATTTTCATTTTTTTCTGTTTTTTAACATCTATTTTTCAATAGGTTTTGACCATTTCTTTTCTCTGCATGTGATAAACCTATATATATATATATATATATATATATATATATATATATATATATTCATTATCCTGATGATGAATTACATTCAATAGTTCGAAACGTGTCAGTTCTAAAATTTCTCATGTGATTTCCCGGAAGATTTATTTTAATATGTTAGTCCTTATTATCTTACATCATAAAAAATAATGTTTAAAAAAACTAAAACTAAAATATTTATTATAAGAAAATGAATTTCTCTCTCACACACAATCATATTAATTTATTTCCATTTTATATATATGTGTGTGTGTGTGTGTGTATGTGTGTGTGAAGTGAACATGTTTTTTTTCCTCATGAAAAAAACATATCACTTCTAATTAATATACAAGTGAACATTCTACATATATTAGGGATAACATTTTGAACATCAATTTTCAAAGGTTAAAGCCATTCCTAGCTACTTTATAATTATAAAAAACATATTTAAGGTTTGTAAGCTCTTAGAAATGTAACATCTCTACTTCAACAATTTTTTTTTTTTATGGAATTTCTACTATTCACATAAAATATTATTACCATGGTTCGTCAAATTTTGACATAATATCCTCTCTCAACCTTTTACGTTGTTGTACTTTTAATCTTTCATGATTTACACATATACCCTTTTGGGACTAAAATTCAAATTTTACAATTTCAATGAGACTGTATATTTAAGTCCAATTCCATTTTATTTTACATGGAATTTAGTAGAGTAATAGTTAAATCCCACCCTTAACTATTATTCACCCTTTCTTTTCCATGTTAACTACTTGATACATTTTCTAAGTTTATTCCTCTACAACCATATAGACATTGACTTAAGTTTAATTAAAAGTTACGAACTTTCCCTACTTTCTAAGATATATATAATTTAACATAAGAGACTTACCTTTTTAATGGCCTTGTTCTAATGGATATTACTTATCACTTAGACCATGCCCCTCTACATTAACCTTAAGAGAGCTCTATCTTAACTTCGGTGATTATTTCATTTAATTCATTGACCCACAGTATAATTAACCATGAGTTTGAAGTCGAATTTATATTTAGATTGGTCTCACATTAAATTTATAAACCTAATCAATTGGCCACTTATCGTTGAAGATCTGCTTGAAGGGTCACTATACACTTAGTCATGTCGCATTTATATGCTATGAACTATTACATTATATTCACATATGTAAAGTTGTTGCTAGTATTACCAGTTCACTAAAATTAACTACATTTCATGATGTTGGACTTTATACTTGTCATCATTTAATACATATGACATTTATCGAACTTTTACTTTGCATTCACATCTGAAATTTCTGATTATTTATAATCCACCTTACCAGATTTAAACACGTCGGTTGTGTTGTATTTACTGTGGATTAATGTGATTGATTCTCCGTATCCAGTTTCACCAAATCCCTGTATGCGATATTCCTCGGGATCAATAATAATTAACTTGCCAATACCTCGTTCACATGGCTTGTCCTTGGCTTGATTGAACCCTTCAATCTGCGAGAGTTTCTCCAGGTTTCCTACACCAGAACGGTGAGGATCTCTTTGCAGTTAGGGTTTTTTAGTTTCAATAAATGTTTGCGTTTTTGGTTTGAGACCATTTTGCACTAAATGGTTTCGGTTGAGCAACCTCTCTCCCGACCTCTGCTACGCATATCAATTTACTATTAAACGTTTTTGTTCTCGCCTTCCCCAATTCCTTCGTTTACTTTGGAGATGTGAACTCACTCTGGCAAGCTGAAGTGAAGGTTCCATTTTCGACATAGAGGGTAAATTCATCGTTCTATCCATGTAAGACACATTGCTTCCTCTGGTTTTTTTGGAATTTGACATTGGTTGTTTCTTGTTTTCACAGTTCTGGTATTTTCGTTTCATTTCTAATTCATTCACTACTCTCGCCAGGAACTCCAGGTGATTGTGTTTCCTACCCATGACAAGGACTTCGGTTAGGCGTGGTTTGACGGAACCCCATCTTCCCAAGTACTCCTTTGTATCATTTTACAGCTAACGTTGTCTGTATTATAAAATTTCCCACTATATTAGTTAACTAAGGGTCAAATGGGAAATACAATTTCAAGTAATATGGTATTGATTTAGTTCACAGTATATTTCGTTATTTTGTTAGACTTCTACTAAGTTTATTTACCAAATATACCTACGAATGAGTATCGTATGGGAGTCCCTCTCGGACATCCACTATCAATGCTCATTCTAAAATTGAAAGTCTTCTTCTGAGTTTAGTGTGCTTCTTTCTGTTACAAAATGCTTTATTTTTCTTTTCTGTTTAGCTTCCACGTTGACCACTCCTACGTGTTAATGTGTTTAACTGCGTTTTTAGTGAACTCAAATGGCCGAACAGGAGGACCTCCTCTCATCCCATCATTTCCATCCCAGAACCATTACCAAAATCTATAGGTAGTATCAATACCACTACTGTCTCTTTTAATGATTTATCTTTACCATGAATTAATTGCTGGTACGTTTATTGTCTGGCTACCCTTGCTCAGTTCGAGCTTTACCGAGACCTCCATAGGTTTACGAAATTATTTGGTGGCCATTTTTAAATCTCTGTGGTAGAGTTTTTAATTTTATTTGGAAAACACAGTCCCATTATTCCATAATACCAAATTGGGTCTTATACTATACTTAGGAAATTCGACTCCTTAGCCAATATTCTCAAAGAGGGATGTGGTATATTTCTACTTCAATTTCATATAGCCTGTGTAATGATAATAGTCTTGTATTCGGGTACTTTCTAATAAATCATTTTCTTAGATATATTTTGCTATTGGTTTTATTTTACTTTGCTCACTAAAATATTAATCACTTTAATTCTTGAATTTGGTACAGGAATGATTATTCCTTACAATTTCATTTCCTTTCATCATAAGTCGGGATGTTTAAGGTAATTATTTATCCTATTCTTTCTCCTTTTGACTTTAAACTTTATTAATTCCTTTTATGGTTATATTCGTACCCAGAAATAATTCATTTTCCTCTGTAATGTGCATGTATTTCTTTACATCCTTCTTAATTAGCACACTATTGATCGCCTTTCCTATTCAATCATAATTGTGGCTTTTCCTCTTCGAGTTGGTCTAGTAACCCACTTCGGTATTTTTGATATGCTATCTCTGCATAGTTTCCAGAGATTTTGTACAGTTTGTTTTATACGGGACAAAGTCTCCCCATTTGTATAATTTAGTTATACTCGAGTTGAATTGGATCGTGTAACTATATGGATTTAAGGCTTGTAAGCTCTTTAGAAATGTAACATCTCTACTTCAACAACTTTTTTTTTTAATGGAATTTCTACTATTCACATAAAATATTATTACCATGGTTCGTCAAATTTTGACATAATATCCTATGTCAACCTTTTACGTTGTTGTACTTTTAATCTTTCATGATTTACACATATACCATTTTGGGACTAAAATTCAAATTTTACAATTTCAATGAGACTATGTATCTAGGTCCAATTCCATTTTATTTTACATGGAATTTAGTAGAGTGATAGTTAAATCCCACCCTTAACTATTATTCACCCCTTCTTTTCCATGTTAACTACTTGATACATTTTCCAAGTCTATTCCTCTCCAGCCATATAAACGTTGACTCAACTTTAATTAAAAGTTATGAACTTTCTATACTTTATGAGATATATATAATTTAACATAAGAGACTTGCCTTTTTAATGGCCTCGTTCTAATGGATATTACTTATCACTTAGACCATGCCCCTCTACATTAACCTTAAGAGAGCTCTATCTTAACTTCGGTGACTATTTCATATAATTTGTTGACCCACAGTATAATTAACCATGAGTTTGAAATCGAATTTATATTTAGATTGGTCTCACATTAATTTTATAAACTCAATCAATTGGCCACTTATCATTGAAGATCTACTTGAAGGGTTACTATACACTTAGTCATGTCGCATTTATACGCTATGAACTATTACTTTATATTCACATACGTAAAGTCGTTGCCAGTATTACCACTTCACAAACATTAACTACATTTCATGACGTTGGAATTTATACATGTCATCATTTAATACATATGACATTTATCGAACTTTTACTTTGCATTCACAATTGAAATTTCTAATTATGTATAATCCACCTTACCATATTTAAACACGTCGGTTGTGTTGTATTTACTGTGGATTAATGTGATTGATTCTCCGTATCCAGTTTCACTAAACCCCTGTATGCGATATTCCTCGGGATCAATAATCATTAACTTTCCAGTACCTGGTTCACATGGCTTGTCCTTGGTTTGATTGAACCCTTCAATCTGTGGGAGTTTCTCCATATTGTCTACACCTCGACGATGAGGATCTCTTCGCAGTTAGGGTTTTTGAGTTTCAATAAATGTTTGTGTTTTTTGTTTGAGACCATTTTTCACTCCACGGTTTCGGTTGAGCAACCTCTCTCTCGGCCTCTGCTACGCATATCAATTTATTGTTAAACGTTTTTGTTCTCTCCTTCCCCAATTCCTTCGTTTACTTTGGAGATGCGAACTCACTCTGGCAAGCTGAAGCGAAGGTTCTATTTTCCACATATAGGGTAAATTCATCATTTTATCCAGATAAGACACATTTCTTCCTCTGGTTTTTTTGGAATTTGACATTGGATGTTTCTTGTTTTCACATTTCTGGTATTTTCATTTCATTTCTAATTCGTTCGCTGCTCCCGCCAAGAACTCCAGGTCATTGTGTTTCCCACCCATGACAAGGACTTCGGTTAGGTGTGGTTTGACAGAACCCCATCTTCCCAGGTACTCCTTTGTATCATTTTACAGCTAACGTTGTCTGTGTATTATAAAATTTCCCATTGTATTAGTTAACGAAGGGACAAATGGGAAATACGATTTCAAGTAATATGGTATTGATTTAGTTCACGGTATATTTTGTTATTTGGTTAGACTTATGCTAAGTTTATTTAGCAAATATACCTACGAATAAGTATCCTATGGGAGTCCCTCTTGGGCATCCATTGTCAATGCTCATTCTAAAATTGAAAGTCTGCTTCTGTGTTTACTGTGTTTCTTTCTGTTACACAACGCTTTGTTTTTTTTTTGTTTAGCTTCCACATTGAACATTGTTTCGTGTTAATGTGTTTGACTGCGTTTTTGGTGAACGCAGATGGCTGAACAGGAGGACCTCCTCTCGTCCTGTCATTTCCATCCCAGAACCATTACCAAAATCTACAAGTAGTATCAATACCACTACTGTCTCTTTTAATGATTTATCTTTACCATGAATTAATTGCTGGTACATTTACTGTCTAGCCGCCCTCTCTCAGTTCGAGCTTTACCAAGACCTCCATAGGTTTACAAAGTTATTTGGTGGCCATTTTTAAATCTCTGTGGTAGTGTTTTTAATTTTATTTGGAAAACGCAGTCCCATTATTCCATAATACCAAATTGGGTCTTATACTATACTTAGGAAATTTGACTCCTTAGCCAATATTCTTAAAGAGAGATGTGGTATACTTTTACTTCAATTTCGTATAGCCAGTGTGATGATAATAGTCTTGTATTCTGGTACTTTCAGTTTAAACCATTTTCTTATATATATTTTTCTATTGGTTTTATTTTACTTTTCTCACCAAAATATTAATCACTTTAATTCTTGAATTTGGGATAGGAATTATTATTCCTTACAGTTCCATTTCCTTTCGTCACAGGTCAGGATGTTTAAGGTAATTCTTTATCATATTCTTTCTCCTTTTGACTTTAAACTCTATTAATTCCTTTTATGGTTATATTCGTACCCAGAACTAATTCATTGTCTTCTGTACTGTGCAGGTATTTCTTTACATCCTCCTTAATTAGCATATTGTTGATCACCTTTCCTATTCAATCATAACTGTGGATTTTCCTCTTCAGGTTGGTACAGTAACCCACTTGGGGATTTCTGATATGCTATCTCTACATAGTTTCCAGAGAGATTGTACAGTTTGTTTTATATGGGATAGAATCTCCCCATTTGTGTAATTTAGTTATACTCAGGTTAAATTGGACTGTGTAACTATATGGATTTATATCCTTATATTTACATAACTCTGTAATATATTGAACATAATCTTTCTTCTTTTAATGAAGTTATATCTGTAACTCCTATGTAATACTTTTCTTAAAGTTTTTATTTCAGTTATAGTAATAATTTCTGAATTCCTCCTTGAAAGTTATTACTTTCATTGTCCATTATATCTCAGTTCTAGTATTACATTATTCAGTTATACTACAACATAAAAATTTACTTGATTGTCCTAATTTCACATTGGCTGTCATGCATATTTATTTTCATGCTATATTAGTATATTCACAAATTTTCCTGGTTTGTAGAATAATTCTAAGACAGTAATATTATTCCATAATAAATTCTGAGAGTCACTGAACCTTAGATTTAAACCTTCATCAAGGTTTAGACATTCTGAGAGTTCGTGCTCTTCAAATTATTGTTTGTACAACCATACAGAGAACTACTATATTTATTATAGCCTACTCTGTTAAATGTACATAACTACCAATTCATTGCCACTTAGTCTTTTTAACATTTCTTTCATATACAGTATCTACTCTTGAACATATTTAATCAAGTCCATTACTACTAATTTACTTCACCATAATAAGAATATTAATAAAATTCTAAGTTAAAATGAATTAACTAGTGCATACCATTTAAGGTAGACTAGTTTCCACCCAACCTATGAGCTCTTTCTCCACAGATCCCCCTGAGCAGAGATCAAATCTTCCAGCAGTAGAAAACCTTTTGTCTATCCAGAATTTGCTTATTTAAGTCTACTTTCCCTTCAGTTTTTTTCTTTAACTGTGTCTAGTTAATCAGGATGTTGTTTTCCTTTTTGCCTAGGCTTTCCTTTTGTTTCTTCCACAAAAGTACTTAAAAACTAGCTTTTCCTCTTTCTAGTTTTATTCCACCTCTTCCCAGTAACTTTCCCCTTTACTGGGGTAGCTTTTTTAGATTTTTATCTCCAATCTAAAATTCACTATTTGATTTATATTCTCCAAGGATTTTTGGAGAATTGGGAAAGTCTTATGAACCTTATCCATCCTCATGGATTTAATTCTGGATCTCTAATCATAATCTAGTCTTTGCACAATTAATTCCATTTTTATATTATTAAATTAAGATAATAAAATAAATCCACAATAATTGTTTTCATTTGGGTCCACTTTACCCTTTAGGACTCGTTCAAATGTCTAATAAAAGCAGAGAAATTTGGGACATTACATATTCCCCCTCTAAAACAAAACATCGTCCTTGATGTTGCAAAGACAAAAATATAAATTCACTTTTAAAACAGTGATGGATATTTTTCCTTCATATCTTCCTCTCACTCCCAAGTAGCTTCTTCAGGTGCAAAGTGCCTCCACTGCACTTTCACCCTAGCCATTGTTCTGTTTCGAAGCTCAATTTCTTCCCGTGCGAGGATGCGAAGTGGCTCTGGAAGGAATTCCCCTTCTAGTTCCACCTGTATCACATTCCAATCAATAACATGAGTAGGATCATGCACATAATTTTTTAATAATGGAACATGAAAAACATCGTGAACCTTAATGTGATTAGGTAAGGCCAACTTGTATGCTATTGGTCCCACGCTTTCCAACACTTCGAAAGATCCATACTAGCGTGGTGCTAGTTTTTCACAGCTACCAGTGTACAAAGTACTCTTTTTGGGCTTAATCCTCAGGTAGACATGATCACCCACATTGAATTCTCTAAGAATTCTCTTTTTATCTGCATAGCTTTTCTGCCTGTCTTGTGTTGTCTTGATATTTTGCTGAATTTTCTTTACAGTCCTTTCCATTTCCTGCAATGCATCAGGTCCAAGTATTAAATTATCCTCTTGTTGAATCCAACTTAGAGGTGTATGGAACTTTCTGCCATATAATTCTTCAAAATTACTCATCTTGATTGAGGCTTGATAACTATTGTTTTAGGCAAACTCTGCTAAATGTAGAAAGTCTTCCCACTTTGTTGGTTTGTCCATTACATACATTCTCAACATGTCTTCTAAAATCTAGTTTGTTCTTTCAGTTTTCCCATCAGTTTGGGAATGGTATGCGATACTAAAGTTCAATTTGGTACCCATTCCCCCAAACAAACTCCTCCAAAAAGCTGCAGTAAACTTTGCATCTATGTTTGATATGATCATTTTAGGAATACCATGCAACTTTACAATCTCTTTCATAAATACATTAGCTACTTGAGTTGTAACAAAAGTAGATTGTACCGGTAAGAAGTGTGCAGTTTTTGTCAATGTGTCAACTACTACCATAATATAGTCATGTTGGTATTTAGTTCTTGGTAATCCAGTGATAAAATCTATGGAAACTATCTCCCACTTCCATTTTGGAATGGGTAAAGGATTCAGTAATCCGACTGGATGCTGATGCTACCTTTACCTGATGACATGCCAAACATCTAGTTAAATAATTAGCCACATCCTTTTTCATACCTGGCCAGAACATGTTCTTTCTTAAGGCCGAAATTAATTTATGATACCCTGGATGTCCCGCATAGGGTATTTTATGATACTCATCTAAAATTTCACTTTTTAATGAATTCACATTGGGGATGTATAATCTGCCTTTATAAAAAATCAGTCCCCTATGGTTTTAAGTATACCCCACCATCTCTTGTTTCTGCAATTTTTCTTGGAGTTTCTCATAGTTTGGGTCTTGTCTAATTACTTCTTGGATCAATCCTTCAATATCAAATTTTGCACTACTCCCAACACTATTTACACTTTTACAATCACTTATACTTAAAGCATTTGCAATATTATTTTCCTTCCACTTGATATGTTTGATCTCCATGTCAAATTCACTAAGGAAGGACAACCATCTAGATTTTCTAGCATTTAAATCAGGTTGTGTGAAAAAATACTTCAAAATTATGTGATCTGTCATTAATATAAAAATTTTCCCTAATAGATAATGTATCCACATCTTCAAAGCATGTATTACAGCAGCTGACTCTAAGTCATATACACTATAATTCTATTCATGTTTATTTAGTTTTCTTGACTTATATGCTATGACTAAGTTTTCTTACAGTAATACTCCTCCTAATCCCTCTTCACAAGCATCTGTACATACTACAAATTCCTTATTTGGATCAGCAATCTTTAGAATAGGCACAGTTGTGAGTTTAAGTTTTAACTGTTCAAAACTATGTTGACATTTTTCTATCCACTCAAACTTCACTCCTTTCCTCTGTAGAGATGTGATAGGATATGCTAAGGCTGAAAATCTTTTTACAAATCTCCTATAGTATCCTGCAATTCCCATGAAAGATCTTATAGAGGAAACATCAGTAGGTACAGGCCAATCCATTGTAGCTTATATATTTTCTGGGTCCACTCCTAATCCTTTCTCTGAAATTATATGGCCCAAGTATTGAATTTTATCCTTGTAAAATTCACATTTGCTAAGTTTAGCATACAACTTATGTTCTTTGAGTGTTTGTAAGACAATTCTGAGATGTTATTTATGTTCAGCTTCATTCTTAGAATATATCATAATGTCATCAATAAATACTAGAACAAATTTGTCCGAATATTTACTTAAGACACTTTTCATTATGCGCATAAAGGTCGCAGGTGCATTAGTTAACCCAAAAGGTAGGACCACAAACTCATAGTGTCTGTATCTTGTTCTAAATGCAGTTTTACTTATTTCTTCATCTTTAATTCTCAGTTGATGATAGCATGTCGTTAAATCAATTTTTTAAAACACTGTGGCTCCTCTCACTTGATCAAATAGATCAAATATCATGTTTAGAGGATATCTATTCTTGATTGTCAATTTGTTGAGTTGTCGGTAATCTATACACATTCTGAATGTACCATATTTATTTTTGGCAAACAGTACTGGTGCTCCCCATGGGGATACACTTTGTCTTATATAGCCTCTATCCATCAACTCTTGTAGCTGCAGTTTTAACTCTAACAATTATGGGGTACTCATTCTGTATGGGACTCTAGAGGCTGGTGTAGCTCTTGGTACTAATTCAATTGAGAAATCAATTTTTCTTTTAGGGGGTAAATGAGGGATTTCATTGGAAATACATCCTTAAACTCTCGGATGACTGGTAGATTTTCTATTAGTTCTTTTTCAGTTGGTTGTCCCATTTCTTCCACATGTATAGCATACACTTGGCAACCTTTTCTTGCTATCCTTTTTAACTGAAGTGCTAAAATTTGTCCCACACCATCTATACAGTGTATTGTTTTATCTAAACAATTTAGTATGTCTTTCTGTTTTTCTAACCAGTCCATTCCTACTAGCACATAATAGGAACCTAGAGGTAATATATTCAAATTCAGTTCTGTTTCATACCCATTTAAATTTACATCAATCTTTGGTAATTTATGGGTCACTTTTCTCTTTGTTCCTGTAGCTAACTGAACTAACCATGCTTGCTGAAATTTTTCTGACTTCAATTTACACTTTTCCACAATTTGAGGACTTATATAACTTAAATTTTCACCTGGATCTATCAAAACAGAAGCAGGTTGTTCAGCAATCATACCTTCCATTTCGACCATGGTGGATTGGTATTCAGCTTGATAATCTTCTAGAGCAGAATTTATTTTGGAGACGCTTCTTTCCACATCATTTATAGTAGTTTCCTCTCTCACCACTTGTATGTTCTGAATGGTTCTGTGTGGACAATATCTCAGCAAATGAGGTTCTCCACAACCCCAGCACTTTAGAGGTTCCCTCATTTTAACAGTTCCTTCTCTCTTATTGTTTCTATCTATCTGTTTAGATCCTATTTGTGATTGGGCTGGGTGATCCAGTTTTTGTAAACTTCTTCCTTTGGTGATTTCTAACAAAGTTCTTTAAGTATGCTGGTTTTGTTCTTTTTCCACTAGAGTCGCCCTTTTCTTTATTCTGCCAGTTTTTCGCTTGTTCGCTTCGGCCTTTGAACTACTGATAACAAAGTCTTGCCTTGCATACAACTTCATCCATTGTCTTGGGATTATCAAATTCTATCCTCTCCTTGTAGATAGTAGGTAAGCCGTTTAAAAATAATTGTACCTTTGCTTTCTCTTCCCTTATATAAGGTACATAGCGAGCAGATTGGTAAATTTGGTAACAAACTCATCAATGGTAAGCTGTCCCAACCTAAGTTCATGAAACTCTTTGGCTTTATTATCATAGTATCGTTCATTCAAATATCTATTTTTAAATTTAATTTATAAATCTTCCCAAGTGACAGTTTTCTCATCTATCACATGTACCATTTTAGTTTCCTCCCACCACAAGGTAGTCTTACCTTGTAATTGGTAAATAGCCAGCTTGGCTTTCAAGTTACTTCCATACTCATAAACTTGGAAGTACTTTACCATGTTTATAATCCAAGCTTTTGCATGTTCCTCCTTCTCTCCATCATAGGAGGGAGGCTTGATTTTTTGGAATTCACCTTGCAATTCATTTTTCCTTCTAGACTGTTGTCTAAATGCTTGATCCTCCTCAGACTCTTCTAAGTGATTTTCAATTCCTCTTCTCTTTTTCCCAGAACCTTCACCTTCGTGACTGTTCCTGGAGGTCAATTCTCTGATTAACCTTTCTTGATCTTCGTTGGCTAGCGAAAATATTTCATTGTGGTTTTTCAGTTGCATCATTTCTCTTTGCATCTGATGCATCATGGCCAACAATGTAGTATTAGGATCTGATGGATTTTCTGCACCAACCGGATCCACATATAGCTCATCCCCTTCACTCATGGTTTGCAGCTGTATGGTTCTGCACTAAGTCACTGTACATAAAATTAAACATTAGTGAAAAATTATGTTAACAAAAAAAATTACAGCAACCAAATTTTTGGACTTTGATCTTCTGCTGTGAGCACACCTTCAGGCCCAGTGTTTTAACATGGGCTTTGATACCATTTGTAACATCTTTACTTTGACAATCTTTTTTTTTTTTATGAAATTTCTACCATTCACATAAAATAGTATTACCATGGTTCATCACATTCTAACGAATATCCTATGTCAACCTTTTACGTTGTTGTACTTTTAATCTTTCATGATTTACACATATACCATTTTGGGACTAAAATTCAAATTTTACAATTTCAATGAGACTATGTATCTAGGTCCAATTCCATTTTATTTTACATGGAATTTAGGAGAGTAATAGTTAAATCCCACCCTTAACTATTATTCACCCCTTCTTTTCCATGTTAACTACTTGATACATTTTCTAAGTTTAGTCCTCTACAACCATATAGACATTGACTTAAGTTTAATTAAAAGTTACGAACTTTCTCTACTTTCTGAGATATATATAATTTAACATAAGAGACTTACCTTTCTAATGGCCTTGTTCTAATGGATATTACTTATCACTTAGACCATGCCCCTCTACATTAACCTTAAGAGAGCTCTATCTTAACTTCGGTGACTATTTCATTTAATTCATTGACCCACAGTATAATTAACCATGAGTTTGAAGTCGAATTTATATTTAGATTGGTCTCACATTAAATTTATAAACCTAATCAATTGGCCACTTATCGTTGAAGATCTGCTTGAAGGGTCACTATACACTTAGTCATGTCGCATTTATATGCTATGAACTATTACATTATATTCACATATGTAAAGTTTTTTCTAGTATTACCACTTCACTAAAATTAACTACATTTCATGATGTTGGACTTTATACTTGTCATCATTTAATACATATGACATTTATCGAACTTTCACTTTGCATTCACATCTGAAATTTCTGATTATTTATAATCCACCTTACCAGATTTAAACACGTCGATTGTGCTGTATTTACTGTGGATTAATGTGATTGATTCTCCATATCCAGTTTCACCAAATCCCTGTATGTGATATTCCTCGGGATCAATAATAATTAACTTGCCAATACCTTGTTCACATGGCTTGTCCTTGGCTTGATTGAACCCTTCAATCTGCGAGAGTTTCTCCAGGTTTCCTACACCGAAACGGTGAGGATCTCTTTGCAGTTAGGGATTTTTAGTTTCAATAAATGTTTGCGTTTTTGGTTTGAGACCATTTTGCACTAAATGGTTTCGGTTGAGCAACCTCTCTCCCGGCCTCTGCTACGCATATCAATTTACTGTTAAACGTTTTTGTTCTCGCCTTCCCCAATTCCTTCGTTTACTTTGGAGATGTGAACTCAATCTAGCAAGCTGAAGTGAAGGTTCCATTTTCGACATAGAGGGTAAATTCATCGTTCTATCCATGTAAGACACATTGCTTCCTCTGGTTTTTTTGGAATTTGACATTGGTTGTTTCTTGTTTTCACAGTTCTGGTATTTTCGTTTCATTTCTAATTCGTTCGCTACTCTCGCCACTAACTCCAGGTGATTGTGTTTCCTACCCATGACAAGGACTTCGGTTAGGCGTGGTTTGACGGAACCCCATCTTCCCAAGTACTCCTTTGTATCATTTTACAGCTAACGTTGTCTGTATTATAAAATTTCCCACTATATTAGTTAACTAAGGGTCAAATGGGAAATACAATTTCAAGTAATATGGTATTGATTTAGTTCACAGTATATTTCGTTATTTTGTTAGACTTCTACTAAGTTTATTTACCAAATATACTTACGAATGAGTATCGTATGGGAGTCCCTCTCGGACATCCACTATCAATTCTCATTCTAAAATTGAAGTCTGCTTCTGAGTTTACTGTGCTTCTTTCTGTTACACAATGATTTATTTTTCTTTTTCGTTTAGCTTCCACGTTGACCACTGTTACGTGTTAATTTGTTTAACTGCGTTTTTGGTGAACGCAGATGGCCGAACAGGAGGACCTCCTCTCATCCCATCATTTCCATCCCAGAACCATTACCAAAATCTATAGGTAGTATCAATACCACTACTGTCTCTTTTAATGATTTATCTTTACCATGAATTAATTGCTGGTACGTTTATTGTATGGATGCGCTTGCTCAGTTCGAGCTTTACCGAGACCTCCATAGGTTTACAAAATTATTTGGTGGCCATTTTTAAATCTCTGTGGTAGATTTTTTAATTTTATTTGGAAAACACGGTCCCATTATTCCATAATACCAAATTGGGTCTTATACTATACTTAGGAAATTCGACTCCTTAGCCAATATTCTCAAAGAGGGATGTGGTATATTTCTACTTCAATTTCGTATAGCATGTGTAATGATAATAGTCTTGTATTCTGGTACTTTCAATTTAAATCATTTTCTTAGATATATTTTGCTATTGGTTTGATTTTACTTTGCTCACTGAAATATTAATCACTTTAATTCTTGAATTTGGTACAAGAATGATTATTCCTTACAATTTCATTTCCTTTCATCATAAGTCAGGATGTTTAAGGTAATTCTTTATCCTATTCTTTCTCCTTTTGACTTTAAACTTTATTAATTCCTTTTATGGTTATATTCGTACCCAGAACTAATTCATTTTCCTCTGTAATGTGCATGTATTTCTTTACATCCTTCTTAATTAGCACACTGTTGATCGCCTTTCCTATTCAATCATAATTGTGGCTTTTCCTCTTCGGGTTGGTCTAGTAACCCACTCCGGGATTTTTGATATGCTATCTCTGCATAGTTTCCAGAGAGATTGTACAATTTGTTTTATATGGGACAAAGTCTCCCCATTTTTATAATTTAGTTATACTCGGGTTGAATTGGATCATGTAACTATATGGATTTATATCCTTATATTTACATAACTCTGTAATATATTGAACAGACTCTTTCTTCTTTTAATGAAGTTATATTTGTAACTCCTATGTAATACTTTTCTTAAAGTTGTTATTTCAGTTATAGTAATAATTTATGAATTCCTCCTTGAAATTTATTACTGTCACTGTCCATTATATCTCAGTTCTAGTATTACATTATTCATTTATACTACAGCATAAAAATTTACTTGACTATCCTAATTTCACATTGACTGTCATGCATATTTATTTTCATGATATAGTAGTCTATTCCCAATTTTTCCTGATTTGTAGAATAATGCTAAGACAGTAATATTTTTCCATAATAAATTATGAGAGTCACCTAACCTCAAATTTAAACCTTCATCAAGGTTTAGACATTCTGAGAGTTGGTACACTTCAAATTATTATCCGTACAACTATACAGAGAACTGTTATATTTATTATAGCCTACTCTATTAAATGTATAGAACTACCAATTCATCGCCACTTAGTATTTTTAGCATTTCTTTCATATACAGTATCTACTCTTGAACATATTTGATCAAGTCCATTACTACTAATTTACTTCACCATAATAAGAATATTAATAAAATTCTATGTTAAAATGAATGAACTGGTGCATACCAATTAAGGTAGACTAGTTTCCACCCAACGTATGAGCTCTTTCTCCACAACTCCCCTCGAGCAGAGATCAAATCTTCCAATAGTAGACAACCTCTAGTCTATCCAGAATTTGCTTATTTAAGCCTGCTTTCCCTTTAGCTTGTTTCTTTAACTGCGTCCAGTTAATGAGGATGTCATTTTCCTTTTTTCCTAGGCTTTCCTTTTGTTTCTTCCACAAAATTACTTTAAAACTAGATTTTCCTCTTTCTAGTTTTATTCCATCTCTTCCTAGTAACTTTCCCCTTTATTGGGGTAGCTTTTTTAGATTTTTATCTCCAATATAAAATTCACTATTTGATTTATCTTCTCCAAGGATTTTTGAAGAACTGGGAAAGTCTTATTAGCCTTATCCATCCTCATGGATTTGATTATTTATCTCTAATCATAATCTAGTATTTACACAATTAATTCCATTTTTATTTTATTAAATGAAAATAATAAAATAAATCCACAATAATTGTTTTCCTTTGGGTCCACTTTACCCTTTAGGACTGTTCAAATGTCTAATAAAAGTAGAGAAATTGAGTACATTACAAAAATTCAAACCACATATACATCAATCTATTATGGGTCTTCACAAAATATTGAGATGACTAAGTTACCAACTAAATAGGAAATATAACTTAGGTTTTGACTTGAATCCCTTCATCAAAATCTTTAAAAAAAGAGGAGAAAATTAATACAAAGCAATTAAAAAATGAACTTTGAGAATGGTGAAATATAAATATAGGCATCTAAATAGAGGTTGGAAACATCTCCTTCACTTTTAATAGGAAGAAGCTAATGAGCAGTGAAAACAACAACTTGGATGGATAGGAAAATTAAAAATGTATCTTACAAAAATTCCTGATACAATAGTACATGGACAAAGGTAAAACCTTTTGCAAATCTAATACAATTGGATGAGATAGAGGTCAGACAAGTATTGACGATTTCCACTAGAATTACAAAAGAGAGAGCATCTAGTTAGGTAACTCCCAAACACAGACAATTATTTTTTATTTAATGTAAGAATTATATAAACTCACGGAGTAGGTAAAGGACTTAACATTGAAAATGGTACTTGGAAAAAAATGTGTATGTCCTTTAAATATGAAGAATGCATACCTATGTAACTTGTTCCAAGGAAAATAAACTCAGAAAAAATAAAAAGTATTTGAATACTATAATAGTCAAGAAAAAACTATTTGGAGGTTGCGACAAAATAATAAGGAGTTACAGAAATATTTGGCAGCAATAAAACCAATTCATTAGGAGTAAATTAAAGAAAAATATGAAGGAAATAAAGAAATAATGCAAAAAAATTGACAGGATGGGGGAGTTAGCCTTTGATTTAGTGATGTGTATACCACCTTCACTAGTTTAGAACCTTTAACTATAATAACAATGGTTATGATTCCAAATTGAGAGATTGGTGTCCCATTTGACCATTGTTCAACAACCTACAGGAAAATGAATTGAAGAAAGCCCATGAGATGGAACTGCATAAGATTGAGGAGGTCAATACTCCTTTATGGATTAAGCTTGAAATGGATTCCATTCTTAATGTTTTGAAGGATCAGAGAAGAAAAAAGTCATATCCCATAATAAGGGCAACTATGTAGCGAGTACACATTGAAGTCGTAAGATATTTAGTTAGCTTCTATAATAATTTGGAAAAATCAATTATAAGGGCATGCGAAGTAAGATGAGAAGATTTAGATGGGACTTTGAAATCAAGAGAACCACATTCATTGCCTAATTTACATGCATCATTGTATAAGAGAAAACTCTAAGTAGCCCCAAGAGTTAGCTCAACTGGTCGAGTCCTTGGTGTTAAGTACTTTGCCAGTTGGGAGGTCACTGTTAGAAAATTATATATAACAGAGAAATGCAACACATAAAATGTGTGGAAAACACAAACACACAAAACACATAAAACCAGAGAGACACAGATATATGTGATTCACCCAGTTTGGGCTACGTACACCTCGAACAACTAGTCCTTCATTTCTATTATGCAGCAAAATGAAGGGAAACAACCTACAACAGATCCGTTGTAATATCCTATGTTCTCTCTCACAGTCTCCTTATTTGCTTCTCGCTATGAGAATACACATACAATCCATAACCGCAATACAATACCATCATACAAAACCAGGGGTTGCCTTCTAGGGAAAAAAACCCTAAATTAAACATAACTTCTACCATCAGATCATCCGCCTAATGAACGACCCAGATTAAATAGAAATTAAAATACTTTTACAAGGAAAGTTTACATTTGTTTTCAGCTTCGGGGGCGCTACCCCCGAAACCCCCCGCCAGGGGGGGGGCTCCAAAGTTCCCCCTGCCAAATACGATTATTACGCATTCCTTTTATGGTTGTATGATTCCCAAATCATAGAGCTCACAGGATGAAAAGTACACTATCATCTGTCAAAATCCTAAAGATAAACCACTGATTTGGTGTACAGGCCTCCTCTTTAAGAGGAAAACAGCCCCATAGATCAGTTCATATCAAGAAAAACAAGTATGTCCATATGTTCATAAAACAGAAACAGTTTTTTGTGTCATCCCGGGCCTCCTCAGAGAGGAAAACAACCTAGATAGGATAGACAACAAAATAGAAGTCTGAAAATAAATGCAAGTAAGAGTAACTGCCTGGAGCATGTATATCAAATCAAAAAACAAAACACTTTCTAATATAAAAACAAGGAGACAGAAAAATAAAGTTATGCATATGGTGGCTGATCCGACACACGGATCTCACCTTGGTCCTCGTCCTCTATCCTCCAACAGCTCATATCTTGTTGCAAACCCACTTTAGAAAGCTAGTCTGCTGCATCATTGTGATCCCTGTATATATGGCTTAAAGAAAAAACATTAAAAGTATGCTTTAAATGTTTTGTCTCTTCTAGTAAAGGAGATAAAATATAATTCTGACATCTGCTCTCTCCATTAAACCATTTAATGATATTCATATAGTCCCTGAAGATCTGAACCGTGAGAATGTCTAGGTGGATAAGCCAGCAGAGAAGAAGTTTGAGAGCTGATAATTCTGCAAAATTGTTTGTTCCAGTCCCTAGTCCCACCGAGGCTTTAAGACATCTGTTTTGATTTATGTGAATTACTAACCCCGCTCCAGCTCTATTATTTTGGGATTCCCCGTAGAAATAAGCCCATGGTATTCCTTCCTTTATATGTTCCACTTTTGTTATCTGAGGGACATTTTCTTTAATTGGCTTGGGAATGCTTGAGTAGATTGATACGCATTGAAAAGCAATGGCCTCATAAGGAGTAGGCTTATCCATGAAAATGCAATGGTTCCTTGCTATCCAAATGCCCCAAGCGATGATAAGAGGCAAATTCCGTATATTCCCTTCCGGATATAAATGCTACCATATTTGCCAAACTTCTAGAATCGAACCCCCTTCCCATGTTACAAACTTCTGAAGTAATCTTCCAACCTCTGACTACACCTTTTTAGCGAAAGGAAATTCAATAAATAGGTTTTGAATTGTTTCTGAATAGTTTTTGCATAAAGGGCATCACCCAGGACCCGTCTTATATCTAGCCTGAAGTATATCCCAATTTGGTACGTTCCTCATTAGAATGCTCCAAAAGAAAAGTCTAGCTTTTACAAGACTATGTAGCTTTCATAAGGGTTTTGCCCACCAATCCGGAAACCCCTAGCCTTTCTTAGACATAAGGAACCTGTATCCATATTTTGGGGAGTAGGATCCAGAATCAGCATGATCCCATACTAACTGATCCGGCCTCTCTCTCAGCCTTACATTAGACCTGGAAAGTTTCTTGATAAAGACATTCCATTCTTCCCACCACTGAGGCATTAACTCTAGGTCCATCCCTGAAAGCTAAGCTTGTCCCCAAGTGGTGGAGTGTCCTTGCTTCTCATTCTGATTGAGGAAAAAAATGCCTTTTGAGTCAAGTTGATTTATGAGGCCCAGGGATAGAGCGAAATTTTCATTACATCCTACCCACGGTTCCTTCCCTATCCCGATTCTCTCCCCATTCCCTACCTGCCAGGACAACCCTTGCTCAATAATCTTGAAGGCATCTATGGTGGCCTTCCATACAACTGATGCATTCCCTTTCTTTTTATTGGGACTCATAGACTAATGACAGGTGTCATTTTTCATGATTGTATTGATTTAACTATGCAATATGTTCAAACCTTTTTCTTGTGCAAAGGTGTTCCATATTCTTGAAAAATCAAAATATCAAAAAATTTAAAAAATGTAAAGAGGGTATACCCTAAAAGAAAATCAAAGGGTAAAAAGAATAAAATGGTCAAAAAAGTGAAAGAAATGAACCCCAAGCAAAAAATAGACCAAGGAAAGTGTGCAAATCCAAATGCCACTACTATTTCATTTTTGTAATAAAACAATTGTGTGCAGCTTGTTCAACTTTTGCCACAATTCATGAATAAGTCAGACTGTTTAAAATTGGCTTAATCATATTTCAATTTCATGTTATAGATTAGAGAATAAATATCTAGCCAAACAGTTTAATCTTGGCAGATAAGTAGATAGGAAGAGTTAATAAAAGGTGCTCAATAGCTTAATCTGAGCCCTTGGATGTAATAAGGGTAGAATTAGATAGATTTGCCTTGTAAAAAAGAAAAGATTGATAAGGGTTTACAAGTCTAAATGCACCCTAATAAAGAAGAGAAAATGGTAGTGTTAAGTAGATAGGGTAGGTAGATGGTGCTGCAAAGTGTTATCTGATGAATGATGCTGCTACATGTTTTTGATCCTTTACTTCATCACAAGTACTAAAGCAGGAAATACACTGAAAAATCATAGCAAGCAAAGTCAAACTCATTAACTTCCCTCATCACTTTCCCCTCAAAAGTTTTACTAATTTCCCCCAAAGTACTAAGGTATTTGGAGATCAAAGGGGCTCAAGGCATTTCCTTGACTTCTGGAGGGACCGGACCCTCGGCCTAATGATCAAAAAGACCTAAGTACTTGAGATAATCCATCATTATGATCTTCTATCTTTAACTTTGTCCTAAGTAAAATCCTATTTTACTTAGGAAACTCATACAAAATTCCATAAAAATCCCCCAAGATAACTTGCTATTCTAAGTTTTAGTGTTGAAGATAAGATATTGCAAATTACTTCAGAAGTTATCACTTTCTTAGATGTGCAAAAATATTTTGAGTTTCCTTGTCCTTTGCCATATTTACATTTAACTCTATTGTACTAAATCCCTAATAAAATGCCTTATCCTAAGTATATAACTCCCTTTTTATAAATATCCCAAAAAACCCTTATATTATATAGTTTAACCAAAGTAATTATTTTCCCAAAAATTCATTAAAAACCCCGCTTTACAAGCCCTTTGGTTAAATATATCTTTATAATATAATCCCGCCCTTATGGTAATTAAATAATATTTATTGGTTACCATATAATAAAATCTATACATAAAAACTTTAAACATGCGATATGTATGTTTAAAACGCAAAAATATGAATAAAACTTCGGAGAAGTCTTGCGCCACCGTGGATTGTCCACCTGGCATTCCACCTAACCAAACCCCGCCGCAACCCATTTCTTACACATTCGGGATTAATTAGTCATCAGGACTAATTAATAACCTTTTATCCACTTATTAAATATTCCCCGGAGTGATTAAATAACGTTAAAAAGTGTTTAAAGCCCGACGGGCCCACATCTGAAACCTCCGCCTATTCCCCCATCGCTTCAGCCGTCGAATCAACCCTCCGCAGATCAACGATCCACGTGAACCCCGCTACCCATCCTTTGTGAGAACGTTAACCAGCGGGGAACGGGCGGTATTTGAATAGTCCACCATCCACGTGGCAAACGTTTTGTGGAATCGCTCCCCCCGCGATCAATACCACCCTCGACCAAAAGCGGTGCGGGGACTTACCGCTTACCGCCCGACCTTGCATACGTCAGCCCGTACGTCAATGACGTCACTCCTCGGAAAAATAAAAACCCTTTTAACTTGTAAATAAAGCCATTTTTCCGTGTTTTTCTGTTATTTTCGTTATTTGAAAACGACAGTGCTCCCTGCTGCGATTTTCGAATTTCCACTGTAATTGACTGATTCACTCCAAGATTCCGCTGCGCCCGTGTTCAAGTACAGTCCCGCCATCACCTGTTACCTGTTAAAGAACCAGCTTCCTTCTAAAAACAGGTATTTATCCTTTTCCGCCCCGACTGCAAGTAAAACTCAGTGTTCTTTGTTTTTCGCTGAAATAGTGATTAAAAATCATCACTGATTCCTTCCCAGAGGTTTTAAAACTGTGTAATTGTTCCCTGAACCAACAAATTGTGCCAATTTCCCTCATTAAAACTGAAATCGCGCTCAGTCTGTGAAGAAAACCCAGAAACTTCCATTTTGAATACACAAGAACCAAAATGGAAGCTCCGGCAGCCTTGAATGTAACCCCATTGAATTCCCCTCATAGAGACCTGGATTTCATTAACAAATTGTTTGATTTTAGCAGGTTATCATCAGAATATGGATTTGGACCAACAATTTCAATACTAGTTGACAAAATTGTTACTCCAAATTCTCAGATTTTAATTCAATATCTTCATTCAACAAACAGTTTGTATACAAAGTTAGAGAGAGATTAGAATGATGAAATGTGCACAGTGAATGGTAAAAGTGAAATGAGAAATTACAGGGATAGGAAAAGCATAACAGTTAAAGAGTATCAGTGGTTAAAGTGTATCAGGTAAAAGTCAGAGTGAAAGTAAAAATGAAGTTACAGAGCGGTCAAAGGTAAAACAGTAAAAGTAATTACAGAGGCAGTAAAATGGTAAAAAGAGATGAAAATACTTTCACCAACATTGAATTTTATCTAAAGTGAAAGTAAAACAATCAAAGGAACAAAAAAGTGAAAAGATGAAAAATACAACAAGAAGGAACATTTTTGCAGAAATTGCATATTTTAGTCATAGTTTTGCAGAAACTATTGTGATCAATCCAAGATGAATTTTGAAAAACTGAAGGAGGTTTATGTTCTTAAGAGGATTATCTACAAAACCTCTCTCACTTTTCTAACAGCTATTATGGTTTTGGAAATATTAAACAATGATGGAAAGCACTTTTTGCAGAAAATACCAGTTAAGTCATCATTTTGCAGAGAATATTGTGGCCAATCCGAAATACATCTTACAAAACTGAAGGAGTTTTTTGTTCCTAAGAGACCCATCTACAAAAACCTATCTCATTTTTTGGACATTGATTTCAGACTGAGAGATACATGCACATATTTAGAGGCTATTTTTCAGACTCTGTAAAACTCTGTTTTACACATCTTTTTGCAGAGCCTATTGCGCATAGCTGGAGAGGAATTTTAGGAAAGTGAAAGAGGTTTATCTCAAAAACATATTTATCTACAATAACCTCTTTCACTTTTTACATATCTATTACGGATTGAGAAATAAAAATATATCATTGGACCCCAAGTTTGCAGAATTGTTGGAGCAGATTGCACAAAGAAAGGAAGCAGTTAGTGACTGGGATGCCTCATCATCAACTAAGAGTTGGATCAAATTCGAATTCTCCTCTTTGTCATCACCTATCCATACAAAATAGTTCCAAATAGATGCATTAGTTTGAGTGTCCTTTAATTAAGTTCTATTTATGTAAATAGTTGGAGAGATTTGTGAACCAATTTTGATATTTGTTTCAAGATATTTTAGTTTAGAATTTGTATAAATACTCCACTCTTGGAAGCATTTGGGGGGGATTCTATTACTTTGCTGTAACATTGAGATTTTCGGAATAAAATCATTTTTGAGAAATTTATTCGCGGCTTACTGGATGACGATTTGAAGCTCAGGACTTTTTGCAGGATTCATGTGTTGGACTGCAGTTCAATAAGTCTTTCTACTCTTTGTCTTAAGTTTTATATCAGTTTATAATATCATTATGTCCATTTCTGAATAATTTACATAAAGGATTGAATCAGAATTTACTTAATTGTACTCTGATTTCAGATGTGATTGTTCTTAATGTTTTCCTCTAAATTGGTTATAAGCATGAATTCTTAAATGCTCTTGCTTTGCTAATTTAAACATTTTTGATTACTATAATAAAGAATTCTTCATTGCTCTTTGTTTGTAATCATCTCATTTCTTTCTTTTGAACATGGTGAAAGATTCTTAGCTGCCTTTCATCCCTTCAAAATCATCCCATCCACTTTAAATTTTAAGGATTGTTCTCTGCCTAGCTATCTTGCCCTGTAAAGCCATCTTGTGCGTAGAATAGAAATCCAGTAAAGCCATCCTTTGACTCCATAGCCCAATGGACTGAAAGCCCTCAACCTTGCCCTTAGTTTGTGGATTCCACCATTTTCCCAAACAAACTCTTGAATCTATAACTAGCCTAAAACCTTCTAAGAACAAAGATAAATTATAAAGAGAGAGCCCTCTCTGGATGCAGATTGGCTAGATTCTGCATCTAAAAGGTTGGTTTGTGGTTACCTCGGGTATACTTTCCTCTTACACAACTTCTAGAAAAACCTGAGTGATAATTCTAGGATGAGGGATCCACCCTTCCGTGGGAATCCCCCTTATATTTCCTCTTCACCACCATCATCCATAGGTTATCCATCTTTATAATCCTCCATCCTAATTTCGCTTCAAGCGAAGGCCTGAAGGCAATGAGATCTTTAATACCCCAAACTCCCCATTCCTTAGGCCTTGCCATCTTCTCCCAAGCCACCCATGGAAAGACTGATTCCTCCTTAGATCCTGCCTATAGGAATCTACTGCATAGTCTCCTGATTTTTTCCAGCATGCCTTTCGGAACCCAAGTAAAAGTTGCCCAATATACTGGGATTGCCAAGATAATAGATTTAATAAGGTTCAATATTCCATCTCTCGAGAGCCATTTGAAACTCCAATATGTTATTATGGCTTCAATTTTTTCTATTAGCCATTTCCAATCATGCTTTCTATATGCATTTGGTTTCAACCGAAAGCCCAGGTATTTTAAAGGATCATCGAGCTTACAGACTTCAAAAGGCAGATCAGATGATATTTGATTTGATTCCTGTCTATTGAAGCCTTTCAGAATCAGTTGAGATGTATCGTTGTTCACTTACATTCTTGTAGCCTTCATAAATAGATACAGGATCCTCTTGAACTCCTTTATTTCACTGATACTTCCATTACTGAAAAGCAGAATGTCATCTACAAATAAAAGGTGAGATATAAACTGGTTTATAGCTACTTCCAGCCCTTTTATGGCTCCTTTCCTTCTTGCATCTAGCACTAATTGGCTGAGCTCTTCAGCAGCCTGGAGAAAGAGGAGTGGTGATAGAGGGCATCCCTGTCTCAGGCCTCTTTGCTCTAGGAATAAAGAAGAAGCGGCCCCATTGATGATCACCGCAAAACTCACGCTTGTTAAGCATCCCATGATCCATTTTATGAATTCAACCTGAAATCCCAGGTGAGTAAGCAACATGCGGATGTATATCCAACTTATTATGTCGAATGCCTTTGAGAGATCTATTTCACAGTTGCTCCTTTCCCCTTATTCTATTTGACACTATGAATCGTTTCCTGTGCAACCCCGATTGCTTCATGAATATGTCTGAAATCCAATAACCCAAACTGTTCTCTTGAGATGTTTCTAGATAAGATAGGTTTTAAATGGACAGCTATCACCTTTGCGATAATTTTGTAAATGAAATTGCACAAGGAGATTGGTCAGAAATCCTCAAAAGAGACTGGGACTTCCTTCTTTGGAATGAGGGCTATGAACTTTGAATTAAAAGGGGCATAAATAGCTCATTCCCTTCTGGATTCTTCAACCACATCTACCACTTCCTGTCTGATTTGATCGAAGAAATGTTGAAACAGTTCTACTTTCCATCCATCTGGCCCAAGACTCTTATCCCTTGCCATTGATTTGATGATGTTCTCCACTTCCTTCTTCGAGACTTCCCCCATAAGGTCCACTGTGTCTTCATCATCCACATAATGAGGGAAAATTTGGGCTATCCTAATTACTTTAGCTAAAGAAGCTTCTGTTTGACCTGTGAAGAGCTTTTGGAAATGGCTTATCCCCATTTGTGACAGGTTTTCAAAGGAGTTTACTTCTCTACCTTCTTCATCCTTCAATTTCCAAATTGTGCTTGATATCTTCCTTCCTCTTGCATAATTTTGGAAAAAATTTGTATTTTCATCCCCTACCTTTAGCCATATGGCTCAACTCTTCAATATCCATTGTTCTTCTCTTGCTAGAAGAATTTTACTCCTTTGGCTTTCCAATAACAAAATTCTATCTCTTTTTTCCTAAGTTTCGTATCCATCAGCATCAGGACTTTCCAGATCCTGCATTTCCTGCCCTATTTTGATTAATTCTTCATCTTATTTTAGTTTCTTATCCTTAGCCCATTCCACCATTGATTTTTTCAGGTGCTTAAGGTTCTTCATGAAAAGGAATGCTTTGTCCTCCGAATCACTGGCCCTCACAGGTCTCCAGGTTTCTTTGAAGAAAATGCTATATGAGTCCTCCAACAACCAAGCAGGATTAAATTTGAAAGGGGCTGCCAGTTTTTTAGGGTGTTTTGTAAGCTCAAGCAAAATTGGAAGGTGATCCGAGTTCCCTCCCTCTCCCACCCATTGACGGAAGGCTGGAACCTTGTTGCGACTTCTTCACATAATAGGAACCGATCCAGTCTTTTGGCTATCCTATTTTCCCCCGTTCTTCGATTCCTATAGGTGGGCCTTACTTTTAACAAATTTATATCCAAAAATTTATTGGAATCGAGGATATTATAGAAGAAATTCGATAAGGGATCTTCTCTAGCAGAGGGACCCCAAGTTTCAGCAGCTCAAATTGATAAATTTATATCTCCTCCTATCACAAGATTTTGGTTGTTCATTACAGATTTGGAAAACAAAGAATTCCAGAACAACACTCTCCCTTGACAAGGCCCATAGATTTTTACTATCAATAAAAGGGCACATAATTCTATGGAGTATACTTCCATACCCATTACATGATCCATCCCCCATGAATTTTGAACTTTAAAATTCCCTTCTCTAAATCCCATGGCTAAACCTCCAGAGTGTCCTTTGGCATCCATAGCCTGAAAATTCCACCCCGGTAAAAGAATTGACAGGGAGTTTGTGAAATCTTCTCCCCTACCCAAAGTTTCCTGTAAGAGGAGAAAATCTGGATTGTAATGACGGATAATCTCTTTAAGAGCCAGTTTTTTAGGTTTACTGGCTAAACCCCTATAGTTCCAGGAAAGGATTATCATTTTTCAACCCCAGGAGAGGGCTTCACTGTTCTAAGCGCCACAGAAATAGAAATTTGTTTTCCATCTGCAATATCAATCTTTGCTTGAATCTGAGCCTTTGACAAGTTTTTTTTCCTACCTTGCAACTTCCACTCACTAAACTGGCCAAGATC
Source organism: Pinus albicaulis (assembly GCA_034641835.2). Taxonomy (NCBI): domain Eukaryota; kingdom Viridiplantae; phylum Streptophyta; class Pinopsida; order Pinales; family Pinaceae; genus Pinus; species Pinus albicaulis. The sequence continues at coordinate 1,128,347,666 of CM076581.1, read as the reverse complement.
CATTCCCAAACCCCCCATTTCCCCCCAGGGTGGAGGTTTTTTCTCACGAGGTCTGAGGTTATAGTGGTTTGAACCAGCAAAAAGATCTTCCCTCACAACCTCCTCTTCACCCCTAACCAACTCACGGTTTAGATCTAGATTAGGGATAGAAGTAATAATGATTTCTACCTGAGTGTTTTCAGTACAAGAAATGGGAATAATAATGTTATGTGCTCTGGAAGGACCAGACATATGACCAACAGATTTTAAAGAAAAAGAAGGAGAATGAGAAGGTATTTTTTAGACAAGGCCCATACCCTCAATGTCGGCAGTGCAGGGATCAGCATATGCCTCTGAAGGAGTTGGGGCTTGCTCTTCCATTGCTTGCATCTGAGCTGATAGGTTCCTAGGCCATTGATATTTCTATGACTTCACGTCATCAGCCACACCCTCCTGAGGCTGATCAATATCCATAAGGTCTGCCCTCGTGTCCTTTTTCGTCTGATGTTCCTTTGTTACCTCCATCTCGGCCATTCCAGAATCGGCCTTCCTCTATTTCGTCCGACGTCTGTAACCCAGAGGGCATTCTTTTGCCAAGTGTCCATACACATGACACCTATGGCAGCGAAAAGGCAAGTGTTCGTAATCTAGCTGCTGAACATAATTGAACTCCTTATACTGCGGCTTGATCTCTTCCGTTAATCCAGCTCGTGGTGTCAAACTTACCAGGATCCGTGCCACCACCTTCTCCCTCGTCTGCACAAAAGACATGTTTGTTCCCATGTATTTGCCCAGATGATTCCCAATTGCTTTAAAAACCGATTCCACCCATAGTAATGGTGGAAGCCCAGGCATGCGAACCCATACTGGAATCTCATCCACCTTCTCTCTCTGCGCGTCAAACAAAGGGTTCCATCGTTTAAATAGGAAAGGGTGTTTGCCAAAAGCCCAATTCCTCTCTAATACCCAATCCACTACTTCTTTATTCTCAAATTTTTCCATAAACCAGCCTTTCGCCATTGATGTTACCTGGAACTTCTTGTCGGGTGCCGATTTCCATTGCTGAAAAGCCCATTCCTGAATGAATTGGGCTGAGTATTTCCTTCCCCTTGCCCTTCCAACCAATGTAATATCAACCAATTCAATGGCTTGATCAATCTTAACATCCATACCCAATACCAAATTTGCCACTACCTCCTTCTTCTTGATTATTTTCATCTTTTTCCTCTTCTCCCCTTCCTGCCTCTTTCTTGGCCCTTCATCCTTGTGTTGTGTGGCTACTTCAACATTTGCTAGGCCTTCCTGGGGTGTGCTGGCACTCCTCCCTGCTACAACAATTCGGCTACCTCGTCCCTCCCTTCCTCCTGCTGTTCCATGAACGATCCCCTCCTCTACAGCCGCTGGGATTATTAATCTGCCTTCCTTCCCCCCTTGACCAAAAACCCTTCCAAGCTCGGCGACCTCCTCCCTGAAACCTAAACCCCCTTCAACCTCCAAACCACTGACTCGAGATAAATTATTATGCTCGGTAGGTTTGTATGGACCCTAAAATTTCTGCTCCTGCCCTGAAGCCAGTGGCTGCTCGGCCTCAGTAAACCCTAGATCTACCTCTGACCCAAAACCTAGGCTTCTCTTCTCTGGATTCCTCAACCCACAGCTAATAATAATTTCCTCAAGCCCCCCAGAGTAAAATTGACTAAGTGGATGTGGAGTAACATAACTTACAAGAGGAAAAATTGTTGCCTCCACTTCTGACGCCGCGGTTGCCTGAACCGCCACCCCCTGGTTAAGGAAAAGAGTTGAAACTTTCTGGCCGCTCAGAAATGCCAGCCCTAAACTCTCCTCTAGAAAACCTAGGGCTTTCTTTTGCTTCCAGGGCAAGTTCGAACCTACTTTCTCCTTCCTAGAGCATCCAGCTGGGCGAATATATTTTTCTATATTTTGATCTGTAACCTCCAAGCCCCAAATTGACAGGATATCTCCAAGTTTGGGATCTAGATAGACGGCATCGTGGAGCTTGACCATTTTTTAAACTGATTTAAGCCTGATAACTGCTGAGAACCCCAAGGTGAACGTTGCCCATTCCTTATTCCTCTCACCGTGCTGTTAACAGTCGGGTGTTGCTCAAGGGAGGCAGCAGCGCAGTTTAAAAACTTTCTAACTGTGGAATATGAGACTTAAATGGATAATGTTGTGATTTAAACACCCACTCATTAAATATCCAATTCCATATTATAGAGGAGATCTGCTAGCCAACAAAGAACATAGAAAAAGATATGGAACATGATTGAAATGTTGGTATAATTCCATGCAGAGGAAACAACTGCTTTGTCGGTTCCTAATGGTTATTAAGCTTTCAACGTAGATCAACATGCATAAGTTATTTTAAAAAATTATGATTAATTGCACAAGGGGTGTGCAATGGAATAAGTTTAGGGGTCTGATGAGGTCAATAATTTTCCCTTACAATCATACATTATGCCATCATTTTACCTATATTTTAACCCTTTCCTTATATTAAATTTCAAATCTGACCTCATTTTTCTAAGTCAAAACACTACATTCACCATAGTTGGACTCTTATGTGAAAATAATATGTTTTGATAGAAAATTAATAAGATTACATGATCAATGTGTTCGATTGGATTAATTTTCAATTGTAGGTTTTTAATTGGGATATAAATTTGTTTTGATCATTAAAAGTACTTGATCCGGGTGGATATTGGTGGCCACCCGCCTATTCCACTTGGACCCCCACCATTGTTTCTTTTCAGTTTCCTTAACTGTAACACAACTTACTATTTTTGGTAGTTTTTCAGGTCCTAAACTTCCAAAGCTGTTTTGCGGGACTAAAATACGTTTTTAGGGAAAACTGAGAGACCGAAAAAGTCTTAAACTAGCTTCTGAGTTTTTTTTTTGCCTCCTCTTCAATATCTTCGAAACATGGTATTATGATACCCAAACGAAGATCATATGCCAAAGTTACAACCCCAGGGATTTGACGTTCTAACTGGCCCCAACGAGGCCCACAAGATTTTGCCCCTTCATCTCCTAAGGTTAGGTTTTTTGGATGTTTAGGGTTTCCCATTGTTTCTCAATGATAAAAATGCCACTGAGCCTCATTGTAACACAGTTGAGAGACATGTAGTCACCACATCTCTTCTTAGAGATAAGCTATCATCGTCCGAGCTAGTTTATTTTCATTTTGTATGTAAGCATATTTCAGTTCTTTGATATCAATGAAATAAAGCGTTATTTCTAAGACATCTCTGTATTTATGGTTATATTTGTATTCTGTTGCATTATTGTTTAAGTTTGGATCAATACTAGGTTGCAAAATTTTCATTAGCAATAATTGTGATATAGTTTCTCATCAACAATAGTTGTTGTACAGTTTCTCATTAACAATGGTTGTCACAAAGTTTTCACTAATGTCAGAGCCTTCTAGTTACAATATTAGCTATTTAATGGAGAGTCCATACAAGTGGAATAGCTTTGTAATAGAGTGGAATAACCTGTTGAGGATTTTTTTATATAACCCGACGTTTTGAACTTCTGAAATTGATTTTTTGCACCCATGTGACTAAATAAGAAAAATATGTGTTACTACATGATTTCTCATCAATAGTAGCATTAATGTAAAAATTTTAATTATTTACTTTTACTTTAAGTGCATTGATGATTATTTCACCACATTAGTCACAATAAACATTATTTATTGGCATTTCATCACTACAGGTTCAATCATCTTGTTTTCCAATTCAGTGACAATAAGCATTGTTTATTTGCATGTCACCACTACATATGCAGTGTCATAGATCTCAAGGTATGTTACATGGATTCCAAGGTAGGAAATCTACCGATAGCGGTGGGTATAACCTCCTTACAAGCCATTATGTGATGCATACATGGCATTTTTCTTTATCAGCCTCAAAAGTAAGTTAATTTTTATAAATTGCCTAAATCTTATCATGGGAGATACATTTGCCCCTAGGAAAAAGGTGTTTCTTATGTGGGTTGGTGATTTATATGAATAAGAATTTGATATTCAAAATTTATTGTTTATTTAATCTTAAATAAATGTTACAAATATGCTAATATATGGTATATCTCCTTTATAGGAATATGAAACATTCATAGTTGTAGCTTTTCCTCCCTTGTTTACAATATAATGTTTAGTGACTTAATAGTAGAGGTTTTAGAGAAACTACCTATCAAACTACAACACAATCATAGATTTGAAGCTTGTTGCTTATCCAACCTCCCTTGAGTAGTTAGGCTTTGATATATTAGTGTAACCGTAGTTGTAGCCTGGTCATCTCCTACATTTTAAGCCAGGATACTAGCCCCTCTCTTTACATATATTTAGAAAAAGTATCTCCTTTTACCATAATTACATGGACATCCCTTATATTTGAAGGTGAGACATAAGCCTTTGTTGGACTTGTCTAAGGCTTTTTGGATTAACCAAGAATATTAAGGGAGTGATTTCAACCTATGGATTAACTTAAGTTTCCATTTTTTCTATTGTGAGATGACAACCTTAGGACATACACTTTACAAATGACACAATACTTAACAAATTGGGTGACAATAAAAATTCATTCCACTTCAAAACAATTTCTTGAAAAAAGACTAATAAATATAGCACCAATAAAAATCATTCCCTTTTAAAGCAAAAATTCCCAAAAACTCTCACTTAAATTATACAAATTTTATAAGTAATTTCTTGAAAAAAAAACTAATAAATATAACACCAATAAAAATCATTCTTTTTTAAAACAAAAATTCCCAAAAACTATCACTCAAATAATACAAATTTAAAAATACTTATAAATCTAAGCTTATTAATTTAAATATAGATATATATATATATATTTTTTTTAATATTGAAAATACTTTACACCTAATTTAATTTATTTGAAAAATAAATAAATTTTTAACTCTTCTAACTTTTTATAAATTAAAATTTATTTTATTTAACAATTACATAATAAGAAATTTAAAATAAAAATAAAAGGTTAAAAAATCCATACATGTTCTATGGAAACAAGTATATCTGGCAGCTCTACCATCCAAATTGGTAGACATTCTGAAGCTCCAAGAAGCATTCCCCTTGCCACTAGAAGTATATCTTTGGGGAGATTTTTATGCTATAATTACTAAGGTTTTAATTACTCTGTGTACCAGCTCAAAGATGACTAAGTCTATAGATAAGTTAAATAGACTTCCTGGTACCAAATCTTTCTGCAGCAGATATGGCATTACCATTGATGATCCACTGGTCACACGCAGAAAGACCAAGCGACATGCCCGGAAGGCTCAAAAGCGAAGTCGAGCCTCCACTTACAGATTGAGCTCTGGAAAAAGACGCGAGCTCAGAAAGCCCAAAGAGAGAAGATAGCATAAAAGCAAAGGAAGAAAGGGGTATTATTGTTATACTCCTAAGACCCATTATTATCAGCCTCATGACATCCATCCAAAGGATGCCAAGACTGCCAAAATGAATGAGGTAGTCTGTTGGTTATGTGGTTAGCACGACCATACTTCTAATATGTGTCCAACAGCCTTAGAATCCAAAAGAGGTCTGGGTAAGAAGTCCCGAAAGAATAAACAGCCATCTACCAGTACTACTGTCAAAATAGAACCTAGATGTGCTCATTGTCATTCTTCCTTCCATAAAACAATAGACTATCATAATCATCCTCAGCATCTTTCTATCCAACAACATGTTGTACAGTCTTCTGCTGAGTCTTCCTCTTCTGCCTCTTCCTCTTCCTCTTCTGATGAAGAAGTTCATATGTATTGTCAATGTTCTGATTCTGACAATTGTCATTGTTCTGCCTCTGAATCAGACTACTCTTCTGATGACTCTCTTCCAGAAGAAGTTTCTAATAAACTGAAGGTCCTCATGGCCCAGACAAATGATGAATATGAGATGAAATTTTTTGCTCAAATCCGTGGCCTTGAGGAAGGAGATTTAAAAGCTGCATTAGTCAAATCTTTTATGCAGCATGGTACTAGTTCATCCAGTAGTTCCTCCGGTAAGAAGCCTAATTTTGTTGACGCTTCCTATGAACGTAACACCAAATCGTATCTCCAACATTCATCAAGCAAAGCTCGTGGACTCACTTTGGGGGAGGTGAGTAGGGAGATACACAGCCTTAAAACAGAAATCCGAGGAATGAAGAATGAGATTTCTGGCCTGAAACAACAGGTACAACAACAGCCACAATCTTCCACATATGTTTCAGGTAAACATGTCAATTACACTTTGCATTCTGCACCCAAAACTGAAGTCCAATTTGCTGAAGGAAAATTTGACACTTCAGTTGGTTTTAGAGAAATCAGTGACATGCAGGTTTTAGCTGTCCAGTATCAGCAACACCACGTCAAAGTAAACATCTGTGTTGCAGGCCATGTTTATAATGTCACAGCTTTAATTGACTCAGGTGCAGATATAAATATTCTTTCCAAAAAGATAATCCCTTCAAGGTATTGGACAAGATCAAATAGAGAAGTTTTGGGATTAGGAAAGAAAAATCTTGAATTTGAAGTTTCCAAAGCTGTTGTTTGTTTTGATTCAAGATGTGTAAAAATTTCCTTTGCAGTTGCTGACATTCCATTAGATTGCATTTTAGGAAATGTATTTTTAGCAGCAGTTGAGCCCCATGGTTCTTTCAGATTTCCTGATAATTCTTCAGGATATTTTATAACAATCTCTGGGCAAAGAATTGAAATTCCTTATATCTCTAAAACCAGAGTTTCCACCATGGTTCAGGCTATGCAGGAACTTCAAAAAGATGAAAATAGCCTTGAAGAACTCAAAGAACACAAAATCATAATTAAAATAGAAGATCAATTGAGTTCTCCACAAGTTCAGAAGCAAATATCTGAACTTCAAAAAGAATTTGAGAACACATGTTGCTCAGAAGAACCTAATGCATTTTGGCACCACAAGCAACATTGTGTTGAGCTGCCCTACAAGGAAGGATATATGGGCAGACCCTGTAAATCCAGAGCTATCCCAATGTCAGCATAATATAGACAGCTCTGCCAGAAAGAAATAGATCAACTTTTACAGAAAAAGTTGATAAGAGAATCCAGCAGCCCTTGGAACTGCTATGGATTCTATGTGAACAAAAGGAGCGAACAGATTAGAGGAGTTCCCAGACTTGTCATAAATTACAGACCTCTAAACTTTGTTTTAGCAGATGACACATATCCTATTCCTCATAAAGGAGATCTCATGAGGAGGATACATGGTGCCAAGATATTTTCAAAGTTTGATTTAAAATCTGGCTTTTGGCAAGTAGCAATTGCTGAGCACGACAAATGGAAAACAGCATTCAGCATTCCAGCAGGGCATTACGAGTGGAATGTGATGCCATTTGGCTTGAAACATGCACCTTCTAAATTCTAGAAGGTAATGGATTCAATTTTTAGACCCTACGCTGAATGGTTACTTGCTTATATTGATGATCTCCTAATCTTTTCCAAGAATCTGCAGGACCATTTTAGACACTTGAAAATATTCATGAAATTGGTCCAAAGAAATGGTTTGGTTTTGAGTAAGAAAAAGATGGAGTTATGCCAAACCAAGATTATGTTTTTAGGGCACACAATTGAAAATGGAAAAATTGCTTTACAGAGCCATGCACTTGAGTTTGCTGATAAGTTTCCAGATGTCATCCTAGATAAAACTCAACTGCAGAGATTTTTAGGATGTTTAAACTATGTAAGCAATTTTTATCCCTCTTGTGCCATTGACAGGTCTCTGCTCAACCAAAGACTAAGGAAGAATCCAAAGCCTTGGACTCAAGCTCACACTCAAGCAGTCAAAGAGATAAAAGCCAAGGTTCGTAATCTTCCCATTCTTTATGTTGCTGATGATGCTGCATTTAAGATTGTTGAAACAGATGCCAGCAATATAGGTTGGGGAGGTGTACTGAAGCAGAAACCAAGTGAAGACAGTCCCAAAGAATAAGAACAAGTAGTACAGTTCGTCTCTGGAGTTTGGAGCAAAGCAGAACTGAATTATGCTCCAATTGAAAAAGAGGTGAAGGTAGCCTGGAACTGTATTAGTAAATTTTCGATTCACTTGGCAAATAAGCATTTTATGCTAAGAACATATGCCAAAGCTCTGGAAAAAGTGATCACCAAAGTTATAAAGAATCCCGAAGATGCAAATTTTGCTAGATGGAAAGCTCTGTTTGCCTATTTTGATTTTAAATTTGAGCATATAAAGGGTTCAGAAAATTGTCTGCCAGACTTTCTTAGCAGAGAGTATATCCAGCAACAAGAACAAATTAATAGCCCTGAAGAAGAAGAGACGCATGTTATGGTTATCATCACAGAATGGGACCAGGCCAATCAGAGAGAACAGCTCAGGCATATATCAGATGAAGAATCTTGGCCGGTCTATGCAGAGGCTTCTCAAGCTTGCTTGTTGCTCTCAACGAACAGACTGGCCTTGTTAAGTATCTCCTTTATCTTCTCAGTCTCGCTTATGCGAACCCAGCGATGAACCCATACACGAACCTACTCCCAAATTCATGCAACTGTCGGCCTATTCTGCGGCTTCCCTTCGCCTTTTATGGCCTTGGCGTCCCTCAATGGTTTGGCAAACCTCTGGCGAACTTTCACAATTATGAGAAGATAAACAGTGTCTTAACAACAAATAAAATGCACAGAGTAACAGTACTTAATGATGCGGAATAATGACCATTTTCTCTTTTATTGATCTCAAAATTATATTACAATCAGATTACAGACTTATGGACTCTGTTCTCTTTATCAGAGATTGACTGTAATGGGATTTACCGGACTGTTGCTACTTAGTGAATGAGCGAGCGATACCGGAGGCTTCCTGGCCAATTTGCAGACTCTGTCTCAGAGTATCAAACACACAAACATACAGACTCAATCTATAGAACTGGCCACTTTAGGTTCTTGCCTATGCCGAGCACATAGACACGCAGGCTTCTCAGTTCTCTAAGGACTGTGAGTTAATTCTCCGTGATGCAAGTAGATCGCAAGGTTTTGCGCAGATGCAGAGCAGGGAGCAATAACTCAGACTCAAAACACACAAAATGCAAACTAACACTCTAAATGCCAATGCCTTCAAATGAGCCTTACTCCTCCTTATATAGGATGGAGGAGGAGACAAAAATTCCTGTAGACGCATCAGATTATTGACACTTGGAAGGTGGATCATCGTTTTCGGGTAACACATATGTGACATCCGCACGGAGATTCGAACCTTCCGACAAACACATGTGAAAGTGGGTGCAAAATACATTGTGGATACCTTTAAGTATAAGGCCCACGAGGAAACAGAATAATTATCTACAAGGAGGATACTTTTCGGACAGATGAAAAGCCCTCGAGAAAAGCTCTGTCACTTTGAACCCGTGACTAGGTATCATTACACAGGGAAAGCTTTTGTTTTAGTGGGGCTCCCGTGAACCACTTGTACTGGCTAATGCAAGTGGATCCAAGATTTGAGCATCTGGATATCTGATCTTTCCGTGGAATTCATCATCCCAAGCTTTAGTATAAATGCGGTGAACAATCATTGGCTTATTAAGGATGATCTGGTGCTTAATCTTGGTCATCACTAACCATTGGTGGTGCATTTCCATATAGGACTTTAAAATTGGGTTTCTCATTTGATGTTCAAGTCCTGCAATGTCCTTCACATACTGGCATGGATAGTGAAAACATTCACCTACTGGACTTTCTAGACAAGTTGTACATTGTCCATGAAAATAGGCTTCATAATAGTGCGGATCCATGCTAAATGGGCTTACACCATAATCATACCACCAACTATTGACCCATGGTGCGGCTGCTTCTCTTGAATTCAACCAAGTGTTAGTGAATTTTAACTTGGTATAGTGGGTTTCTTCATGCCCATCTTTGTTTAATAAATCCCACCATAAATCTTTATAACCTGCAAAATTATAAACAATGTCAGAAAAGATAATATTTGGGTCATTACCTGGCCATGTTTCAAATCTGCCTCCACTATATTGGCCAGGGTTCCTTGTCTTGTTTATATGATATGTCTTGTAATAGACTCTTGTTCTATCTCCACCCCCAGTACAGATGACAGAGATATCACAAAAGTCTTGGGAGAGTGATCGTTCAGCTTCATAGGAAGCTAGCATGTTGTGTGAATACATCATATCATGTATCCATCTGCTTCCCTTAGGATATACTCTCCTTTCAGGAACAAAGTGCTGGAGATCATTATGGTTCTGAACATTTACATCTAGCACTTTGGTGTTTCGGAGTTGCCATGTAGGACTCCATTTTTCTGCATAGACCGGCCAAGATTCTTCATCTGATATATGCCTAAGCTGTTCTCTCTGATTGGCCTGGTCCCATTCTGTGATGATAACCATAACATGCGTCTCTTCTTCTTCAGGGCTATCAATTTGTTCTTGTTGCTGGATATACTTTCTGCTAAGAAAGTCTGGCAGAAAATTTTCTGAACCCTTTATATGCTCAACTTTAAAATCAAAATAGGCAAACAGAGCTTGCCATCTAGCAAACTTTGCATCTTCAGGATTCTTTATAACTTTGGTGATCACTTTTGCCAGAGCTTTGGCATCTATTCTTAGCAGAAAATGCTTATTTTCCAAGTGAATCGAAAATTTACTAATACAGTTCCAGGCTGCCTTCACCTCTTTTTCAATTGGAGCATAATTCAGTTCTTCTTTTCTCCAAACTCCAGAGACGAACTGTACTACTTGTTCTTCTTCTTTGGGACTGTCTTCACTTGGTTTCTGCTTCAGTACACCTCCCCAACCTATATTGTTGGCATCTGTTTCAACAATCTTAAATGCAGCATCATCAGCAACATAAAGAATGGGAAGATTACGAACCTTGGCTTTTATCTCTTTGACTGCTTGAGTGTGAGCTTGAGTCCAAGGCTTTGGATTCTTCCTTAGTCTCTGGTTGAGCAAAGACATGTCAATGGCACAAGAGGGATAAAAATTGCTTACGTAGTTTAAACATCCTAAAAATCTCTGCAGTTGAGTTTTATCCAGGATGACATCTGGAAACTTATCAGCAAACTCAAGTGCATGGCTTTGTAAAGCAATTTGTCCATTTTCAATTGTGTGCCCTAAAAACTTAATCTTGGTTTGGCATAACTCCATCTTTTTCTTACACAAAACCAAACCATTTCTTTGGACCAATTTCATGAATATTTTCAAGTGTCTAAAATGGTCCTGCAGATTCTTGGAAAAGATTAGAAGATCATCAATATAAGCAAGTAACCATTCAGCATAGGGTCTAAAAATTGAATCCATTACCTTCTGGAATTTAGAAGGTGCATGTTTCAAGCCAAATGGCATCACATTCCACACGTAATGCCCTACTGGAATGCTGAATGTTGTTTTCCATTTGTCGTGCTCAGCAATTGCTACTTGCCAAAAGCCAGATTTTAAATCAAACTTTGAAAATATCTTGGCACCATGTATCCTCCTCATGAGATCTCCTTTATGAGGAATAGGATATGTATCATCTGCTAAAACAGAGTTTAGAGGTCTGTAATTTATGACAAGTCTGGGAACTCCTCTAATCTGTTCGCTCCTTTTGTTCACATAGAATCCATAGCAGTTCCAAGGGCTACTGGATTCTCTTATCAACTTTTTCTGTAAAAGTTGATCTATTTCTTTCTGGCGGAGCTGTCTATATTCTGCTGACATTGGGATAGCTCTGGATTTACAGGGTCTGCCCGTATATCCTTCCTTGTAGGGAAGCTCAACACAATGTTGCTTGCGGTGCCAAAATGCATTAGGTTCTTCTGAGCAACATGTGTTCTCAAATTATTTTTGAAGTTCGTAGATTTGCTTGGAAACTTGTGGAGAACTCAATTGATCTTCTATTTTAATGAGGCTTTTGTGGCCTTAGTTCTTCAAGGCTATTTTCTGCTTTTTGAAGTTCCCGCATAGCCAAAACCATAAAATCTCCGGTTTTAGAGATATAAGGAATTTCAATTTTTTGCCTAGAGATTGTTATATAAGATGCCGAAGAATTATCGTGAAATCAAAGAACCATGGGCTCTTCAGATCCAAAAGCTAGCATTTCCCTAAAATTCAATCTAATGGAATGTCAAGAATCGCAAAGGAAATTTTTACACATCTTGAATCAAACAACAAAGAACTTTGGAAACTTCAAATTCAAGATTTTTTCTTCCTAATCCCAAAATCTCTATTTTGATCTGTCCCAGACTTCTGGATGGGATTTTATATTTTTTGGAAAGAAGACAGAGATTCAGACCCAAGTCAATTAAAGCAAGTTGGACATTATAAACATGGCCCTCAAATACTTCGATGTTTACTTTGACGTGGTGTTGCTGATACTGGACAACTAAAACCTGCATGTCACTGATTTCTCTAAAACTGACTGAAGTGTCAAATTTTCCTTCAGCAAATTGGACTTCAGTTTTGGGTGCAGAATGCAAAGTGTAATTGACATGTTTACATGAAACAGATGTGGAAGATTGTGGCTGTTGTTGTACCTGTTTTTTCAGGCCAGAAATCTCATTCTTCATTCCTCATATTTCTGTTTTAAGGCTATATATCTCCCTACTCACCTCCCCCAAAGTGAGTCTACGAGCTTTGCTTGATGAATGTTGGAGAGACGATTTGGTGTTACGTTCATAAGAAGTGTCAACAAAATCAGGCTTCTTACCGGAGGAACTACTGGATGAACCAGTACCATGCTGCATAAAAGCTTTGAGTAATGCAGCTTTTAAATCTCCTTCCTCAAGGCCACGGATTTGAGCAAAAACTTTCATCGCATCTTCATCATTTGTCTGGGCCATGAGGACCTTCAGTTTATTAGAAAATTCTTCTAGAAGAGAGTCATCAGAAGAGTAGTCTGATTCAGAGGCAAAACAATGACAATTGTCAGAATCATAACATTGACAATACATATGAACTTCTTCATCAGAAGAGGAAGAGGAAGAGGCATAAGAGGAAGACTCGGCAGAAGACTGTACAGCATGTTGTTGGATAGAAAGATGCTAAGGATGATTATGACAGTCTGCTGTTTTATGGAAGGAAGAATGACAATGAGCACATCTAGGTTCTGTTTTGACAGTAGTAGTGGTAGATGGCTATTTATTCTTTTGGGACTTCTTACCCAGACCTCTTTTGGATTCTAAGGCTGTTGGACACATATTAGAAGTATGGTCGTGCTGACCACATAACCAACAGACTACCTCATTCATTTTGGCAATCTTGGCATCCTTTCGACGAATGTCATGAGGCTGATAATAATGGGTCTTTGGAGTATAACGATAATACCCCTTTCTTCCTTTGCTTTTATGTTGTCTTCTCTCTTTGGGCTTTCTGATCTCGCGTCTTTTTCCAGAGCTCAATCTATAAGTGGAGGCTCGACTTCGCTTCTGAGCCTTCCGGGCATGTCGCTTGGTCTTTCTGCATGTGACCAGTGGATCATCAATGGTAATGCCATATCTGCTGCAGAAAGATTTGGTACCAGGAAGTCTATTTAACTTATCTATAGACTTAGTCATCTTTGAGCTGGTACACAGAATAATTAAAACCTTAGTAATTATAGCATAAAAATCTCCCCAAAGATATACTTCCAGTGGCAAGGGGAATGCTTCTTGGAGCTTCAGAATGTCTACCAATTTGGATGGTAGAGCTGCCAGATATACTTGCTTCCATAGAACATGTTTTGGTTCTTTAACCATGAATATCCTTTCAACCCAGTCTCTATGAATGTCTTCAAACTGATTTATATTCTTGCACTTTAGATTCATTAAAAATAACTCATTCTTATCTGTAAGTGCATAGTCTGCTCCACAAAAGTGTTCTTGGATAAGTGCAGTGAGTGCACCTATCATATTGTTCTGTGTGGTGCCATCATCCTTAAATTTGATATCACCCTGTTCATCTTTGAGCACTTCTTGCTCCATCTTGGCAATCATTGCAGGGGATGATTCCAACTCCCACCATCGTGCTAATGTTCCTGTGAAACACTGAATGAGTGTTTTGCAGGCTTCAACTTCACTTTTACCTGAAACACACATGAGCTTATATTCCACTATCTTCTAATCAAGAAATTGCCTGATCTGCGCTGCAGACAAACCATCAATATTCCACTCTTTATGATTTCCTTCATAAAAGGTTTCTCTTGGTGGAATTCTACCGGCACCATATAGGTCAGGGGCAGCATGTCTAGTGAATTGAGGTTCTAAAGGCTCATAGATGGGGAAAGCATGCTTTTCTGTGTCTGACTCATCTTGGAGAGAGGCTATAGTTATTCTTTCAGATTTTTCCTCTGTTCTAGACTCAGACTGCTGGGATGGCCTTACCACTTCTTTAGGGAAAAGCTGAGGGAACTGAGAAATGGGACTTCTAAGTTCATGAGTGTGTATGCTTTTACCCTTTGTCAAAAATGAAGTCGGAATTGGTTTTTCAGACTTCTTTAGACTCAAGCTGTCCATCTTGTCTGACAGATTAGAAACCATATGCCGTGTGGAGATAAACTGCTCAACTATACAATTCTCCACATCATCAAATTTCTTAAAAGATTCTTGTGAAAAATGTCTAACTACAGATAAATCACACTGAACTGAATTTAAAACATTATGTACATCATTAATGGAAACTTGGACACTATCAATCTGATCTTTGACCAGGGCAGTTTTGGCAACATTCTTTTCCAAACCAGTGAGAGCAGTGTTGTCCAATTTACTTGCTCACTGATCTTCTGCATTCTACTCTCAACTCTTGTTGTTGCAGTATCCCTTTGAACCAGAGGATATGCATTTGCTAAGTTTTGTCCTTCTCCTATGACAATGCTCTTAAAAGGAGGATATGAGGTAGATGTTTCTATCTTACTGCCATATGGGGCTTGCCATGCATGTGAATAAGATGCAGAGTCAGCCATCAAAACAACATCTGACTCCATTTTCTTTTTCCAAGAATAGAATGAAATCCAGACATTTTCTTCTTCCATGTACTCTTTCCATTCAGCTGCCATTTTTCTTTTCTCTTCTCCTGGAAATGCAGCTGCAAACTCATCAGCCTGAGGATGGGTAAATAGATCCCAGTTTATCATTTTCTTCATCCACTGAGCAGGGATCTGATGCTTTGGGCAACCATCCATCAAAGTATAAAACTTATGGATCTCAGGTACTGACGGTCTTTTGACATTTGGAGGCAAGTCTCTGAATCTGCATTCAGGGATCAGCTTATTTGGTTGGTCAATATATCCAAGCCCATATTTGGGATTGTTTGCAGGCTTCATATTGGTTAAGATTTCAATTAGCCTAGGATCTTCATTTTCTAGTGTGGGCACTAGATGCATCATAAGAACATGTTCATCTTCATGAGGAAATGGAATATCTGAACATTTTGGGTTTGGACAAGGATTGGATGAAGACGCTGGAGGGGCTTCACTAGTCCTAACATTATGGTTCTTATGAATGACTGAATAGGCTAAATCACGAAGATTGACCTGCTGATGACATTGAGGACATTCAACACCCAGGGACTGAAAATTTACAAGTTGGGCAAATTCAAATAAAGCTACATGTAAACAATTGGAAACAATAGAACTACAACTAGAATCTGTACATTCTGGAGCTATATATCTGGGATACTTTTTACACTCTGCTTCAATCCTTCGTCTGTCAATGGTTGACCTTCTGGGAAAGGACAGAGTGGCTGTGGATTGATTTTCAGAAATGTTGGCAGAGGTGATTTTTTGTATCACGAGAGGCTTTGGATTCAATAAAGGAATTAACTGTACACGGTCAGAGTTTTCTTCAATCGAGCTTATCGATTCTTTGATTGTGATTCTGGTGGCGGCCTTCAGATGCCAGACACCCAGATCAGCATAGACTTGTGAGGCAGATATTTTGGGTAAAACCCATTTGGCTTGGGGTTCTGACTCCTCATACAAGTGCTTTGACTCATTAGTAACTCTACTACTTGAAGCATTAAACATATCTCTGAGAGGGTCTTGTGTGGCCCTATCTTTCTCTTCTAATTCTCTGAATGAAACTGATTTGTTCATTGAAGAGTCCATTTCAAAACTTCTTTACAAAAGAGAGAGAAATTAAGTACTGACCTTTCTCGAACCAGTCGCGAACACTGACTTACTGGCTTTGATACCAATTTCTAGCAGAGGCTTCTCAAGCTTGCTTGCTGCTCTCAACGAACAGACTAGCCTTGTTAAGTATCTCCTTTATCTTCTCAGTCTCACTTATGCGAACCCAGCGATGAACCCTATAAGATTTTCTCTATTGCTTTAAATAAATTTTGGGTAGACTTGTCTTTATTTCACTCTACCTTACCTAAAAAATTGATGTGACATAGACCAATAATTCATTCGTACTTTTATTCTACATCTTTTCCTTTTTTTAACCAAAAATCATAAATTCAACACGAAACATCAAAACATCAAATACCAACACAAAATGCAAGCAAAGGAAAAGATGTGAACATAAACTCAAAACAAGAACCATTAGATGCCAACACCACAAAATAAACCACAATTATTCATTCCCATAATAATTGGATTCATGTTTGCAAAAAATAAAGCTTCAATTTTTTCATTGACCCCATTTTAATTTACTTTTGACCAAAAAATTGTATACTTTCACATAATTTAACTTTAATTTTTTTATTATTTATAAGTATTTAATTAAATATATCTTTAATCTTTCTAATTATTTATCATTATTTAAATATATTTTTCTTATTTGAGTCGTCGACATCCTTCGCATCTTATCTCCAAATGAGGGTGGTCGATCTTTCTCTTGCAAGCAAGATGCAGTAATGCTTTGGAAAAAAAAAAAACACTTTGTGGGTTACGTCTAAAGTGGTAACTTGTCGATAGAGTAAGTGCCTCAATTTCTACACCCCATTAAAAACCTGACACAATGAGATGTGCGTTTAAGCCTTAGTTTTTAAAAGTCAAGATTTGAGGTGTGCTCTGATGCTATAATCTTTACTATAAATCTGAACTTGTTAGATTTTTCTAAGTATCTTATATTAACATTAATGATACATGAGGACATTAATGATACCTCAAATTTATTTTATTTTTTCATAAGATCTTTTGTTTCATTGTCTAAGGAAAAATAAACATAGGAAAAACCTATTTTTTGAAATTTGCAAATTTAAATGAAAATTAAAATCATAAAAAAGTTAAAAATAAAAATAAAAAATTAAAGAATTTTTTATTTATAAATATAATTTAATTTTCATAAAAATTCAAAAATCAAATGTTTCAATTATTCATATAATTTGTAAATAATATTTAAAGAAATAAAGATCAACTTAGATCTATTTTAAATTTAGATTTATCAAAGGCTGAGAAAAATCAAGCTTTTAGTTTTTTTCATTTTTAACTTTTATTTATTAAAAAACAATAAACATATACTATATATAGTAATTAAACACTCTGTATCTTAATTTAAATTATTATTTTTAAATTTAATAATTTTAATAATTTTAAATTAAATTTAAATATAAAATAATTATAATTTAAATATATATTAATTGTTAAAATTTAAAAAAGTATATATATATATATATATATATATATATATATATATAAAAAAAATATGGACAACTCTCATAAAAGACAAACTAAAGAGAACTCGAAATATCATCCATCTATCAGCTTAGAAAGTTACTATATTTAAACTTGCAAGGTTATTGTACTTAAACTAAGTGCTAGCTACTATGTAGTTGCTAGCACCTATTATATATCCCATAATGCTACACCATAAAAGAAACAATAATTTCTCTTATATGATACCCATTGGTTTCGTCTCGGTTGCTACATCCAATTCAAACAACATGTGCACAAGTTAGCTGCAAATTTCTTCTGCTTAATTTGCTTTTGCTCAACTTGCTTATATACAAATCTGTAGAATTTTTGTCCACATATTCATTCTGCTTTCTCTTTCTTCTCTTTTGTGCTTTTCTCTAAAGTTGCAAAAGCAATGGACATTTTGACTGGAGCAGCATCCAGTGCCATAAGCAGTGTTGTTATTGCTCCACACATCCAACCCATAGATGATGCTCTTCGGAGAGATGAAAACATTCAACTTCTACAAGATCAGCTCAACGGTATGAAGGCACTCTTACAAGACATTAACAGCTAGTTTCATCATGGGCAAAGAAGTCCCCCAGACACAGTAAAACAATTGGTTGCAAAGGATTCACCATTCACTGGAAGATGCCAAAGGTGTCATACATTGCTCCCACATTAGGGGAATTTTAAGGTCTAAAATGGGCCTCCTAAGGAAATTATAAAAATAATTGTGGAAATAATAAAATAAGATTATATTACATCATCAAATTTTAGAGGGAAAAAAAGAAAAAACTACTTTTTCAACTCATATTTTCAATTTATCTCCCTATGTGTTTACTCAAATTTCGAGTTAGAACACTCGTTGGATGCAGAATTTGATTCATCATCTAAGGAGAACCCATGTTGCATACTTTTGATGGACACTGCTACAAAAAAAATGAGAAATACATGAAAAATGTGATTGTAATCACGTTTTTTCATGTATTTCTCATTTTCTATGTAGCAAGTTCTATCAAAAGTATGCAACATGGGTACTCCTTCGATGAAGAATCAAATTTTGCATCCAACAAGTACTCCGACTCGAAATTTGAGCAAAAACTTAGGGAGATAAGTTGAAAATACCAGTTGAAAAAATAGTTTTATTATTTTATTAATTTTTAATCTTTTTACCTTTTTACCCCAAAAGTGGTGAATCATCCCCCATAGTTGACATCATCATCTTGAATCCTGTTGTTTCTTATAAAGTTTATTTTGGTTGTACATTTTTCTTAGGAGTCCCATTTTAAACCTCAAAATTTCTCTAATGAACAACATATATGGTGTTTAGATTGCATTTTCTACAAGCCCATACTCGCTACACAAATTAGAGAGTGGAATACAAATTTCAACCAACTCTTTAGCAACCTTCAAAGAGAATTTTCAATCTTTCGTGATGCTAAACAGATGGTATCGTTGGCACCACTACAATCACATACATTGCTTTAGACAATACTAGAGTCAGGATTTGTGGGGTCGGGGATTAAATATAGCAAGATGTAGGTGCAGAGATGGCTCGACAACGAAGATCGTTAATTTCGCATAATGGACATTTACGACATGGGCGGCATAGGAAAAACATCACTTTTGAAAAAAATATACAATTCATACAAGAAAGGTAAGTTGTTAGAAGTCGTAATTTGGACAACTATTTCTCCAACTTATAACATTGAAGACTTGCAAAGTATCATTGCAAAGGAAATCAATTTAAATCTAGGAAGCACTACTTCTAATGCTAAGAACAGTTATGCTCTTGATATGAGAAAGAGGAAACTTTGTGCATGTCTAAGGGAAAAGAAATTTCTTATGGTATTAGATGATATGTGGAGGGAACTTCAACTTGATGAATAATTGGGCATCCCGGTGGGTGATGATAGAGGAAGGAGAGTGTTAATCTCCACACGCAGCATAGATGTGATCAAAAGAATGGGGGAAAATGACTTCTCCATAGAAATTCAAACGTTTTCCAACGATTAAGGGTGGAAATTGTTCTGCAGAGGAGCTTTCAAAGCAGGTAGTGCTCCTACAAAAGACATAGAGGATGTGGCAACACAAATTGCGGGAGAGTGTAACGGTTTGTCGTTGGCCACAAATGTTGTAGCAGCAACCACAAAGAGTAAGACAAGTGTAAGTGAGTGGTATCTTTCTCTCAATCAGATGAAAAATATGGATCATGGTTTTCTACGATACAGTGGCATTGGTCAAGGTCTCTATTCGCAGCTTAAATGGAGTTACTATTATTTGTCTGACTTCATCTTGAAGAATTGCTTTTTATATTGTGCTACCTTTCTCGAAGATCACATAATCAGTGTGAACTAAATGGTGGAAATGTGGATAGGGGAGGGATTGGTCAATAGCAAGGGGACCAACTATTTAATGGACTTGGGACTCAGATATGTAGAGTTATTAGTAGAACGATGCTTGTTTCAGAATTTTTATGATGATGATAATGGGTATAGGAGGACACAAGTTCATGATGATGTCCATGACCTGGCAGTCTATATTGGTGAGAAGGAAGAGCGATGGTTCTTTCAAATAGGTAAAAACCTCAAAGGGTTTCCCGCTCAGAAAGAGACTGGAAATTGCAAAAGAATAGAAATGGGCATAATAATATTTATGTTTTGCCAACAGATTTCAACTGCCCCAACCTCCTCAATTTTATGTCGAGCTATAATGAAAGTTTAGGATAGATTCCAAATGGGTTTTTAGTCAATCTCACCTCTCTGAGAGTTCTGGATCTATCTAACACGTGAATAGAATCGTTGCCCATATCACTGTGGCATCTTAGACAGCTTGAGTTTCTCAATTTGTGTAACAACTTAATCACATATTTACCAGAAGGCATGTGCAATCTTTCTCAGCTTCATTTTTGGATCTTTATAACTATAGAAAATTAGAAGCATTGCCTTGTAATATACGAGCACTTGAAAATCTTAAGACTTTAAGGTTAAATGACTGTTGTTGCCTAACAAGGATTCCCCATGAGATCTCTCAACTTACATCACTGAATATATTTTTATTGTGTATATCATAAAAGAGTATAATTGAGGTGGAGGAAGTGAAGAGTGGTGTTTGTAGTTTGAAGGATCTCACACATTGCCCAAATTTGATGGAGCTTGAGGCACATGTAAAGGGAGGAATTGAAGTAAAGGGAATACAGTCAGGAATTAAAGTGTGTGTAATGGGAAGTTGGTTGGAGATGAGGAACTTGACATTGGAATTCGATGTGGAAGATGATGATGTGGTGGAGGATCTCCCGCAAGACATGTAGAGCATGAAGAAGCTACAAAAATTTGTGCTTGAAAATTACCATGGCAGAAGTCTACCCAACTGTATTTACAAGTTTCTACAATTGGAGAGGTTATATTTGCATAGATGTTTTCAACTCAGGAAGCTTCCTCCATTGGAGATATTTTCAAATTTAAGGGCATTGTCATTGCGCGATTGGACTAAGTTGAAGGAGTTGGATATCAGGACATCGGGAAGTGTTAGTGGATTTCACTTTACCTATCAAATGTTCTGTCTGGACAAACTAGTCCATTTACACAACATATAATGCTATGGGTACTTTCTTAATTTTTTTCCTGGTGGATACATAAGCTTTATGGGTCAAACGACCCTCCGTATTGCCCTCAGAACTAGATTTTAGAATTCCACACTCTCTCAAGACTTCAAGATTGGTTGGTGCCGCAAGCATGTTGGAAAGGCAAAAGAGTAAAGGCACAAATAACACAAATATTTCACACACAATAACACACGAGCTGCAACTCTTCTATTGATCACACAAAATTCAATCTTCAGTCCGAATACAATGAACCTGATGAAGGGTATTTATCCTTTTCGAATAATGACTCACCTAATATAACTTGACATTCACACACTTACCAAATTCATCTATCACTTATCTCGACTTGACTCAATGCTCAGTTAACTAACTCTTTAAAAATAGTTAAATCTCCATGCAGGAGTTAATTAGATATTTTAACACTCCCCCTTAATTATGATTGCTAAACGAAAACATAACTCATGACAACTCAAACATGCCTATTGGTATATGTCTCAGCTAGGCTAACAACACCCAAGTTTCTTTTGTGAAACTCAAACACATCTTTTTCTAATGGCTTTGTAAATATATCAACCATTTGATCACTATATTTACAAGGCTTCAAGTGAACTTCTGCGTTGCTCACAACTTCTCTAATAAAGTGATATCTAGTATCAATATGCTTTCTCTTTTAATGAAACACAGTATTTTTGGATAGTGCAATTGCTCAGGTGTTGTCACAATATATTAGTGTTGATCCTTGTTGTTTCTGCTTGAGTCCATCCAATACTCTTCTTAATCATATTTCTTGACATGAAGTTGATGTTGTCGCTACATATTCTGCTTATGTTGATGATAGTGTCGCAATAAGCTGCTTCTTAGATGCCATGCTATCACACTTGAACCAAGATGAAACACATAACCAAAAGTGCTCTACCTATCATCCAAACTACTTGCAAAATCATTTCTAGTAATTCAAAACAAATCTTTATTTTAGTTACTTGCATACATTATGCCACAATCTCTAGTTCCTGCCATGTATGTGTGTCTTTTGGAGTCTCCATAAATTTGGAAATAAAACTCACTCCTTGCAATAATATCTAGTCTTGTAGTTGTGAGATACATGAGGTTGCCAACCAATATTTTGAATAGAGTTGGATTGACATATGATCCTTCATCATCCTTTCTTAACTTTGTATCTGTTGCAACTGGTGTCGATACAGTTTTGCAATTATCCATCCTAAATTGTTTGAGAAAATATCTAGCATTGCAACTGTTGTAGGTACAGTTTTGCAATTATCCATCCTGAATCGTTTGAGAAAATCTCTAGCATACTTATTCTGACAAATAAAAATTCCTTTTTCATATTGCTCAACTTCTATGCCAAGAAAATATTTCATAAGATCAAGATTTGTCATCTCAAATTCCTTCATCATGGTTGCTTTAAATTCATCTAACTCAAGATTACCTGTAAAAATCATGTCATCAACATATAAGCAAACAATCAATATATATCCATGCTCATTTACCTTTGTGTATAAGGTAGGCTCAATGTTGCTTCTGTAAAATCCATTCTTGATCATGTAGCTCTCAATTTTTCTATACCAAGCTCTAGGTGCATGCTTAAGTCCATAGAGTGCTTTCTTCAACCTATAAACTTTATCTTCTTTACCTTCAATTTCACAACCTGGAGGTTGTTGCACATAAATATCTTCTTCTATAATTCCATTCAAGAAGGCTGATTTCATATCCATTTGTTCTAAGTTGTTGTGGCTAGAACTTCTATCACAGTATCCAATCTAGCTACTCGCACAAACATTTTTCCAAAGTCTATTTCTGGTTGTTGTGAGAATATTTTTGCTACAGGTATTGCTTTAAATCTGTCAATTTCACCTTTCTCATTCAACTTTGTCTTTTACACCCACTTCCCACCAATGAAACTTTTGTCTCTTGGAAAATCAGCCTAATCCATTTATCATTCTTTTCAATAGCTTCAATTTCTTCATCCATGGCTTGCACCCAATTTTCATCCCTAATTGCTTCTTCAAATGAAGAATGCTGGAATGAAAACAATTCGAAATTTTAACTAACATCCAAATCATCATAAATATATTTTAAAATTCTCATATTTCTCTTACCATTACTTGATTCATCACCTGGTTGGCTACTGGGAGAATTTTGGTCTGTTGATCTACTTGAAGATCCATGTTGCTTCGAAAATCTTGGAGTCCTTGCTGGTGTGACTCTGTTTGGTGTATGATATTTTGATTCTTGTTTCTCCTTATCTGCTACATCAACCTCTTCCATCAATGGTGCTTGTGAATCAATTGTTTTGTCTACAGTTCCATTCCATGACTCTTGTTCTTTAAACACAACATCTCTTCTAATTATGGTCTTCTTGGTGACAAGGTTATACAATTTGTAAGATTTTGGCTGCTCACTATAACCAGTAAATATGCATTTTTCACTTTTATCATCCAATTTGCCTCTTATCTGCTTATGTACATGTGCATAGGCTACATATCCAAAAAATTTGAGATGAGATACGCTGCATGACATACATGACCATGCTTCTTTTGTTACTTTATCCATCATACTTTTTGTAGGTGATATGTTTATCACATAGACAACACATGCAATTGCTTCTGCCCAATACTCATTAGACAAGTTTCTTCCTTTCAACATGCTCCTTGTCCTATTCATAATTGTTCTATTCTTTCTCTCTGCTACACCATTCTGTTGTGGTGTGTACCTTGTTGTAAACTGTCTTCTGATTCCATGTTGTTTGTAGTACTCATGGAATGCCTTCAAATCATATTAGACACCATGATCTGACCTCAATACCTTGATCTACCAATCAAACTTATGTTTCAAAAAGGAACCTAAGTCTTTATGCTATAATAATCAATAAAATTGAGGAAGTAACAACTTCCACCAATTGATTGTGTCCTCATAGGTTCACATATGTCTGTATGCACCAACTCAAGTGGCTTCTTTGCTCTATATGCAACTCCCTTTGGAAAAATTTCACAGTGATGCTTTCCCAAGATGTAACACTCACAAGCACTAGCAGGTTCTTTAATGGGAGGTAATAATCTCACCATCCATTTCTGTTGCAACAATCTTAAATCTAAAAAGTGCAAGTGTCGAAACCAAAAGTCTCATAATCAATAATCATTATAACATGCAACTATAAATGAACTGGCATGATCAATGTAATTCATGATTAGAGGAAAGATTTTATTCCTCGTCATCTGCACCTTTTCTATCAACTTATTTATTGGGGGCTTGTCGTAGATAACACATTCTTGTCCCTGAAAGATAACTTTGTATCCTTTCTATTGAAATTGACCAACACTTATCAAATTATATTTAATACCAGGAACATAATATGCCTCTAAGATTGTCTTTGGCTCCCCCTGTTTTGTCAAAATGTTGACCACTCCTTTGCCATCTACATCCATAGTCTTGTTAGTCCCCAAATTTACCTCTATCTTCACAGATTGATCCAAATTTGCAACCACACTCTTGTTTCCTATCATGTGGTTGTTGGAACCACTGTCTAATAGCCACACATTATCAGACGATTCATGCATGTTATGGAAAGCTAGGAACATGGAGTCAGTATTCTCTGTACTAACATTAGCTCTCTAGTTTCCTTGATCAACTATCCTCTTCTTCTAATCAAGAGCATAGTGACAAAATTTATTACAATAATAACATATCACCTTTGATTTTTCATACCTTTGATTATTGTTGAAGTTTATGTTGTTGCTTCCACTTTCATGTTCATGTTCTTCTCGGCCATCTCTCTGACCCTCATATCTTTTGCCTCGTCCTATGCCTCTCGATCTACCTCTGCCTCGACCTCTTGAAATATAAACTTGAATTTTGAAAGCAATTTCTAAAGTGGAATCCTTATTTTTTTCTATCCTTGCTTCATGCGATAGAAGTGATCACATCAACTCATCAACTGTCAGTATTTCCAAATCCTTGGCTTCTTCTATGGTACTACCACAACATAAAAATTGGTATAAAAATATGTAAGTACCTTCTCAATCAATGTTCGATCTTTAATATCTTCACCCTAAATTTTTAACTGATTTATGATAGACATGACCCGATTCATGAAAGAATCGATGTCTCGTGTCTCCTTCATATGCAGACTTTCAAAATCTCTCTTAGTATTCTGCAATTTAACAATATTGACTTTTGCCATACCTTGATAGCTTGTTTCCAAAGTTTCCCATGTTGTATTTGCTGAAGACGTAATAATAATCTTCTGGAACACTGCTCGGTCCACTCCTTGTCAGATAAGCAGCAATGCTTGTGCATTATTCCTTTTGTCTTTCTTCCATTGTTCCCTCTCTGCATTAGTGAGAGCTCGTTCTTCTGCTTCACTCTGAGGTTTTGCAAACCCAAACTTGACATGATCTCAAACATCATCTTCCTTCAACATGGTCTCCATATTAATGGCCCAAACATCATAATCCTTCCCTATGAAAGAAGGAAGTTGTGGCTGGAAGCTCGATGTTGCCATATTTCTTCAAAAAAATTCACTTCTCTTATGAAACCCTAAATTTCATCTTTTTGTAAGCTTTTCAAAACTCAAAAAATAAACCTTATAATAAAACCCTAAGTTTTATTTTATATAAAAAATTCTTTTATAATTTTTTTTTATATATAAAATAAAATTTTTATATTAAGCCTTTTTGTCAAAAACTTAATATAATACTTTATCTCTTAAATAAAATCCTTTTAAAATCTCCTCACGTGCTTTATGAAAAACCTTTTAAAGAATTCAAACCTTTTCAAATAAAAGTTACGTATTGACCAACCAATATATTATTCAAATATTTAGTTCTTTTATAAACCTTTTAAAACCTTGCATTGACTTTTCCCTTTTTTTGGGTTCACTAACATGTGCTTAACATATCAAGGCTATGTGCTTAACGTTGTGCATGTAACTATTGTGTCGCATTTATTCCTTAACGCACGAAAACACAAACAGATCCGCGTGCAACAAGAACGTCGTAAGTTTTCCACTTTTAACACAATTTTCATATAAGCCCACCAACGTTATAACGCTTTGGGTATAACTTCCAAATGCGTTATAGCTTAAATAAGCGAGAAAAAAAAAATCTATGCTTAAACACAGATTATTTCCGATTCGTTCTCTCTGGCTCTTTGTAACCTCACTCTGTTACCATTTTTTTGGAAAGACAGAAGAGTAAAGGCACAAATAACACAAAATTTTCACATACAATAATACACAAGTTGTGGCTTTTTTATTGATCACACAAACTTCAACCTTCAAACTGAATACAATGAACCCGATGAAGGGTATTTATCATTTTCGACTAACGACTCACCTAATATAACTTGACATTCACACACTTACCAAATTCACATATCACTTATCTCG
Organism: Pinus albicaulis; assembly: GCA_034641835.2. Taxonomy (NCBI): domain Eukaryota; kingdom Viridiplantae; phylum Streptophyta; class Pinopsida; order Pinales; family Pinaceae; genus Pinus; species Pinus albicaulis. The sequence goes on along the minus strand of CM076581.1, from coordinate 1,128,321,084 downwards.
ACTTGACTCAATGCTCAGTTAACTGACTCTCTAAATATAGTTAAATCTCCATGCGGAAGTTAATTATATATTTTAACAAATCCAAACCCCTTATTGCGAACACAAGTCAAACAACCAATCAAATTTGGGCGAGAGGGGTTACTCACTTGAGGGCTTGATATTCGACATACATGAGGCTTTGGGTAGTTTGAAACTCATAGTGCTAGATCTCATGGTCCATGAGATCTGAATTTTTTTAGGCACCAATATTTTTATCTCTTTTTCAGAGTTAGGAAAATTATGTCATTTAATGTCTCACTTACACAACAATTTGTCATTTTGTCCTCCAAGTTTTTTTCCTCTAAGCTTTTTTTTCTTTTTCTTTTTTTAATTCCTCTGCAACAATTAATTTAGGCTAGTGATGTCCATCCATTCTTTCAACCTTTTTCAAGTAACTTACCAAGCTAAAGACAACCTAAGCCTCTATTAGAAACAAACCTTTTTCAAGTAACTTACCAAGCTAAAGACAACCTAAGCCTCCATAAAAAATAAACTAGCCTCAGCTAGCAGGATCTCATAAAGGACCATTGATTTTTCTTTGAAATTATCAGTGATTAAGTGCTTTTGAAGTCTTTCTAATTTCCTCCACTTGCGGTTTGACATAATAATCCCCAAAGCTTCAGAACCATAGAGTACAACATGTGTAACCAACAACCCAAAAATAATATTCCCAATCCCCCAATCCCATAATTCAATTTTCCTGTATCTGTCTGCGTTGTTGTTTCTCCTCTCAACCAACTCATGACTGATGTAATTCATTTGGATCGAAATACTCAGCTTCTGCAAGATCAAATACGTCCTGTGAAGGCCCTCTAACAAGATATTACAAACGGAATTCAACATGAGCACATAAGCCCGCTAGACATTGTCAAATATTGGTTCAAGGGCTCCAACATTATCTTAATGAAGCCAAACGCGTTATAGATCGTGCCCATCAATGAAAAGGGTGTCTAAGATTGCTTACTATGTAGAACAACAACAGAAGTTAGAGAATGGAATGCAAATTTGGATCGAATATTTGTCAATCTTGGAAGGGATTTATCAAGAATTGGCATCATGAAACATATTGTTTCCTCTGCACCATTGCAATCAGAGGCGTTGCTTCAACTAGTACCAGGGTCGGGCATTGTGGGATTGGGGATTAAATCAGGCAAGATGGCACTCATAAAACACACCCATAAATAATTCATTAGAACTTATTAAACCTATTTCACTAAGAATCCCCAAATCAGGGTGTCCAATGGAGTATTGATTTCGCTATAATCTCGCTCTAATGACGTACTCTGCACTCCAATATCGAAAAGTGATGTGATTGATTACAATGGGATCTACATTTATTTTTCCTATCATCTGTATTGCTCACGTTGGACTTCCTTTGAAATAAAATTATGTACATGGAGTGACCATCCTTCTATGCTAAGAACATTAATGAATTATAAAACCTTATGAATGAGGTTATCAACCAGTATGATTTATATTATTTGAAAATACGTAAATAATTTATTAGAAATATTTTATTATTTTTAAGTTATTTAAAATATTAAATATATTATAAATTATAAAACTTTATTTTTTTCTCTTTGTTTTTTAAGTATTTTTTTTCTTTTTTCCCTTTCCTTTTAGTCCCTTATCTTTTCCTCTCATTTATCTATAGAGCCTCTTTACTAATGTGCTGGAATCATGGACTATTAGGGGATTGTTAATTTTTATTATGGCTATATTGCTTTTTTCTTTGATAATTGCATTTCTTCATTTACACATTAAATCCATCCCATAGCATCATATCATTATTCAATTTTACAATAGTATTAAAAAACATATGCAATTATGTAGAAATAACAACATCATCATCAATGCAGTAGAACATAAAGGAACAATAGAAGAAAAACATTCACACATAGAGACACTAGGATTGGTCGGAGACCAGGGAAAGGAAAAACCCTTTCAAATTATTCTTCTTATTATATTATCATTGAATGATTCAGAAAAAGAGAGTACAATTATCCATATCTTCATCCATACAACTATCCAACAACATCAACTAAAAAATATTCATGAAATGAACCCAGTAATGCTTGATTTGAATATGGGCAAACTAGTTTTGTTGTGCTAGCTTCCTAATCAATATTAAAGTAATGTGTTTAGGATCGTCTCAAGTTAGTTAATTGTGAAGGGGTTTATGTGTCAAGTTTTAAGTGTCTTTGATGAGAAATTTAAGAGTTAATTAGCTTTTAAAAATTCATGTACAAAAAATAAAATGCAGATAAATAACACACAAAAAACACATTACACAATAGTTGATAACGAAGTTCACCCCTCCTGGGCTACATCTCCATAGACCTGCTTCAACTGGCTAGAAACTCTTTGGATTAATGGTAAACTCTCTAATTACATGCACCTATAGTGCTCCAATGGCTTTGAAATTTACTCCATTGGCTTCAGAATACCCAAAAAACTCAAAATAGACTCTTCAATCTCTGAAAATGGTCTTCAACTAATCTAGGCATGACCTCCTCTCCTGGTGGCCCTAGGCTTCTTTAATCCTTAAATTGGAAAAATCACTTTTAGAAGTGCTCCAATGCCTCTGCAACCTGAACCATCATGCTTAGAGCATTAAAATCATCTAGGAATAACTCTTCTTGAGCCAAAATTGGTCGAAATATGCCAAATTTATGGCTTCCTCAAGATTTCCTAGGAAAACTCCACCAAAGCTGGAGTAACTCCAGTTAATTATGCTAAATATGGAAGTGGTGCTGAAATTAGGGGAACTACCAAAATATCTATTGAATAAAACTCCAATTTAATTAAGTGATAAGCTTGGTGTTAAGTGCGGTAAGTGAGATATTAATACATTAAGCACAATTACAAAAAATCCGTTTGAATTTCGGATTAGCGCTAATTGAAGTTTAAGGTTAATTAAAACTTGGTTAAAACTTTAATCTCAGGCCATTAAACCTTAGCTCTCCTCCTGGTCATAGTGGAAGGTCATGTGGGGAGGGGGTTGCCCCCCTCCACTTCCCCGCTAGTCATACCATATGACTATAAATAAAATCCGCGACCCACTATAGTTAATAACTGCATTGGTGGTATGTTGGTAAGGTCGGCGCTTGGTCAAAAAGTCGAGCCCTGACCTCCATCCAGCATGTGTGTTAAGTTTTTCTCTGAAATACATAAATATAAATCTTTTATATAATATGAATTCGACCTAACCTTTGAATATTTGAACTTTGGCATATAATTTCGAACTTTGTAATATGTGGAAATTGTTAGAAAATTATATATTACAGAGCACTGGAACACATAAAATATATGCAGAAAACACAAGCACACGAAACACATAAAACCAGAGAGACACATATATACATGGTTCACCTAGTTTGGACTATGTCCACCCTGAACAACCAGTCCTTCCTTTTTATTATCCAGCAAAATGAAGAGACACAACCTACAACAGATCCTTTGCAATATCCTATGTTCTCTCTCACAGTCTCCCAATTTGTTTCTTGCTCTGAGAATACACATACAATATACAGCCGCAATAAAATACCCTCATACAAGCGAGGGGTTGCCTTCTAGGGAAAAAAAACCTAAACTAAACATAAATTCTACCTTCAGATCATCCGCCTAATGAACGACCCAGATTGATTAGAAAATACTATACTTTTACAAGGCAATTTTACATATGTTTTTAGCTTCAGGGGTGTTGCCCCCAAAACCCTCCGCCAGGGGGGGTCCATAAAGTCGCAGTCGCACCCTCCCCCCCCTGGACCCCCCAGGCAGCGTTTAATTATGGGCGGCATTGCCGCCCCATTAAGGTACAGGGGTCCAATGTTGTGATATAAAATAAACAAGATAATCAGGGTCCACACCCAACAGAAATTTCGACCATTGTATAAATTTCCACCATATAATATATCAATTCCACCATAAAATATGTATACCCACAATTGAAATTTCATATCCAACCTTTGACCTTGGTCTACCATAGGGGGCACATGACGGCCCCTAGCCACCCACGTGTCAGCCTCTGGTTGGACTGTCCCCAACCTTAAAAAAAAAATCAAATTCGACCTTAGGAGACAACAAATAAAACAACTTCACCTTCCAAACTATCCATCGAATCCTGTAGTGAAACTTGTCACAGTTTCATTGGGTGAAATAGAGGAAAACCCAAATTTTTGGCCTTTGACCTTGTTTGACCCTTTTTTTTAAATTCGCTTATTTGACACGGCAATCAGCAAGCTCTAACTTCCTCATACGGACTACGTTTTGAGTGAAACGAATTGCATCGGATTCTTGGTGACAGGCTCAATTCGGTCGTTCTAGTTTGGTGTGATTATGAGAAATTTGAATTTTTGGCAAATTTTTGCCCCTAATCTAGATTTTGATCACTCCTTCCCGTTGACAGGCTTTTGGACCCACAAAATCTAGTTATCTCATGAGAGTTGAATACTCCTCTCTTTCCCAAGTTCTATCAACATGATTCTACTTGGAAAAATCTCCATGATAACCTCTTGGGTTCACTGACATGCCTTCCCTTGCAAATGGCTTGGCACTTCAACTAATGTCCTCCTTTTGTTGTTGACCCAATCCAACACTTTTTGGCTACTTGTTGACTAATAAAACACCTTGTTGTACAAAATCGATCCCTCAGTGGTCAGAAAACTAATTGATGGCCTTCCCACTAAGAATCATGTTCCTTCTTTGAACAAACATGCATTTGATGCAAGCTTCTCCTTAGAAACCATTTTTCCAAGTTAAGCCCATCTGAGTGAACTACAAAAATAATTTCCAACATTAGTAATAACATGAAAATAAATGACCATTCTTTACCTCCACGTTTCCAAATTCCACATCTGGAAGAATGAATTTGCCACCTCTTTCACTTCTTGAGGTCAACACATCAAATAGTCTACAATGGCTGTTGTTTGGGCTGCAAAATTTTTGACATATTGTCCCTCTTTCCATCATCCTCCAGTATTGACATGCTTCTCATGCCATGATTTGAGAATTAAGGTTAATCACGTGCCTCTCGCTCAAGAGTGGACCTTCCCAAAATCCTGTGACATCTTGTCACAAACACAACCATCAATCTGTCATGCAAGAAACATAACTTGATGACATATCCTTTTTCTCCTTCAAACCAACAAATTTCACATCATGTGAACATCACCATGTACTCTTAAATCTTGGTGTCTAATCCATCAACCAAACACAAGTCGACAAAACATGCATCTTCGAACAACTAACTATCAAGTCAAACAAAAGTATTACACATGCTTTTTTCTTTTACAATAACTTGACGATTCTTCTCCCTTTCAAACACCTACCTAGCGTAAACATGCAACATGCATTCAGTTGGAAAATAAATGCATCAATCATCAAGAGAAATGCATTTCCTTAATTGGATAAGAAATCTAACCATCTCTTACCAAACATTTCAATGGCGTTTCTTTCAGTTGCACAACATCATGTGTGTCATCTTGACCCACATCGATTATGGAATCCTCTTTTCCATTCCTGTCAAGATCACTTTCCACCTTCTTAAAATGTCATGGATGCCTTGCTAGATACAAATTCCAACACTTGTCTACAATATGACCTTGTTTATGGAAATGAGTGCAAAATAATTGCATCTTCTTTTCAACATGATTTCCATTGTCCAATTGACCTTTTGATTTCTACCTCCTTTGTTTAGAAAGTTTCCTTAGCATGGAGATCCTCTTCCAAAATCTTGAAACATTATGGTTATTCAAACCACAAAAGGAACATGCAAAATTTTTCCAAATATTATGTGAAGATTTACCATGTCTGTCATAATCAAAATAAACTTGATTAAAGGCAGATTTAAACCTTGAAGATTCACCCTTGTCACCTTCTTGATGAGGTGAATTTGATGAGGTAGTGGCTCTCTTCGAAATACCAAAAATGCATTCAATTACTTTAGAGCTTTCAATATCTTCTTTCTTGTTATTCTCATTTGTTGCATGCTTATGAGCACCTTCTTGAAAAGTGGGTGTAAAAAATTTGCATTCCTCATGAACACAAACTTCACAAGCTTGAGGTAATGAACATGTAATTAAAGTCCTTCTTGGAACACCTTCATGCGTCTCCTTGGCTTTCAAGCATTATCCATCATGTTTTCCATAATCAAGACCCAAATAATTAGGCCTTTCCTCAACAACAATTGGCTAAACTATGCCTTGTGCATGTTTTCCTAATCTTTTACCTTCATAGCCCATATTCATCAATAATTTGGACCCTATTCCTCTATTGTGTCTTTCAAAAGCACCTAAAAATTCATCTTGAGAATAAATTGAAGATAAACTTAAATTTCATACCTGTTTTTCATGGACATACTTGGCTAAGGTTTCCTTGGCATCATGGAGTTGAGTCTCCATCTCATGCAACGTTGCTAGGTTTTCATTTTATATATGGAGCTGAGTCTCCATCTCATGAATCTTTTCAAGAAGTTCTTGCTTCTCCTCCATCATGGAAATCAACTACTCTTGAAGTATAATGCTCTCCCTCTTATCTTTATACATCTCTTTCACCATATCATTCATGATGTAGAGCTTCTGCAACATCTCTTTATCAAAGAGTTTTCCTAAGGAATATTGACAAGAAATAATGTTTAATGAAGCTGCCATCACACATGCAATGCATACAAAGCTTCTTTGCTATGATTTGAAAATTGAGCTCTCAATCTTGAACTTCTCCTTCACACATAAACTTTCACACAGTTAAATTCTCCTTGCACAAATTAAAAACCAATAGCTAATTCTTCTAGCTAACCTTGGCTAAAATGAGCTAAACTTGGCTTTGATACCAACTTGATCTGAATATGGGCAAACTAGTTTTGTTGTGCTAGCTCCCTCATCAGTATTAAAATAATGTGTTTAGGATTGGATCAAGTTATCCAATTGTAAAGGGGTTTATGTGTCAAGTTTTAAGTGTATTTGATGAGCAATTTATGAGTTAATTAGCTTTTAAAAACTCATGTACAACAAATAAAATGAAGGGCTACATCTCCATGGACCTGCTTCAACTGGCTAGGCCCTCTTTGGATTAATGGTAAACTCTATGATCACATGCACATACAGTGCTCCAATGGCTTTGAAAACTACTCCATTGGCTTCAAAATACCCAAAAACCTCAAAATAGACTCTTCAATCTCTGAAAATGGTCTTCAGTTGATCTACACATGACCTCCTCTCCTGGTGGCCTTGGGCTTCTTTAATCTTAAAAGTGGAAAAAACACTTTCAAATGTGCTCCCACACCTCTGCAACCTACACCATCATTCTTAGAGCATCAAAATAATCTAGTAATGACTCTTTTTGAGCCAAAATTGGTCAAAATATGCCAAAGTTATCGCTTCCTCAATATTTCCTAGGAAAACTCCACCAAAACTAGAGTAACTCCAGTTAAGTCCGCTAAATCTAGAAGTGGTGCCGAAATTAGGGGAATTCAAAAATATCTATCGAATTAAACTCCAGTTTAATTAAGTGATAAGCTTGGTGTTAAGTGCGGTAAGTGGGAGATTGGCACATTAACTGCAATTACAAAAAATATGTTTGAATTTCAGCTTAGCGCTAATTTAATTTTAATGTTAATTAAAGTTAAAAAATTTAATCTCGCGTCATTAAACCTTAGTGCTCTACCTGGTTATAGTGGAAGGTCATGTGGGGAGGGATCTCCCCCGTGGGGCTGGCCCCCTCCATTTCCCCGCCAGTCATACCATATGAATATAAATAAAATCTGCAGCCCACTACAGTTAAGAACTGCATTGGTGGTGTGTTGGTAAGGTCAGCGCTTGGTGTGGGGAAGGTTGCAGGGTCGAGCCTTGATCTCCGCCCAGCCTGTGTGTTAAATTTTTCTCCGAAATACTTAAATATAAACCTTTGATATAATATGAATTCGATCCAACCTTTGAAAATTCAAACTTTGGCATATAATTTTGAACTTTGTAATATGTGGAAATTTTGACCATAGTATAAATGCCCACCATATAATATATGAATTAGACCTTAAAATATGGATGCCCACCATTGAAATTTGCATATCCAACCTTTGACCTTGGTCCACCAGAGGGGGCACGAGACAGCCCCTGACTGCACCACGTGTCAGCCTCTGGTTGGACTGTCCCCAACCTTAAAAAAAATTCAAATTTGATCTTAGGTGACAACACATAAAAAATTTTCACCTTCCAAACTATCCGATGAATCTTGCAGTGACACTTTTCATAGTTTCATTGGGCAAAATGAAGGAAAACCCAAATTTTTGGCCTTTGACCCTGTTTGACCTTTCTTTTTTAAATTCGCTTGTTTGACACGACGATCAACAGACTCTAACTTCCTCATCCAAACTTCTTTTTTAGTGAAATGAATTGTGTCAGATTCCAGGCGAGGGGCGTAATCTAGTCGTTCTAGTTTGGTATGATTCTGAGCACTTTGATTTTTGGCAAATTTTCCCCCTAGTCCAAATTCCGATAAATGCTAATACTCAAAACCCTGATTCATAAGCATGTAATCAACTATCAATGTATGTGGTCCACGATCGAACCCTATAGTTAATGAACAAAATCTGTGATCAATTGATAAAACCAAACCCTAATTTCTAGCTGTAGGGAGGACGTGTTGTGTGTGTGGCTGAAAGGCTTCAACCACACGTATGAGCCGGTCAATGTGCAATTGTAGTCGATATTTATATGTGACATGCCTACGACTGAGACACAAAACCCTAAAATAAAGGTGAGAGCTACAAACCCTGCACTCTCACTTTTGTGCAAACCTATTCCTCTACAGATCCGCCTCAGACCCATGCAGGCCAAAAGCAAGAAAGATAATATAATAATGATCCAATATTCTTGTCTAGAAATGAGGTTGAGGTCACTTGTATTTATATCCTATCAAGGGTGTCCAATTTTATTTAGGGATGACCTAATCAAATATGCACACATGGGCTTTTAATTCAAAAATACACTTTCCCTTGTCCAAATTGAGTTCTTCAATAGTCAAAATTGGTCCTCTTGAAAAGAGGAATCTAGTCCCATGGTTGGAATTTGTCACTGAGTTGTAAAATTAATACTCCCTCTCATCTAAGGAGAAATTTCAATTGCATCATGTAATCATCGTAAGAATATTTTCATTAAATCATATCTAATCTCAAGTATCTCGTCATCAAATATCATCACCACTCATCTCGGCTCATATCTTCTTATTCCTTCTTATCTCGTGATTGTCTTTGCTCATACGTTAAATGTTATTGAATCTAAAAAGAAGAAGAATTTGACATTAGAGGGGAGCTCAATATACCACTCTCTATCTATCTGGGAGCCACTGCTACCACCCAGAATCATTGCCAGTGGGGAGCCAATGCTACCACCTGGGAAACATCAGAGAGCTTATCATCAGGGAGCACATCTCAACTTGGAACCACATCGGGGAGCTTAGTCTCAACCCAGAACTGCATAGGGGAGCATATCTCAACCCAAAAGTCACATCAGTGAGCACATCTCAACCCAGAATCTCACGGGGGAGAAAAACATCTTCAACCCATATCTAGTAATAGGTGATATAGGGGAGAAAATCTCAACCCATCCTATTTCACATTGATATTCCCAATAATGACACTCAATATTCATGTGGTATAACACTTGCATTATAATCTAAGCTTGGTTGAGATACCTGACTTACCAAAGGTAAGGATTACACACACCCAAGCCTCCTCAACCCATTGGCCAAATGGGGAGGGACAATCCCAACAAGCCCAACTTATGGGTATGATTCCAACTAGGGTATACTCTGCAAATACCAAGATAGGGGAGAAACATCTCCAACCATATGGGTAACAGATAGAGGAGCAACATTTATGACACTATTTTCCAGAGATCCCTCAACCCTAGGAGCCCTCCATCTCAATTCCTCACGTTGGGAGATCAAACAGGAGGGCAGAGCATGCTCAGTGTTCTGAAGCAGTCCTACTCTCTGTAGATCAGGAAAATATCATCGTGCTCATATCTGGTATCGCCTTAATCATCATGTCGTAATAACAACAGTATCTTGTTTATGTAGGACATCAAATAAAATATTGTGTTAGAACACACACACACACACACACACACACCCACATATACTTTATTCATCCTACCTCTCTTGGAGGCGGTAACCACAAGCCTAATATTTTTGTGTACGATAATGTTGTCTCAATATACAAAGAGATATCAATCCGAGATATATATGAGATTCTCTGCCAATCAAATCCCACTCATTATTATCACAATGTATCCCTGTCATATCCAGAACCTTCTCAAACAACTCTCCAAAGAGATTGTTCAACTTGACTCACAGTTATCCATGGCAACATCATCGCACTCAATCTCAATCATGCTTAATGCTACTTAATTTTCATCAAAATATCATGGCATATCTCATACTAAGGGAACACCTAGATGTGCTCATATTATCAATAAAGATCCTAAACAACATCAGTACATCCATGAAGTCATATATCATAGGAATAATATCTCATACCAAAAAATGGTTGTCCCATCCAAATATCTCAAAGGTTTCTCGATGACAACTTCAATGTGTATGAATCATCTCAATCATGAATTCACTCAGGTTCTATGCAAAACATACATATATGTACGGACGGGTGTTCACACAAAACATCAATGCTTCAATCAACTATCGATTTCCAAGCTAGATTCAATAATATTTCTTCATAACTTCTTGAAATTTAGTTAGAGTGACCAAGGATTTTCATTTCCACTTTCGAAAAACTCTTCAATAGCTCCACGATAAATATTTTCTTTTCCAAACTTTAGAAATTAATTCATCATGCCAATATTATTCATTTCAAACTTGAGAGGCTATCTCCCTCTTACTTTGATCATGAGAGGCTCATTACTTGTCAAGAATAGACCATCATGATATAAAACCAAAATCAAATTCATATGTTGGACCACTTTTGAAGTAGAGGTTTCGATTGCTAAATCTTCCTAGATTTACTATATAACTGTCAATACAAGCATACTAGGCTCAAGAAACTTGCTTCATACAATGTTTTCCGCAAAAATAACACTTGAAACAACCAATGTGCTCATCTTTCCAAAAATAAATATTGTGAAATAAAATTAACCAAGTTATTTTATCAAGCCTATCAAAATTAATATCTTAATCATAAAATTTTCTACCAATATCCTCGTGACAAACTTTTCAGACCAAATGTCAGGTGGAGCTCACATCCAAATACCAAGTTACAACAACCTTTTATTTACCAAGAATTATCAATCAATCTTTATCAATCCATCCTTATGATCATAGCATGAATCGTTTCTACCACTAAATATGAATGGATATATCAGAGACAAGTCATATAATTTTCATGCATATACCAAGAATGAGTCATAAAAAGTTGTATCCATTCATTGTGAGATTACTTCATATTGAATCACAATTGTTTATGCTTCAACCATTGTGCTAAAGAAAATCATAGAAATACAAAATATTTATTGAATACCAATATTAGTCAGTAAAAGTTACTATGCTCACATAACACTGTCATCAAGGCAAATCGTCAGATATCAAGTCAATTCATTAGTTATCAAGTCAAAACCCTAATTTGTCATTTTTGCGAATTCAATCAATCCATAAACATATGCATCATCATGTCAATTTTATAAAGCATATTTATGAACTATCAAGCATCATGTCAAAACTCCAAACATTGCTCACCTATACTAATCATCCAGATCTTGTCAAATCCTTGCAACTATTATCAAATATTGTCATACACTAGCTTCAATGATTAAATCAAAATAAAATACTAATATGCATATTTTGTTCCCCTGCAAACACAAGTTTAGTCAACACATTAACTTTCTCTATAGTAAGTCAACCATTCAAACTTCCCTACTCATATAACTTATTGGTGTTTTCTCCATATCTATAGGATTTTCCTGCTACTGGTGAATTCCTAATTTTATGCATAAAGCTTTAGATTTATGAACTACATGCATAACTGCAACCATAGACTTTCTTCCATGTGGTTGGAGGCCTATAATCACATCCTTAAGCTTTATTTTGTGTTGTTGGGGATTAAAATAAGAGAAACCCTCTCTTCTCAAATCAGAACTTGTTGCAGACCATCAACATCAGAGATTTGTCTATTTATGTCAAAACACTTCAACAATAAAGAATATTCTATCTAAATAATAATAATTCTAGGGGGCTTTTGGAGAGATTCTCCCTCTAAAAGGGAAGCCGCTTTAGTCATCATCGTTCTAGTCATCAACCTGTCTATCATAATAATATCATGCATCAACAAAACTATTAGATCATAAACTTAAACTATATAAAGTTCTAAAACATATATCCACCATGGTCATAACATGTTAGCTTCAACTAATTCATCATGGCATCAAAATTTCATCAAGGGTAAGAGTTATATTATTAAGGAAGTTGATAGGTGTATTATCATTGTAATCACTACATCATTTCTTTTCATATTACTCAATCATCGAGTGAGGGCATACATGTCATACTTACTGAGCTTATAAAAAACTAACTAGGGTCGACTAAAAAGTTCCAAGCAATAACCTTATTGTTATACTTCTATCATCATGGTTACCATGCTTGTTACAAACACTATCAATAATATCAAGCTACCATATATAAGAATCAATGAGCTAACATTCTTATGGAATCCATCATGTCTAAGATGTGAGATGCTTTTCCAAATATCAAGTATATAAACATATAAAAATTCAATGTTTCTAAGTGAATTTATCATGACTGAATAGAATGTAAGATACTTTTCCAATACCAAGTGTATAATCTCATCATAAGTACCATGAATCAAAATCACTTTCATATGCATGAGCCATTTGTGAAGGAGACATTCTCATCATACTTTAGGGCTTACCTTGACATCCAATATTGTGGCTAAAACACAACATTGAAACAATACATCATATATATAAATTGTGGTATTCAAATACCTACGTACCTTCTTATTTGATATAAACAGTTGTAGCATTTTGTCAAATTTTCATCAGCTTCCTCTTTTCCCTTTTCTAACGTTGACTCTTCTCTTCCTACACTAGCCATCTTTTCCTACATCTCAGATGATCCTCAAGAAGGATCCATTTATCACATCTCATCAAGAGGTTATAAGTATTCAAATACTCACATATACATGCAGGAAATATAATCAATAATCATATCAATAAGTCTAAACAAAAGTAAAGACATAAAGGAGCACTATAAATCAAAAAGTACTTATCTTTAACGAGAGGAGATCAAATCCCTCTTGAACTATCCTTCAAGAGTCATGAGTGTCCATTGACCATATAACATTGTTGCCTTCAATATATTCATCAACTTCATCAACAATCAGGCCTAATAAAGGCTATCCCATATAGGGCTTCATCAAATATGTCACAAGTGCTTGAACATCTTCACGCTAGTACACTAAATTGTACAATAAATTAATTATACTACAATAATATTATAATAAAGATTTACTATTTTCCTTAAATTTTATATGGGAATTGTATTATTTAGGTAATTGCTTTATTTTAAATAAATCAGTTTTTTTTTTTTTTAAGATTATAATCATAGATGTTGTAAAATAATTATTTTATATTTAATTATTATGTTTGTTTTTTTTTCTTTTCTTATGTCTGTTTGATTTAAATTTATAAAATTATTGCAAAGCATTATGATTTTTTATGGAGCATAGTTTAACAAGGCAATTTTTTTGGTTCTTTTTTCTAGAATCCGACAACACTTTTTTGGGTGAGATTACACTATTTTTTCAATTAAATTGCAATTTTGAATGTAAACATGGATTTAACATCCTAGAAAATCTTTGGGAGACTCAAATTATGCAAACTCAACAACTAAAATTTATGATTTTCACAATTTCCAAGAAGATTTTAGGTAGGATTGACCAGAAAATCTACCTAAAAACGAGCCAATGATTCATCTTGTTAAACTACTGTCTTTCACTGTTTCACTACAAATCTAAATTTCAAGATCCACATTTATAAAAAAAAATCTTTTAAATATATAACTAACACATGGACTGTAATCTAAGCTAAAAGCCTTTAGATATCTATATGTTAGTTTCTTGTAATAAATTCATTTGTTATGATATTTTTTAAGGTGAAATTTTATTAACTGGAAAAACCTGAGATATACAATGTGGATTGCATTTTCTTGGTCAAGCTCTTATATTAGAGACCTAATCATAACTAGAAAAAATATTCATGTGAGTGAGGACATAGATATTTCGGAGCCCATTGATACAAAATTAACGAAGTTATAATTAACACATAGGCATGATTGGCCATATACATAAGACACATCATAGAAAAAGACAACAAACATAATCAACATATCATCATGCCATAGGATTCGAGTTCATGCCTGTTAGCCCCCTATGAATTTTTTGACAGGAAAACAGGGGGCTAAATTGTTTTTGAGCCTTCAAGGAATGCATTTCCTCTGAAAACACATCATCCTTGAAGCCTCCTTGTGCCCTTGTCCTTTGATAACTCTTCACTGTTGTTTCCAGTTAAAAAGCCTCTCTGTTTGTGAAGAAGAATGCCCAAAAGGCCTCCTTTTCCCTTATTTCATTTCCCACTAAACCTTGGTTTTCATCCCCTTGTCTCCCCTTCTAATTCCCTTCTTACCCTTTAAATCATCCCAAATCCCCTTTTAAGCCTCCTAAACTACCTTTGTTTGGCTTAAAACCCCTTATTCCCTTTATCGAATGCCTCCTTTGGCCTTAAATGCATTAAAAACAGGCCAAAAACCCACTTTCCACTTTATAACAGGCTAAGCCCCTTCCGGCCAGCCCTTTAAACCACTTCCCCATATGTCCGCGCCCGAGACCAAGTGCTTAAGCCTTGGGCGCTTATCGAAATTGGAGGTTTCGCGGGGCGCATTTTCTTTGTTCTGCCTGTTTTCCCCGATGTGATTGGAGTGTTGTTTTATCGGCTCTCGCTGCGATCTGGGCCGTCGATCTATATAGATCCGACGATCTGGCGCTAATCACACTGCGCTCTTCGTTCCTCTCCTTTCACCCCTCTGATTGAATGTGGGCCGTCGATTTGGTTCCAGATCGGGCAGCTGGCGCGTAATCGCATCGTGCAGACACAAGCATCCCCTCCCTCAGTTTCCTCCGATTGCGATCCCTCGATCTGATCGTAGCCGTTCATCTCGCTTGATCCAACAGCCTATATTTCTCCCGTCCCGCTCATCGCATTAACCTTCCTCTCTACTAATTTAATCTCCGCCGTCGATCTGACCCAGATCGGACAGTTGGCGCTCAGTCGCACCATCGCCAATCGCAAGTTCTTAAAGGTGTCATCCACTGCCTCCCCCGATTGCGATCCGCCGATCCAATCGTGACCGTCCATCTAAGCCAGATCATCGGTCCTCATTGCATCTCGCCCCCATCCATATTTCTTCATCGGGCTTCCCTATTAACCTCATCGGACAATCACCACTGTTGATCGCCTCTTGCGATCCAACGGCTTGCAGTTAATCGCCCTCCGCCCATGACCGGGTCCCACATCAAGCCCGTTTCATATGTTTCATTCGATTTTCTTTGTATTCCCTCAAAAGTTCTAAACCTTATGGTTTACACTAAATATTATTTCTCCATCTAACTGCGTATTAACCCTTCCGTAAGCCTTCATCGACTCTATTCTTCACCATTTCACAGAGAATTTCTCCCGTTTTCACCATCGCACCACCATTCTGCAGACCTCCACAACATTTCTTCTGCCCTCCCTAGAACGTTTAATTGGTTTATTTATCATGCATGGTTGTTACAGAGTGATTAACTCACTTTGTGATTCAGAATACAGGGGTGCTATTACAGTATTAAGCAACAGAGATCAAAGGGATTGGAGCCTGTTAATTTCATATTTGTCGCTTAATCTCGTGATCAAAGGAAAGGCGCAGTTGGAATACTAAGCACACGAAATGGCCACATCTGTGTTTAATGTCAGCAGAGCATTGTTCCTCCAAAAGGAAACCTTCCTACAGAAGCCTCCATGCCTCCTCGAGCCCTTAAATGTATTTCACTGACAGAATATTCTTAAAGACTTTCAAGATAGCAGTTATGGAGGTATAGAGAGACCTGCAGATTTTCCATCCATGTCATTTATTCTAGAAGGCTAGCGCAGAGTTCCAAACAGCCAAAAAGACCTCACAAAACATCAGAGGTCAAAACCGACTTGACAGAGACTCCCATACCATACTATAGAGTACTTACAGTGATGCAGATTACCATTAAGCAGAGTGGGCATGAACTCTTTCCCCACTCTGTCTTAATGAGATCCATTTAATGAATATAATCTACTCCTGTTATTTTGTTCTCTTATAAGAATCCCCAAGAACAAATTGTAAAGGTTGTTGTTGTGTTGTTGTTGTTGTAGTTAGAGGGATTCATTTTGACTGTTAGAACAGTCTTGGGAGGGAGTAGTAGAGTAGTTTGTAATGTAGTAGGCTGGGAGGAGAAAGTTTGGATTGGAACAGCCATTGAGCTCAGTGTATGTGATTGGTTTTGCATCAATTAATCAAGTGAATTTCACAGGATCCTGGTCTATTACTACGGGTGATGTTTCCCTGTCTTGTTTCATTTTTATCATATTGTTCACATTTCTTCGATAAGAATTAGTAAATCAGGATTAGGATATACCCTCGCATGGTACCCTAATGCCCACTGCTCTTATTGTCTTTGATGTTTTCTGCCTATTGTGAATCTAAGATCAAATGCTTGTAATTTAACCAATGTAGCAGTTGTTATTCACTGCTAGCTGATGTGTGAATTCGGGTTTGTTTCTTGGATGTCCTAGCTGGTGTCAAAGCAGGGAAGGTTAAAATTCCTTCTCTGATCTATAGACTCTAGCTTTGTGTCAAATCTTATCTCTATTTTTCCCTTGGAGCATGCTAAAGCAGACCTGGAGTTAAATGACCTCTGGTCCGATCTATAAGCTGCCCCTTTGTGACTTCATCGAAAGATGCTTTTGAGTATGTCCAAGCAAGTCTGGAGTTAAATGACCTCTGACCTGATCTATAGACAGAAATTGGTTTTCTTTCCTTCTTTCACCTTCACTCTTAATGTTCCATTCCACCCTCTATCTAAGAAGATCCTTTAGTATAGATGACTTGCCCTATGAAAGCCTTGGCTAGTTGTTTGCAAGTAATCTCCTCTCATGACTCCATAGCCCAATGGATGGCACAGTCTTGACGCATTCTCTTTTGCTAAAACGTCCTACTGCTCTGCCCCTTCCTTCCCATTACCTTCTCATTCTATGATCTCATGACACAACCGATAGCCGACCCAATCATTTAAAACCCCCCTTGCTTCATACCTAGCCTAATATCTTATTTGAGCTTCAAAAATATATCCTTCTTTGTATTATAGAGAGATCCCTCTCTGGACCTAGGAGGGCTAGATCCTGAGGTCCCAAAGTGGTTTGATGTTGTCTTATCTTTTGGTATTGCCAAATCTGCCAAAACATAGGAACCCCAATAGAGCCTACCACTAGGATGGGGTATGGTGGGCCTTCTAGAGGATGTCCAACATTCAGGGGAATGCCTAGGTGGTGCTCAACACCCTTCCCCACTTAAGCATGAAACATGGGGGGACTCTAAGATAGGTCGACCTGGGGGTATCCATTCCAAGTGGTTAATTAGGTTCACTCTTTCCCAACAGTAAACATAGAGCCGAAAGAAATCAAAGAAGAATATAATCCACCCCCAAATCTCCACCTCACAAAAATAATTCACAATGTGACAAATATTCTAGGATTTAGAATGGAAACAACCACTACTAAAATTAATCGAACTTAAAAACAAAGGATACCACCACTTTAGAGGCGCCACTAAACAATACCAATTCCAAAGTAGAAACCAATGAAAATGGTTATGATCTACCATGCACTAATGTAATTGATGCTAGATGTAATCATGTGTTGCAACAATCTTTAGAAACCTAAAAGTTTCCTAGTTTTGTAGTGGCAATCTAGCGGGCCTTCCTATACTCACAGGAGACTGCTTCAACCCCCAGAGAACCAAATTGTCTTCAACTATGCCTACTTTGGTTAATTAGCTTGGACCTGTCCCATGTCGAATGTATTTGTTTCATGGGGCTTGCTAGTTCCCCCTTCTCTCAACCATATACTCTCGTAGTTGATTTACCCCAATCACCCAACTACCATGACTACCTATTGTGTCATGCTTTAGATACCATGGGAAAGAATTCTCTTGCTTCAAACAGTGCCTTGTCACACAACATAACTACTATCACACATTTAGATTTCTTAGTGAGCCCGCTCGCCTCCTCCCAACGACATCCTCCATCCACGTCACCCCATCCATGGAAATTCATTTATTATGAATAGAAAAATTAAATCACATAGAATTTTATTATCTTTCTCAACACTTTATTTACCATGAATGGATAATAAAACAATACAATAGGAAAAACCTATTACATAAATAATATGGACCACCAATAAAAGTTAATTTCATTAACGTATTTCGTGGTTAGTGTTTTTGTGAGATTAGAATCCTTAAATTGAATTTTCCCCACCTCTATCTCTAAAACTTCAAACTTATATAAAACGATCCCACAAATGTTACCGATATTTTGTTCATTTTTATTCATTAATTTGATTTTCACTATAAATATTGTTTTTTTGTTATTCCTTTGAATCAAAAGAAATACATGTTTGTTGTTTTACAACTTTCCAGATCTTGACTGAACCTGGTACATGTGAAACAACTCAAGTTCGTACATTTCAAGATTGTATGGAAAATAATTGTTTACGTTCATCTACAAAACCCAAAAAACAGAAAAAAAATTGAAGCTACAAGGACCGATTCAACTGAAATATAAGTCCAACTACAAACAATGTGATTCAAATACAAATAAATCACTAACTTTTTTTATCTAGAGCAAGAGATTCCCATGTTGGGCCTGAATTCTTTAATTCTGAGTTGTTGTGATTTACCGTCCGTCACCAAGATGTTGGACACTAAGATTTAGTTCATGAGGGCAATAGGAATGGAGTGAGTACCTTGGAGCTAGTTTCCAATAAAGTCTTCGTATATAATTATGGGTCCAAATCTAATGTACATTTTGAGAGATTTTTTTTGTATTGTTAAACTCTCTATATGTATGATGAAATCTAATAACCTGGAAATGAAATTTTAATTCCTTAATTCTATATTTCATGCTATTAAGTTTAGACCTCAAGGTGAGCGTCTCCTAACAACTAATCAATAACACATTTGAATTGTCGAGAACAAGAATATCTATGAAAAAAGTGAAACTCATTGTAATTTACAATATTAAAAAAATTATAATTACGCCGATAGGCATTCTATTGTGGGGTTTTTGGTAGCGACACTGTAGAGATTCGTCGTTCTCTACAGTTGTCCCTCGCCAGATTTCCCTATGTCACCTGCCTATCCACCTGCCTATCCATGTCGTCCTACCATTAACGAACCGACTTCCTAGCATTAACGGACTGACTGATCGATACTCTCCGCTCAATCCAGAATTACTCCCTCCGCCTACTGAAATCAATGCCCGTCTACTCAATTCAATGTGTCTGCTCAATCCAGAGAAACCCGATGTCTCTGATATTCTCCATATTCTTACCGCTATGAAATCAACCATGAAATGAAATACACATCAGTAATGCCATCAAATCTGTCGCTAACACATTAATCTCTGGTCAATATCAGAGCTACTGAAATTGAAATCGAAATCAAACGCCAGATGAAATCAGAAATCTAATGACATCAACCCTGTCATTAACAGCACTGCGTGACTCATCAACGATACTCCATCATGTTCGATGTTCTTCCAAAATCAGATTTGATTGGGATTTTTATGCGCTGTCTCTGTAATCTGTCAGTACTCTTCTATTTAGCCTGTTGATCTACATCTTTATTCTTCCCATGGAATTGAAATTTATATCTGCTGTTGCTATGCTTTTTGAAATTTGTTGTTGCTAGACCTTATGCGTTTGTTGTTACCTGCCTCTGAAATTTGTTGTTGCTTGTCACTCGACTTTCCTGCCGACCTTTCCTGTTAGCTACAATTACCTGTTGGTTGTGGCTGCTTCCGCAAGATCCCTGCTCCAGATTTCCATCGGAAGATCCCTGTTTGCAGGACAAGTAAGTATTGCACTAATGTTATCATCCCGCATTTATAAATCAACTTCTGTACGCATTTATAAATCAACTTCTGTATCTTTGGTACATATATAACTTCGCTACAATTTCAGTTAAACATAATGACTCTCACTCCATGGAACACGTTTGTAGCTTTAGCTTTTTACACTGGATGCAAAGCCATATTTTTAGTTTATAACTTTATACATAATTACAGTTTCTGAAAGATCTAATACCAAATACAGTTCACTGTTGCTTACAATAATTCCGTAATAGCTGCTTGTCATTGTCCTGAACCGCTCCTGTCTTGCGATATCCCACTAAATAACCAATGAAATCAGCAGGTTAGCAAGAGATCAGTGTACCAGGGTCAAATTCTCGAATAATAGCTGTGAAGCTTGTACAGACATTCGTAATATGCCAAAAACATATCAGGCTCAAGAAACAGCCATATAATAGAATTAGAATTGAGAGTTGAATTTAATCAAATTTGAATCAAAATATGGTTAGAAATTTGAACTTATTACAATTCTGTATCTGTGGATAAAGAAATAGGGAACTCTGAATGCATAGATTACATGACCAAAGCTTGATCACACATTTTCCGTTGCTGGCAATAAGATCAAACAAGAATTGGTGTTTTTATGTGTTCTTTGACTAGATTAGAATTTATTAACCAAGGTCAAGGATGCCAGTATCGGTTGGCACTCCACAGATACAGAAACAGTTTGATACTCAGCAAATTTTGATTTGGTTGTTTAATTTATTTCTTGTGCTTCTGGTGGCTCATTATTAAAGCATACCTGTGCAGATATAGGCACTCCACAGATACACAAACAGTTTTGATGGTCAGCAAATTGTGATTTGGTTGTCTAATTTATTTTTTGTGCTTTTAATGCCTCATTATTAAACCGTACCTGTGCACATATACTAAGACATCTTGACATAACCCATTCATGTAGTCGCCTTCTGCCACGTCTTAAGAGTTGTTTTTTAGCCCTTTAAAATTTAGTACCTGTGCAGATATAGTGACTACAAAGCTTGACATAACCCATTCATGTGCTGGGCTTGTGCCACGTCTTAAGAGTTTTTCTTGGCCCTTCAAAATTTAGGCATTCAGTATGATGAAGAAAATATCCACAGTGGTTTTTCCTGGTTAGCAGTATGACTGATTTGCTGCAATTTTGTGTCAAATACAAAGAAGCTATGTAATCACGTAAGAAAGTTTGGCTGTCAACATGCTTGCAGTGAATGTAATCATGTAACTTCATGTAGGGTCATTTGAAAAGAAACTTAATTTTATTGTTGTACCTTTCTGTGGCTTTTACAACATGTATATATCTTGGGGTTTGAGAGAGATCACTGTCTCTCCTTAATAGAACAACAATCACACCACAAAATAAATCATAAGTTAGCATGGCTATCCTTTGCATATGATTCCACTCATGCTATTTATCTAAGTAGCTATTCAGGAATTTGATTTACAAACAATATATCTTGTTTTATTGTAGCCAATCTCTTATAGTCATCTTTTTACTGCTTCTTTACCCTTCTGCCTTATAGTCATATTTTTACTGCTTTTGTAGCCTCCTGCTTGACTTCTCAAGCAAATCGACAGAACATCAAGTGGCCTAGTTTGTAATCATCTAATCCATATGTTTCATTCAAACAATTCAGTAACAAAATTCTTTAGCACCTATGATGTTTACCACAACTAGAAGGATACTAAACATTGATCCATATTCACACAAGACCTATTAAGTGCAGAACAGGAAATACTGCTTCTTGCACTGTTTCTTCCAAATTCTCTGTTCATATTATCAAGGAATTACTCATAGTTCTGTCCTGATCCACCTTTGCTTGCAAACTGCCAATATGAAGGGTTCTCCCTTTATCTAATTTCTCGTATTGAGCTCAGGTTTCCTTGAAAATGACATTCTTATTATGAATTTAGTTTCACAAAACTGCTATTTCAAATTTGAATGTAGATAGTATGTCTGTTATTACATCAACATTATCCTCAGTTCTTGAGATATGTAGATCATTGTTTACAACCAAATATTGAAAACATATATTAAGTTGCAAAATGGAAATTCCTTTCATTAAGCCCATGATGTAATTTTGCTATTGGAAGTAAATATTCTTCTTCAAGCTTTTCTCTCCTATTCTGGGAACTACCTGTTGAATTAGAAAAATACTATTCATTTCTCAACTCAAATCAACAAATATATGTAGTTCTATTGTCGACATTTCAATAGATTTAACGCTGCAACTTCGTTGGCAATTATTTACATCCATTATATATATGTTTTCTTCCCTACCAGAAACTTGCTGCCTTGAAATTGAATGTAGTTTTGATATATGTTTGCTTCCCTAGAAGAAACTTCCTGCGTTGAAATTGAATATAGTTTTCTTGTCCACATTTCAGGCTACCACTTCATTGATAGTTATTTATATCCATTTTATATGTTCCCTTCGCTAACACAAACTCGCTGCCTTTATCATATTCAAATTGTCATGCCACTGTATGAATTTATGAACTCATTGCTCAGTTATGTAGAATTTTAGAGTGGATGCAATGGCATGTTTAACAAGACCCCATTTTTTAAATATAAAATCTATTTGGGATGTGCATTGATTGCTTCATGTTCTAATTCCTATCATAGGGAACATGAATAGTACGCAATCCAAAAGCTCAGAGTGCAATATATTAACCTGGCATGCCTTCCAAAGTAATCTTAAAAATAAGACAATCTACACCAACATCTTCTCCATGCCTTTTCACTGTCTGGTTGTATGACTTTTTGCCATCTATCTAACAACATTAGAACATATATTTCTGTTAGCCATCTCATACAAAACCTCCTTAGCCTCATCCATCATGCCTTTCTTCCAAATACCATCAATCAAACTGTATGACTTTTGGCTTTGTATCTGACAACATTAGAAGATGTATTCTTCTTACGTATCTCATACAACAGCTGCTTAGCCTCATCGATCATGCCTTCGTTGCAAAGACCGTCAATCAAAGTGCTTTCTGCAATGACATTAGGATTTAACCCATGTACTACTTGCTTACAATCTTCAAACTTACCTTCTTTGCACACTCCATCCATAGCAATGTTCAACATCCTCAATCTGATTTCATTAGTCCTCTACGCTTTTCCAAAATGAGATAAAGGAGCTCACAATAGTAAGAACAAATGACTGTCACTAGAAATGAAAACAGAGAATGTGATTTCGATGGGTTGTAACCCCTTGCAAACATTTCTTTGAAAATTTGGTAGCTTACCTTCTTTGCACAGTCCATCCACAGGATTTTCAACATCATTGTTTGCACAGTCCATCCATGCAGATGTTCAACATTCTCAATTTGATTTCATTAGTCCTCTGCACTTTTCCAAAATGAGATAAAGCAGCTGACAATAGAAAGAACAAATCACTGTCATTAGAGTGTCCATGAAAACAAAGAATGTGATTTCGATGGCTTGTAACCACTTGCAAACATTTCTTTAACAACTTCATAATTACAGCTGCAAAATGTGATGCCATTCTCATAGGAGCCCTTGTAATATTTTGTGCAGTACCTATCTGGCTCCTCCAACTGTTCTACTTTGTAGAAGAGATTGTTTAATGCTGAATATATGAACACGCTGACATCAAAACTTTTTTATTCCCTTTATCTCAGAGAACATTTTTCGTCCTCTCTTCAGCCATGCTTTCCTTACATCATGTCCAGCTATCAACATTTCGTAAGGAAAAAATATCAGATTTCAGAGTCTACTCTGGCATGTCAATGAAGATCCATTGAGTTCTCTCTAAAAGGCCAACCTTGCAAAATCCATCTATTAATGTATGGCATATAACTACATTACGCAAAAAAAAACACCTCTACTTTCCCTTACTTAGAAAAATAGTATAATACAAAAATAACGAGTCATCGTACAACAGTGCAATCTTAAATATTGCCAAATACTATTTCGAAACTGCTCATGCAATATCAACTTGTGTACAACCAAACACCTCCTAAGCACTTCTACAATTATTGCTCAACAGCTTCTTCAAAATATTACATTCATCCTTCCCCTATGCCTACATTTTGCAGGTTCTCGCATTTGAAGTCATATTTCCAGCATCTGACCATGGAGCCTGTTCTAACAGAGAATGCGATCGCTTTGCTACTAGCTGGCTCTACATCACTCCAGCCATCCCTACAAATAGTCGAACTTAGCCTTATTCCTTCGACAAAGACATCATCGCCATGCTACCGTGTATCACTTTCTGATGGTGCTTCCCAACACAGAAGTTTGCTTCCAGCTGCATACAATGGCCATGTCACCTCCAGTGACCTCCAACTTGGATCAATTATCATTCTTCGAAAAGCTGCTTGCACTTTCCTACAAAACTATGCGTACATTCACACTCTTGACCCCATCCTTTATGCATTCTTTCCAGTTTTCCATCTCTACCCCGCTTACACTACAAATATTAACACATTGCTTTCTTGTTTCCTTCTCTTTCCTCCAGGACTATACAATTGCTTGAACTCGAAGTTTCCCATCGTCATGCATCTTCGATTGGGGACCCAAAGCTTCTTCAATTTATTCAACCGTCGACAATCCAAGCTTGTTCTTCAACATCTCAAAACCCCTCCATTCATACACCGACTCAAATGCAAGATTCCTCTTCAACATCAGCTCAGCTGTCCTCTGCTACACCTGCTACCATTCCATTAATGGCACTCAGCCCCTATCGTAAATATTGGTCAATCCAAGGCCGAGTTCTTGCAAAAACAGCGCTCCGCCCATACAACAATGCTCGCGGCTCTGGAAAGGTCTTGGGCTTTGACCTTGTCGACTCTAACGGTGATGAGATCCATCTTTCCGCCTTTAATGACTTGGCAGATTCATTGCATGGCCATGTCCAAATTGGGCAAGTTTACATGGTCTCAAATGGCACGGTCAAACCAGCAAACCCACTGTACAATCATTTAAATAGCAAATGGGAGGTCTTCCTCTTTGCAGCTTCTACCGTCCAAGTTTCCTTAGATGATGCTCCAAATATTCCTTTCCACCGCTTCTGATTCAAACGTATCAGTGAAATTGCAGCTGCAGACCTTGGCTCACTTGTCGACACCATTGGTCTAGTTAGATCCAGCTCTCCAACCTCCACCATTCGTCGAAGAGATGGGGCTGAAACACCCAGAAAGACTCTTAACTTGGAAGACATGTCTGGGTATAGCATTGACATCACCCTCTGGGGCGAACATTGCCACTCTATAGCCAATGACCTTGCAACGCTTCACTCTTCAGATTCACCAACTGTTCTTGCAATCAAAGGGGGTCACATAGCAGAATTTAATGGAAGAACCATAGGGACCATCTCCACTAGCAACCTCCTTCTGAATCCAGACATTCCAGAGACCCACCAACTCCAAACATGGTTCCATGAACGAGGCCGCTTAAGCTCTTCACCATCATTGAGTAGAAAGTTCTCTGGCACCTCCACACGAAAACACCCACAACGTACAATTGCTGAGCTGCTTTCCTTACATCCCCTTGAAAAAGCAGGATGGTTCTCCACTCGTGCAACCATAAAATCTATTGACATGCAATATTTCTACTTCCTTGCATGCCCTCTCTCAGTTGATGGCACCCAATGCATGAAAAAAGTTGTCGACCACTTAGATGGAATGTGGCACTGCAATAAATGTGATGGCGACTTCCCAGAATGTGATTACCGCTATGTGCTCAGGCTTGAAATGCATGACCACACAGGCCTGCTTCAAAATGTCACAGCTTTCAATGATGCCGCAACTGAGCTCCTTCGCATCACAGCCAAAGACTTGTTCCTACTCTCTACTGAACCTACTGCTATCCATGAGATATGTTCAAAGGTTTCATGCCGCCATTTCACTTTCACATTATCTGTCAAAACAGACTGCTTCAATGGTGCTAACCGCTTGAAGGTTTTCCTCTTCAATTCAGAAGAGATGAACTATGGTGCTGCATCTCATGTTCTCACCGAAGATATAAAGAAACTTTGTGGCCCACCAATCGCTCGCCGCCTTTAAACCTCCCTCTTCTCCGCATTACCAACTTAACATCTACACAACACCTCCTATGTATTCCTCCATTCGTTTTCATATCTTCCCCCTACCATCCTCTTCTTCCATTCACAGATACTCTTATATGTGGACTTCATCGTTGCTCTTCTCTCGTCTATGTATCTACTTTCCTATTACATGTTGGAACTCTTACCTTTAAGTATAATATACATCATCATATATGTGCAATTCAGCGTTTTTCTTCTCTCCTCTACCTATCTACAACTTCGCTACATCTTGTATCTTTTAACTTTAAATATAATATATATGCTCTTATGTGCTTCTCTCCTCTATCTATCTACATTTTTGTTACATGTTGTATCTTTTAAATTTAAATACAATATATATGCTCTTATGTTGTTCGTTCTAATCAACATACTATCTTTGCCTCCATGCTCTTTTACAATTCTACATTTCTATTGCATGTTCACTCATTTAGCTTTAAATATAAAGAAAAAAATAGGCAAGGTTGTTGCTTCTTTAGCTTATATCTAATTCATCATTACTTAGACAAAAAACTAAATATACAAGGTTGCTACTTCTTTACCTTAAATCTATTTCATCTTTACTTATGCTGTATCTTTCATATTTATACTTCTTAATTTGTACAGATCCTCTTCAATAGTTTATCTTGTAGACCTAATATGTGGATGTACACACTTTCTGACAATTTACAAAACAAATTAAAAATATAAAACAAACTTGCTCCTATTTCCTTTCCCTTTAAATATGTACTTCTTCCTACTCCTTCATTAAACATTCTTCCTTATATATACACTCCATGCACTCTTTCTCTACAATCAATACTATTCCTGCTCAACTAACTATTGTATGCACTAATGTTCACACCTAATATTTGTATCAGGATGGACATGCCAGAGGCTTCTGAAATCCCCTCGAAAAATCTTCAAAGGAGGCTCCTCTATGCACAAAATAAAGACACCTCCAACAAACGTAGACGCCTCAAGTATAGTGCTAGGCTTGTTCCCCAAATGCACAAAAATATACCCCACATTCATCTTGCTCCACTCCAACATCCTCACACTTCACTTCCAACCCCATGTCTTTCAACAAATCCTTCTACTAATCTTCCTTCGCTTAACCTTCATACCTTCACTTCCGCGTCCCCCTCATCTGCCTCACACACCTTGCCATCAAGACATGAAACTCCATCCTCCAATCCTCAAAATCTCCTCAACCCCACCCTTAACCATGCACACAACCAATTTCGCACAAGGATAGATGACCTTTCTCCCTTGCATGTTTGCTCCATATGCAAAGAATCTTACGCAGGTATGAAAACAAACTTGTACCATGGTAACATATGTTGCTACCGATGCGCACATACAAAGTCAACCCACCGCTTCTCCATTGCAAACAAAATGGACCCTGGCAACCAACCACTTGTCCTTGCCTCTTTAACCCAAATAGAGGAAATGCTCATTGCACGTGTTAACCCAATCTTACAGGTAACCCATGCGCGTGGTGGCCAATTCAAATACACTGGCCATACTATTTGCTTCCCGCAAGACATAGCTTCTATTGCCAAAACCCTCCCTCGCCTAATCTCTGACTTAGACATACTTGTCGTTACTAGACATGGCTCTGACCAAAAAACATATGACTTCTTCGTAAGTAGGACCTGTGTTGTTGCAGCTCTAGCCTATAAACTAGCCCATGATCCCTACTATAGCAATGTCCATATCGACCAATCTGCGGTTAATGCCTTGCCTTCTAACCCTATGGATGTCTCTTCGCTCTTCCGCCACGTCGCCTCATCCTCTCCTGACCCTACATTTGACCTTCCCAGTGTCAATCATGACCTCCCTGCACCACCAACTCCGTCAGAACTCCAACCTTCCTCTTTTGTATCTACATTTCCAGATTCACATACTGAAATTGAAGAAATATGTGACTACTTACACTCTTCCCATCCCGCTTCCACCACTTCGATTCCTTGGCCTTCTATTTCACTCTCAGCTGTCAATGAATACACCACAGAAGGCCTCTTTGCTATGGCCTTCCCCACACTCTTCCCCACAGGAGTTCCCATGCCTGCTCAACCACGCCTTCTGAAAGTTGACATGCCAGAATTTGCTCTGCACCTCATTCGCTACCATGATAATCGCTTTGGCCAACACCCAAGATTCCGCTATTACCTATACAATCTTATGTTGCGACACCATAGCCAATCAACAGCTGTTGTCTTTGTTAAAAGAAACATCGAGGACAACTTGCCAGTAGCCATTGAAGACCTTCGAACACGCCTCCATGACACCCCTGATTCCATGCTCCCTGAAAAGATCATGCGCTTCGGCTCAGCCCTCAGGGGGACACGTTCGTTCTGGAACAAACGAAGAAATGAACTCACTCATATGATCACACAAATAGGTAGTCCTACCTTCTTCTTCACCCTTAGTGCAGCAGACACCAAATGGCACGACTTGCATATGATCATGCCTGGAAACCCCCCCTCTACTGCTGCTGAACTATCACGATGGAAATTCCACAATATAATGAAGAACCCGCATCTCGTAGCACAATACATTCATTGCCGTTTCACAATCTTCCTCGAAGAGGTCTTGCAAAAAGGTTTCCACACAAAATACTACTGGTGCAGGTATTCACCTATCCATCCTTGTTTTCTTTGTTCTCAATTCTACATATACCCTCACCTTACAAATTTCCCTTTCTCCTGTTTCCAGATATGAATGGCAACATAGGGGCTCCGCACATATACACGGTTTCCTCTGGTTGGAAAATGCACCTGATATCGACAACCTCAACTGGAATGACCATGCCGAAGTTGAGAAAGCAAAGCTCTATTTCGATCAACACATCTCTGCTTGGAACCCTCGCCCTGCTCAACAACGTGAACCTTATTTGCACCATTCTGCAGATCATGATCCATGCATCCTAGCAACACCAGCAATATTTGCATCCTCTCACATTCAGGACTACGAAGAAATTGTAAATTGTGTTCAAAGGCATACAAAATGCAATCCCTCATCCTGCCTTCGCAAGAAAGGCCCTGCTCTTACCTGTCGGTACGGAGCACCATGGAAACTACAACCCACAACTTCATTGGCTATTGATAGGGATGGATGAAAGGTATTCATCCTAGCCCGAAATGACGACAGGTTGAATGTTCATAACTCTCACATGCTACAAATTTGGAGAGAAAACATCGATTGCCAACCAGTTCTTTCTCAACATGATGTTCTGAACTACATCTCAAAATATGCAACAAAAGCAGAGACAAAATCGGAAAGCTATCGCCAGATGCTAGCACGTCTCTCACAATCCTCACACCCTACAGCACCCATCCTCAGTGTCATCCGAAAACTCTTGACAGAAACAGTTGCCGATCGGGATATCGGCGCACAAGAGACATGCCACATGCTCCAAAAACTCCCACTCTCACTTTGTAGCCGCTCATTTGTTTCCCTCAATGTCAGTCGCACCGTTTTTAGACGTGTTTCTCATGCTCAAGGTGCCTCCTCCCCAACACCACGCTTCATTTTGGCATACATGAATAGACCTACTTCACTTCAAGCACTACCTCTTCTTGAAGCTGCACGCTCTTGGTCCTTCTCCGCTCGCCGAAAGCATTCCCAATGGAAACACATAAACACTCCAAATATTGTTCTTGTCATTCCCCGCTACAATGCCATACCTTCTTC
This sequence comes from Pinus albicaulis, assembly GCA_034641835.2. Classification (NCBI taxonomy): domain Eukaryota; kingdom Viridiplantae; phylum Streptophyta; class Pinopsida; order Pinales; family Pinaceae; genus Pinus; species Pinus albicaulis. The sequence continues at coordinate 1,128,291,045 of CM076581.1, read as the reverse complement.
TACTGATGCCTGCTATGCTTCTTTCTGTTGGAGTGAACTACTTCTATACTTCCCTTTTCACACACTCCCAACAGATGTTGGCTCAACTGATCAAGAAATCATCTCACATTGGGAACTTAAAAAAGACACATATATTGCAGGGCATGTTCACCGTGCCTCTAATGACCCTCAATCCCCTTCCTCTAATGATACCTCCACTTCTTCAATGCCCACCCACTCTGACTCTGTAGACATGCAAGAATGGCAATTCCTTTCTCAACTACACCCAGGCAATAACCTTGAGGTTGATGACCTTGACATGCTTGGACATCGTGACTTTGACTCAAACCATAATTGGAACCATACTACTATACCCTCCAATTTGCAGGAGACAGCGATTAATTTCATAGAGTTCAATCATTCTTTCACTAAGATCCAATCCACCCCCTCTCAAGTTCCACACTCCCTTCACTCACTATTGCCCACACAACAACTTGCTCTAAACATTATCCTTGCCCATTTTAGGACCACTTACTCCATTGATCCACTTAGAATGATTGTCCAAGGTACTGCTGGCACAGGCAAATATTTCTTGATTGATATACTCAAAGCTTCCTTCCTCATTGAGTTTACTCCCACTTCAAACCGATTACTCCTACTTGCTCCAACTGGTGTTGCAGCATTTAATATCAATGCACTTACAATCCATTCAGCCCTCCGCATTCCAATAGGCCCAATGCATCCCCTTGAGGGGCAACCACTTCTACAGCTACAAGAACAACTACGTCATGTTAAATACATTCTAATTGATGAAATGAGCTTCATCGGGCCTAGACTACTTTCACGCATCGATGACCGCTTACGGGAGGCATTCCCTTCACATCGGAATCTACCTTTCGGCAATCGGTCTATCATCCTCGTTGGCGACCTTGGGCAGCTGCCTCCTGTGAAAGACATCCCCATGTATGTTGGGACCTCACGTGGCAATGCCCTATGGCGCAGCTTTGACAGTGTCGTCACACTTACTACAATCTTCCGTCAACAAGGAACCACCCCTTCTCAAGTTGCTTTTCGCCAACTCCTTACAAACCTCAGAAATGCAACACCTACTACTGAGGACTGGAACCTTCTCATGTCAAGGGGTAGCTCCTGTTTATCAACATCTGACAACCAGGCATTCGACAAAGCAATGCACCTATATCCAACCAACCAAGCTGTTACATTGCATAACAAACAAATGCTCAAACAACTAAACAACCCAATAGCACGCTCCTATGCAGAGAGAAAAAAACATCATCCTACTACTACAAACGAAGAAGATGAACAGCTAGATGCAGAAGTTCTTATTTGCAATGAACAACAAGTGCTCCTCACATGCAACTTATGGGTTGAAGCAGGCCTCGTCAATGGAGCCCTTGGTAAAGTTATTTCCATTCTCTATCTACCAGGCACAAAACCCCCTGAGTTGCCATCATTTGTTATTGTTGACTTCTTCCAATATAAAGGTCCACCATGGGATGCCTTCAACCCAAGCTATGTACCACTCCCCCCAATAACACGGGGTTCTCGCAGGCAAATTCCCCTTCGAATGGCATGGGGATTGACAATACATAAATCACAAGGCATGACATTACAAATGGCAACAATAGACATTGGAAACATAGACCGTCAAGGTCTAACATTCACTGTCATTTCTAGAGTTAGAAGCTTGAATAACCTCCGCATCTCTCCGTTGTTCCCCTTTAGTCGCTACTCCCGCATCGAAGGCAATGTTTACGTGGCACGCAGGCAACAAGAGGAAGCCATGTTGACTTCAAAGTCTACACAGCCACCTGCAATTTGAACACAACATCTACTCCCTTCCAATCTCCTTTTAGTAAGTTCTCTTTTAACTGAACTACCCCATGCCCCTTTCTCTACAACTGCCTATACTTGTATTTTTGCTTTTCATTTCATCTATCTTTTATGCTTTCCTTTTACTTCAGAAGACTAATTCCCATATATCACATCCTACTAATTCAACTTTTGTTTGCCCCCTCTTTCAGACTACCAGGATGGATAGCAAATACTTCACTCGACTTTATCAATATTGTGATGAAATAGATGGACAGCAAACTGCTCTTATTCACATTAAAGAAAGACACCTCCCGCGCCCGGTCTTCCTTCTTCATCGTCTCCAACCAACTATTGACCTTTTGAAAAAGCTCAAGGCCTTGTTACAACGACTAATACATCTGCATGAAAGGGATACAGTAAGAAAGGTTCGCTTCGATTTCCAGTCTCGGAATTCCCATCTTGGTGTTATCATAGACACAAACTGGTGTTGCCGTTGTCATTCCACCCTCTGCATATATGATTAGCTACCAGCTCAATACCAATTTTTTTATTACAGTGCATTCAATGTTATGCTAATTTGTTACCGAATTTATGTTCAAAATGTGCTTCACTCAAAACACTAGATTGCACTGAATGCAATGTTATGCTATTTTGTTTCAACATTTTCAGTCACCATCCTGTATGCAATATACTTTGCAACACTTCCTCTATTTCGAAACATGTCGATTACATATATTAGAAATTAAAGCAGCCATTTTTATAGGCTGCTAAATCTTATAACATACATAATGCTTCATTTTCAAAGACTTTGAAAGAGCTTCTTTACTATCTTTATATTATAGCATTTCAAAAAAAGTTGTTCAATGTAAAGACAACCATCCATCATGTCTTCAAAGTTAGAAATGCTAGCTTTCTTCCTCTATAGATGTTTTTTATTCATTTCAATTTAGTAGTATACTGTATTTATAATATATACTACAGAAAATAAATTTTAGTTATTGGATCTATTGCTCATGTAAACTCCTTAAATCTTTCAAACATCAAACTATCTGGATCAATTCCAAGCAGTTTTGCTACACTGAAGCTTAGTTTTCTTGATATTTTAAATAACGAATTAAGTCTGCCTGTTCCACATCCACTCATTAATAAGGTAAACCAACAATACTTTTCACAAAATCCAGGGCTCTGTGCTAAGATCTCTAGAAATCGCACAAATGATAATGACAATATACTTGGCCCTTCCTCCAACTCTCATGAGGCCAAACAAGTCTGGAAGACATTTCCAACGCAGAACAATGAAAGTATACCAGTAAAGCAAATACTCACAATGAACATCAACAAAACTAACCAAAATGACATACACAAATTGCCAAAGGCAGAAGTGCAAAGATCCATGCTTTTGGCATTCCCAAATTTCTTCAACATTGCAGAAAAGACTGATGTTAATAGTTTTGTTGTGCTATTGTTCAATTCTTGCAGTACCAACTTCAGATCAATCCAGAGGGGAGAAAATCCACAGGACACAAACATTGATGTACAGTTTCCTTCATATTATTCACTGCAGACAGAGTAACAAGATTTCCACTATCTAAAACATATTTCAGGTTATTCATAAATCACCGTATGTTATTCCCACGCCCTCAACGCAATACTGTGCATATATGCAAATATATTCAATAACCTTTCTCATAGCTTTTTCTTCGGACAGTTCGGTCCAATTATTAAGGTAATTTAGAATTCTGGTAAGAACTATTATATCCATTCTTTAACTGCTGTGTGGACTGAACTCTGTCACATTCGAGTTCTAACTCCTGAAATATATCTGAATTTTGCTAAGCCTATTCTAAAGGATCATTTGAAGTTGAAATTACTGATACATTAATCTTTTATAGGAGCATTATCGTTTGTTATTTTGCTGGTGATTTTTATTAATTTTAAAGACAGTTCGTAAGGGTTTCATATTATTGCATTTTTGAGCTTCGCATTTCACTCATTCCTTGGAAAACTCATTCGGTCTAAAAAGATTACTGTTACTTACAAGGGATTGATGTACTCTTACAGATGATCCTAGCCTACAACTTGCCAAGTATATACACTAAGGTGACATATGAGCAAAAGTCTTGAATGTAATATGCATTTTGATTATTTCTGTTGTTAGAAGACTCAGATAACTTGTTCACTGTGGAAGGAGGAATCATTGCTGATCTATAAGCATATTTGTCAAAAATTTCTCGGTCTGTTTAGTAAACCCTGAGACGCCTAATCTGGAGCTCAAGTTCAAGCATGTTCTGACACAAAGAAGGCAAACCAGAGAGAGAATGCAAATCTCAATCATATTTAAAAAGAATTTATTACAAGTTCTGTAACACCTGGAGAAGACAGAACTTTTGCAACTCAAGTCAATTCAAATAAGAAGCACTAACAGTTGAAATAAGAAGCAGAACATTTGCACTGACGAACCATCTTAATGTGAATCCTTTAATAACATTCAATGAGAAATCCACTCATTCGAACATTCAAGAAGTTTTTATACTTAATGCAAATATTGATATAAGAAGCACTAGAGATTTTTTCTGATTTGGGAGAAGGAAAAATGTTACAGACAATTTTTTATTTTCATTTTACAGCCTATTCTTTATTTTCATTATCCTCTGTAATATGATATCAAAACAAACTATATCAAAGTATTTATAATATCAAAACAAACTATATCAAAGTATTTATAAAGTGATGAATAAGTCTGCATTCTAGCATATGCAACTGAGAACGCATGAATGCATATCATAGTGATGGCTATCCATCACATATGGTTTAGCAACTCAATTGAACTGAGTTATGACAAGTTACATTGAAAACTGAATTTATCCAGTTAGGTCAAGATATCTTAACGATATCCATAGCGCCTCAAAAATAATTAATAATAGGCATTAGTCCTGATTCTCAATCAATTAATAGTAGGCATTAGTGATCATTATCCATCCATAGCGTCTCAAAAATAATTAATAATAGGCATTAGTAGGCATTACTGATGATTATCAATCAATTAATAATAGGCATTAGTAGGAATTAGTAATTATCGATCCTGTAGTGATGATTATCAATCAATTAATAATAGTCATTAGTAGGAATTAGTTCAACAACCCCAGGAAAACAGAGTTATGCTAACTTCGATTGAATGAATGAGAAGTAGCAGTGAAAACTCAATTTATCCTAACCCCACTGAAAACTGACTTATGCTAATTTGCGCACCACACTGCAACCTAAAAATTGGATTATCTAGTTAGAATATCTAAATAGTTAAATACATCCATTGCGCACTAGTGATCACTATCCTTACTTAACCAACCCCTTCAAACCTGCTGGTTTAACAACCCCACTGAAACCAACCCCTGAAACCTGCTGGTTTAATAACCCCACTGAGACCTTAGGTATGACAAATTGCATTGAACTTTGATAAATTGCATTGAAAATTGAGTTGTGCATTGAAAGCCATGAATTTATCATTGACGAGTAAGTCATGCATGGAAAGCCATGAAGTTATGACAGATTTTAGATGTTTCCAGTGAGTTATGAAAAAAAAGTTTCCAATCAAATATTATATTTGTAAAACAATCTATGTTGAAACCGTTTTAAAGTGCAACATTAAAACGCAATCCCCTGTTCTCAGGTAAAGGAACAGAAGAGGAGTGTTACATTGACTATCTGATTTGATTTCGAGAATATCCAAAACCAGGCTATTGCAACATGAATAATCTTAAGACCAAAAAACAATACACAGTTTTCCTTCCTTGACATTGTACACAGGTGCTTTCATCAAAACTTCCATACACTTATATTACACTCCCATGCTTTGCACAAGTATAAACCCACTGCCACTACCTAGCTCCCCTGTTGAATTTCAATGATATCAGTCAGCTGCCAAATATCGTCATCCCATAGAGAGACCCATGGAAGACCTCTGCAGCAACCTCGTAAAAGCATCAGGGTTCTTGAGATGGACGCCATTGATGGAAAAGGAATTGGTAGATGTAACCATAAGCCGCTGGCCCTGGAGCAGGATATCAAATACAGTCCCCACAGGAATCGAAAGCAGGTCTGCGTACAACAATCTTTTGTTGGGAAGAATATGATACCTCACTTGTTCACGAAACCCTGGCCATCTGGGGCGAAAATCGAATCATCATTGAGCGTGAAAATGGTGAGACTGTGCAAACCCAGAAGCTCAGGGGATTTGATCCGTAGGCCCAAGGCCAAGATGTTGTAGCCCCGATTCCTCAGCCCAACGATCGAATCCCGCAACACCAACGGTAAAATTCGTCCATCGGGCAATGCTGGTCCAGATCTTGGTGTCCCGAAAGAAAGCGGAGGTGGGGCTTCTGCAAGAAAACCATTTATGCCAAACCGCTACTCCATTGACGTAGATTCTTCGATGCCAAGAGCTCGAGTTCGACGCATTCGCCTTGGTGATTACCAGGCCGTTTCCAGTTGGGTTCTGTCGGAGAGCCTTTCCAGGTCCCGGAAGCTGAAAACCCCCTTCACAATGTGGTGATTCAGGGGAGTAGTAGAGAAATCTTCTGGCGGGACCGCAAAATTCATGCAGAAGGTTGAATTGCTGGGAGCAAACAGAGTAACAGAGTCTTTCCGAAAACCACCCTGTCATTCCGCACCGCTTTTCCGGAGCAGGCGGTATTGAACAAATCACAGCGATTCCATAGATTAAATGACACGTGGCTAGACCACTGTTTCAAAACCGCCGAGTAAAACGCACCTTCACGCGTTATACATCGGTTGAAGATGCCGCGCGAAATGTGTACAGACCGTCGATCTGGAGTGTCACCATCCGATGGCGGACGCTTCACAAAGATATCCGAAGTTTAATAAAAGAACACGGAAGTTAAGTAAGGTACTATTTTTTATTATAAAATATGAAGAAAAAAAATTCTTTAAATACTTTTAAAAAAATGTATTTTTGAAGGTATATTTTTTAAATTAATAAGTCAAAAGAAATTAATAAATTATATAAATTAAATGATAAAATAAATACATTCTAAAAATTGGTTTTTCAATAAATAAAGATTTAATATATTTTTATATTTAAATCATATTTTAATTCTTTAAGAATAAATTAATATTAATAGAATTAGAAATAAATGAAAAATAAAAATATCAATTTTATATTTTTTAGAATACAATATAACTAATTTTTATTAATTTTATGCACAAAAATTATTAAAATCAAAATTATCAATTAAAAAAAAATAATATATATGTTTTTTAAAGAAAAAAAATCTCAAATTTATTTAACTTCTAATAAGGAATAAAATTAGCTCAAAGCATTTGGTATTTTATTTTATTTTAAATTATTTATTTATTTTATTTTTACTTTCAAATTACAAATTTAATTTATCCATTTTATTTTTATTTCTAATTTTATCTTTATTTTATTCCATTTCTATTTATTCATTTTCGTTATTTCTTCATATTTTATTTCTCGATTTTCTATTTAGTCCAAATTCATTTTTATATTTATTATTAAACAAAGCATGCACATGGATTCACTTGACACACTATTTAACATTTCGTTTTCTTTTTTTCTTTTTCTTTCTCTTCTGTAACTAACAATAAATTGAAAATTTTATCAAAATAAATATTCTTTGATATTTTTACCAAAACTTTAACAATCAATCATGTTTATTGTTCTTATTATTCACTACCATCTTGACGTGTCTATGAGACGTACATCGCATCTTTGAGCCCATTTCTTTGTCTTCGTTTTCAATTCAAACAAAAATTCAACTTCTATTAAGACAAATTCAATTGTCTACGCATTATGTTTTAGACATGTAAACAATCGTTTACTAATCTTTCATCTCGGTTTTCAGTTTCTTAATGTGTTTCACGAAGCAAAAACAAAAATCACCCCCCTTCCCTTGCCTCCTACTTCCTCATGGCTTCCATTTCCACATCCTTGTTTCCTGCAACACTACCTCTACATCGCATTCAATTCATATGCATTTCTATCGGCATGTCTTTGCACCCTTTTGGTGCAAATGCTAGTTAATAAACAATTCGAGAGTAGAGTAAGCTACTTAAATTTATCATTAAAATCGGAGGCCAAGAAAAAGACGAGAAAATACTAATTCATTAACTCAATTATCTTACATTTAAAAAAAATTAAAAAACACATGCATGTATATCTTTTTCTATTAGTCTGAAAAATAGACAGTTTATATATATTAAATATGATATTTATAGAAAATTAAATATCATAATCAATATTAAATATAACATTTATATTAAATGTAATATGTATTCTCTTTTGATAGAGCCTATGTTCCTGAATTTACTTATTTTTATATATGGTGAAATGAAATTTCATAGCAAACTAATTATATCTATGATAAAATTGATTGCAGAAGCTCCTATGCATGGGAGTTCGGCTAGCCATAATTATTCCATCGCTATGGGAAAACGAAAGAACAAATGATTGCGATGTATCCTCTGAGTTGTCAGGGGTGCCCTCTAAAAAGTTATTGGCTCACATGGCCCATCGAAAGCAAAATTAATTATGACAACATAAAGGTGATTGATTATCCACCTATATTTGTTCCATAGGTTATTTTTAGCCTCGTGGACATTAAAAGTTCTTTCTTTCTTTCTTTCTTTCATGGTACATTAAAGTATTTTACAGATGCGTGAAAGTAGAGGGAATCAAATTTGATCGGCCCATCGGCGAATCATTAAAACAACATTTGAGTTTTTAGAGGTGTATATAAATAAATAAAGGCGACAAAAACGTCTAACAATTAACTCGATGGATAATTTATGAAAACCTAGATGGCCATGTTGTGAGACCCACATTGCCCATCAAAGTAAAAAAGGTAAAGTTGATTATGACAACATAAAGGTGATGTGATCATCCACCTATATATAGTACACACTAGTCTTTTACCTCTATGGGGTAGGAACCAAATTCGATTGTCATATCGTATGTATGTGTAGTCAATAAAAACAAGTTTTAATTTTAATATTTTATGTGATTGTCCTATCTTATTTATCTTATTGAGAGTCAGGTTGATTATTATAAAATTAAAGTAAAGTGACTACCATTAGATCAATACTAATATAATTGCCATCAAAGTGTGTACCAGTTGTATCACATTAAAGTCCTTTATTGATGAGTCATAAGGAAAATGGAAAAAGTGGAGGGAATCCCATGTTGGATTGGAAAGATGAAGGGATTCATGTTTGGTCGGTTAAGTGGAAGGAATTTTATGTTTGGTAGGTTATATGGATATAGAGGAATAAAAAAAAAATGGTTGAATGAATATAATAATAATAATAATAATAATAATATATTTATTATTTTAAAAGTGGGTTTTTAGTGTTTATATATATATATATATATATATATATATATATATATATATATATATAAATTGTTATTTGATGTGTTTATTAATATTATGATTAATTAGGTGATTGAAATATTTTTTATGGTATTTTATTTTTGTTATTTTTGAAAAATATAAATAAAGGAAAGTTTTTGTAATTACTTTTAAAATAGAAATTAATTGCAGTATAATAATATTATTATGAAGTTTTATATTTTCTTCGATTTTTGTATAAAAAAAATATTTTTTTGGTAAATGTTAATGGAGTTGTCTTTAATGTGGCTTTTTGGAGTTTCAGATGGATTTTTTGGCCAAATCAGACTCAAAATTTTGATGTGAAATCTTGTTTTTTTTTATTTAAATTGGTTTTTTGACTGCATATATGGATTCATCACCCTGAAAAACCCCCATGGCACTTCGATTGTGTAGAGTTTACCTATCAAACTTGTGCTTTCAATGAATTCCTTCCAGAGACAAATTAGATCGGAAAAATTAAATCGAAAAACCTTTCAAAAAGTCGCATTAAAAACAACTTGAATGCTAATGGTTTTATTTTAAATTAAGTTAGTTTTATTCAAAACAGTATTATGTTATAATCATGAATGTTGTAAAAAAAAATATTTTATATTTAATTATTATATTTTACTATCTTATGCTTATTTGATTTAAATTTATAAAATTCTTATAAAGTATTGTGAGTTTTTATTGAATGTAGTTTAACGAGGCAATTTTTGGTCTTTTTTGCTAGAATCCGACAACAGATTTTTTTTGGTGAGATTGCAACATTTTTTATTTAAATTGAAATTTTGAATGTAAAAATGGATTTAACATCCTATAAAAATTTTGGCAACTCAAATTATGCAAACTCAATAAGTAAGAATTATGAATTTCACAATTTCTAAACGGATTTTAGGTAAGATTGACTAGAAAATCTACTAAAATAAGAACCAAAAAAATCATCTCAATAAACTACTATCTTTCATTGTTTCACTACAATTCTAAATTTAAAGATCCACATTTATTTAAAAAAAAAAAAAAAAAAAAAAAAACTTTTGAATATATAAATAACACATGGAATGTAATCTAAGCTAAACACCTTTAGATATTTATATCTTAGTTTCTTGTAATAAATTCATTTATTATGAATTTTTTTTGTAAGATGAAATTTTATTAACTAAAAAAAGCCAAGGTATACAATGTGGATTACATTTTTTTTGTCAATCTCTCACATTGGGGACCTAACTAGAACCAAAAAATGATTATCCTGAGTAAGGACATAGATATTTGGGAGCCCATTGATACAAAACTAATGAAATTGTAGTTAACACATAAGCCTAATTGAATATATACATAAGACGCATCATAGAAAAACACAACAAACATAATCAACATATTATCATGCCATAGGATTCGAGTATGAGCCTACCACTGGGATGGGGTTCGGTGGACCTTCTGGAGGATGTTAGAAATTTGGGGGAATACCTAGGTGGCGCTCAAATCATTCCATGCTATGATCAAGAGAGCATAGATGAGTGTGCAAGTGGTACATTGAATGGATGATGTCTAGTTGAGACTCATGGTGATCTTGAATCATTCTCCCAAGGAAACTTCATCTTCTAGTACAAGTCTATTGTCTGCATGTAATGGTTAGTTATGTCTCTTGTGTGTCCGATATTGAGAATATTTTTTTTCCATTCAATCATTACCTTAGAATTAGAAAGGGAGGTTTGATGGGTTGAAGCCTCTCCTTCCACCTTGGAAATTTATACTTGAATCTGGTCGAGTATGAGCTCACGATAGCGTGAAGAAAACCTTGTTATAATTTGATGCATCCGAGGATTACCATGCATGGCTCTCTATTGCTAATATGTGGCCCCATATCTAACACAAGCCCATTGAAGCTGCAAGATTTCCCAACCTGTAACTAATTTAGTATTGAATAATGCCTTCTCCTAGAGAAGACCACATCTCATCTGACAACCACCCCTTGTGTCCTAGAGGGTCAACCCCCACCACTTATGGTCTCAACCACTAATAATAGCAAATAGGCATTAGGGAGGGGCCCTCCAGAGACATAATTCCTCCCCTCGAACCTCTTACCCCCTCACATAGCTCTCTCATGGCTCCAAAAGGATCTATGTAACAACCTATATCTATCCTCCACCACAACCATGTAACAACCTATTTCTATCCTCTGCTCCAATCAAACAACCTTCCTGGAATGAGACAGAATGAGAGTCACCATAGATTGATGCCTCTCTCTACCACAACTCATCAACCCCCCTGCAAGATTACTCCTCTGGGAAGCTTGCCGAGAAACACCACTTCCCCACTTAAGTATGAAACATAGGGGGAATCTAAGATAGGTTGACATGAGGGTATCCCTTCTAGGTATTTAGTTAGCCTCAATTGATCCCAACAAAAAACACAAAGCTGAGTGAAATCATAGAATAATATAATCCACCCCCAAATTTCCACCTCAGAAAAAGAATTCACAGTGTGAAAAATATCCTAGAATTTAAAATGGAAACAACCACTGCCAAAATTAACCGAACTTAAAAATAGAGGATACGACCACTCTGGAGGTGCCACTAAACAATATCAATTCCAAAGTAAAAACCAGTGAAAAGGGTTAGGATATACCATGCACCAATAGAATTGGTGCTAGTTGTAATCATACATTGCAACATTGCTTAGAAACATGAAAATTTCCTAGTTTTGTAGTAGAAATCCAATGGGTCTTCCAATACCCATAAGAGACTGCTCCAACCCCAGAGAACTAATTTGACCAATTGGCTTGTACCTATCCCCATGAGGGCTTCACTAGGGGAGCAATACCCTACTAGCTATGTTCATATTGGGGGATATATATTTACAAAAAAATGGCATAATATATTGAGCATATAATAGTGGGTAAAGAGTTTTTATATTGGCATGTACGAAAAATCGAGCTCAAATTTAATGAAAAAATATAAAGGGGTATAAAAAATTTTAATGAAAAAATCGATACCTACAATATCTAGTGAAAGTAGGTTTTTTTTTAATTGGGAAGGTGTATTGGGTTCGTATAGGTAGGGGGTTAGATAATGTGATTTTTAGAGGTATTTTTCAATATATAGTCAAATTAAGGGTATTGTTTAGTATGCCATGAATGCACGTGACATGTCAGAGATTCATTAAGTGAAGCCTCTATGCCTATCCCATGTTGAACGTCTTTGTTCTGTGGGGCTTGCTAGTTCCCCCCTCTCTCAACCAGATAGTCTCGTAGCTGATCTACCCCAATCACCTGGGGCTTGCTAGTTCCACCCTCTCTCAAGGAGATACTCTTGTAGCTGATCTACCCCAATCACCTGGGGCTTGCTATTTCCCACCTCTCTCAACTAGATATCTCGTAGCTAATCTACCTGAATCACCTAGATACCATGACTACCTATCACGTCATCCTTTAAATACCATAGGCATGAATTCTATTCCCTTTGCTAATGTCTTGCCAATGGAGTCCAAACATCAATTCTATCAGAGGAAATCTTAGTACCAAGCCTTGTAAACACCCCCATGCTAAAAACACACTACATAATTCACATCACATATTTAGATTTCTTAGTGAACCTACTCTTCACCTCCCAACGATATTCCATATGTATCGTTATTTGCAGATTAATGTCAAAATCGTGCACTATTAATACTCCCCAGGGATGGGATGCCATGGCCCTTGGCAATTTTCTAGGTGGGGAAGTTGCAACCCACCATTCCCCCCTTTCTTCCGTACACATCCCCCTATCCAAGGAAATTCGTTTATTATGAATTGCAAAAAATTAAATCACGCAAAATATTATTGTAGAAGTTGATATAATATTTGGGGTGAATTTTCGGGAGTTGGCCCCTCCCCTTTATAATTTTTATGTGTACGATATCACATTATTGTTATATATATATATATATATATATATATATATATGTGTGTGTGTGTGTGTGTGTGTGTGTGTGTGTGTGTGTGTGTTATGGTTATCACACATTGATGTTAATCGAAGTAATATAATTTCCGTTGCACATATAATTGAAGAAACACTTGAACTAGAAATAAAATAAGTGTTGGTAGTATTCGTAGTCTAGTCAAGAGTAATTTTAAAAGTGAAATTGTGCCAGTGTTGCACAACGCCCATGGTGAATGAAGTTACCACAACATGGAGTCCTGATAGTTGGTATAAGAGAATGTTTTGAAGGAAGTGGGCAGCGTATTGAGTTTAGTAGGAGCAAGACAATGAAGTCAGGGCCGAAGCTGAACACCAAAAGACATTGAAGTTTGGTTTGGGAAGAGGCACTCCAAGGGTCCGATTCAAGATGAACGAAGTTATGGTAGATGTAAGGGTTGTTCAAAAACTTGTAGAGATGGAAGATTTTTGGAAGGTTAAAGGGAAACAATGCTATGGAGAACTTGTGCAAGAATGGGAGAACTTGAACTGCATCAAAGATGGAATAGTGGATTTGCGAAAGGCTTTGAACACTTTCTATGGGAAGACTTATGAACTTTCAGAACTTAATGAAGAATCGCGACAAGGCGACCATAGAATCCAAGAACTCATGGTTTAATGAGTTCTCATAAGGGAGAAACAAGCCAAGTTGTTGGGTGAAGTCGAGGAACTTAAGAAGGGATCAAGAGGGACTTTCTCGATCGCAAAGAAGATCGCATAATCATTGAAGAGCACGAGATTGAGCACATTGGTCATAATGATGCTTGGTTTCAGTCGATGAAAAATTATGGAACGATAGAAATGCTCCAAGTTGAAGGAGTCGAGGTGTCCCGAGTAGGTGCGATTTGGAAGCAAGTGAAGGAGGAAAATCCTGGTGGAATGAAGTCCACTCAAGCTAGACCAAATCTGAGTTACCCAAATGTACCGAAAGAGGAAGTAGTATACCTCAAGAGAATAGGCAGGTCAAAACATGGGACAAAAGACAGTCTAATGAAGAAACGATGAAGAAGGTTGTAAAGGTAAGACGCAAGACAAGACCCCGTACAAAATGAAGGTGCGTTGGGGTTAAGTTTTGTGTAGGTGATCGTGTGTGGAAGGAAGTTTGCTACATTGGTTGATATAGAAGCTACGAATAGTTTCCTTATCAAGAAGGCAACAAAATCTTTCAAGTTGAAAGATAGAATGGAAAGGGAGTTAAGTTATTTCAAAGCAATTAACTCGAACATGAAGGCCCTGACTGTTATTCTAAGGGATACACAAGTAAAGGTAGGCCAATGGTTTGGAAAGTTGGATCTAAGGGTGATCAAGATGTATTATCATGTTATGGTGTTGGGGCGGGACTTCTTAGTAACAATGCAAGCCATACCGATGGTGGACCGAGACATACTCTTTATTACAACTAATGGGAAAACCATGATCATACCGATGATAAGGAAGAGTCACTTGGGTTATCCTCCGAGGATTTCTTTGATGAATTTATATGAGAAGGACCCAGACGTGAAGCATGAGCATGTGGAATGAAAAGATGCTGGATGTTTGACTCAAACTATGAAGGAGAAGAGGATGATCAAATTTGTTGCATGAGCCATCAAGGAAAAGAAGGATAGAGGTGGAGGAATGTATCCTTCCATTGCAAAGAAGGAATATGTGACTTCTACCCAAAGTCTTCACCAAGGAAGTGTCGAAAAGGGATAAGGCCCAAGTGCTTCTTTGAAGACAAGCAAAGAAGGTGAAGGTGTAGGTAGAGATCCGACTGGCATAGTAGATTATTGCAGATATGTTATGTGCATCTATGATTTTTCGTTGACAAAGGAAATACGTGAGAATATTGGATGTACAAAGGAAGAGGAGGTTGCTATGTAGAATTAATTGAGGTCACAACATCAATTAGACACATGAGTGGCCAAGAGTTAGGGAGGTAACTTCCTGGCCCTTGCCATGCACTATACCTTTGGAGATGGGTGAGTGTAGTGCGTTGATGAGGAGGAGGTGTTGCACCACCATGAAAAAGGGGCCTTAGGAGAAGAGGCCTCATAGTACAAAGAAAAGATGCTTCAATGGATGTGGTTTTTGGTATAAAACTAGGGGAAACACATGGACAATAGCATTGATGCAAAACTTATCATAGATGTGATGGAGATTTCTTCATGGACCTGGATATGGCACAATGAGCATTGATTGATGAAAAAATGGATGGAGATGGAAGAATTCGTGGTCAGGTTGAAATTGTGACGAAGTGTTGAAGAAACAAATGACGAAGGCATAAGGATGTGCATTCTCATGAATTGAGCGCGATGATTGGATTAGCTACCCAACTAGTTCAAGTTTTGAGGGCTAGCAGTGTACTGAGATGTGTTGGAGTATGGAAGAAATAGTTCACATGATGATGATGAAACACAGTCGATTTCACGATATGTGTTGTAGCGATGCTTGCAACAACTGTAGTTGATGACCGTGGATTAATAACTCTTACCCATATGAAGGAATCCGAGAACTCATGGAAAATTGATGTTGGAGATGGTGACATTATGTGAAAATTTGACTTGGCAATGGAATTTACTAGGATGGTGTGGTTGAGGGTGATTTTTTTTTTAAAGTGGGGGAGGATGTCAAGGCCTCGATTTGGCACAATGACCAACGGGCTCTCGTGACGACAAACAACCACGAAGATAGGTGAAAAACCGAAGTCAAACGCGACAAGGGCGAGAACGCCCACCCATAGTGAGCGCATTGGGACAAGTGCGCCTACCTGTAGCAGAGAACTTCTTGAAAATAGCACGCAAATTATACCTATATAGGTGTTCAAGTCGGTGGACACATGCTTGCGGGCATGGGCGCACAAAGGTGGGGTTCCCAGGCGCCGAGTCGTGACGGAAAAGCGATGAGAGAGTGGAAGCGACATGACATGCAAGTAAAGGAACGACGGATGGTTCAAGCATGGAGAAATGGAGTATACGTGAAGGCCAAGCAAGAGGCACGCCCACCCATAAGGGTCTCCCGAATACTCACCAGTAGGTTAGTCCAGGGCATGCCCGCCCGCGAAGGGGCGTCCACACACTGAACGACAGGTCGGTGAGTGCATTTGACAACATAATGAGTCGAATCAATTTGGATAATGGTTGTCGACCATGAATGAAGAAGTTTATAAATAAAAGGAAGGGTCATTCGACCAAGGAAGTTCATAATTAAGAAGCGAACTCGACCAAGAGGGATATCGCAGGAAAAGATATCACAAAAACCAGATTTCACTCTAAGAACCGAGCGAAGATAGTATTTTATTATGGGCAGAGAATTCAGGGTTTCTGGGAGGTCGTATTGTTTAGGAAGAAGTTGCACTAGAGTAACGATAAGCTGCACGATTAGGAAAAATTCACACTAGAGTAATGATAGGCTACACAAATTGGGTATAACTAGGGCAACGAGTTGTTGGTGTAACGAGGAAATTGCCACACACTTGTGAATTGTAATTTTACTTTTAAATTATTATTGCAGAAGTTGATATAATATTTGGGGTGCACTGTTGGGAGTTTCCCCCTCCCCTTTATAAATTTTTTGTGTACGATATCACATTATTGTTTTATGTGTATGTTATGGTTATCACTGCACAATGATGTTAATTGAAGTAATGTAATGTCCACTACACATATAATTGAAGAAACACTTTAATAGAAACTAAACTAAGGTTTTCAAGCTCAATTAAGTCTCATACAATTATGGTGACAATATCCCATTAGTGAGTTGATCGTTCTTCCATTCAAGATTAAGGCTAGCCCTATCCTAGGATCTACTTAACGTAAGGGGGAAGATGTTATTTTATATTTTTATTGAAATTATGATAAATAAAAGATGAACAAGATGTGTGTTCTTAATATATTAAATATACAAATATTATGCTATATGTCTAAATACATGAATAAAGTTAAGCCTTTATGATTAAGAGTATAAAGTAGTTTTAGTCCAAAAATATCATAGTGATTTTCTTTAAGTTTTGCATTTGTCATTAACTAACTAAAGAATTTTATTGGTTATGTTTTAGATCAAATTAGCCTTTCATTTTCAAAAAGTGGTCCTCATATCACTACATAAAGATTATGATGCAACTAAATATGTTGTAAAACAACTTTGCTTTTGTTCAATTAAAATTTGTCACATTTACTTTAAAATATTAGTGATTTGGAAAATTTTGATTTAAAATTGTAGGATTGTTTTAAAGCATTATAAGTTTTCATGATCTCACTACGATTTGTAGAGAAAATTATTTTTAACACATAACTAATGTAAGGAATGTATTTTAAGTAAAACACTTTAGGATATTTATATCATAGTTTCTAGCAGTGGATACATAAATTGTGGATGCAAGAATTGGATTCATCGCAAGCAAGTAATATTTTTTTGTAATGCTTTTTTCACAAACAATGGATCTTGGAGTAATAGGGAAAACTTATTATGAAAATGAGATTACAAGGGCTATTAAGAAATTAATGCTAGATGCCATTCACATATTCCATAGTTAGTGCTGTAGTGATATTAAAATAATTAGATTGAATTTCTCCCACTTTTCAATCTTAAAAATCATAGAGAACCATCTCACAAATGATATAAAAACTTTGCTCGCTTATGCTCATTACCTTAGTTTGTCATATATATAAGGAAAGTGAAGCTCATTGTAATTTACAAAAAGATAACATTAAAATGATGCATAATTGATGAACAAACCAAAAGAGAAAATCCCATAACATTAAGAAACAAGATGTGGGGGAGTGAGCTACCCAGAATTAAATCGTTGGAATCAAAGAAAAAGGGGCAGGAAAGGGGTTAAAACGTTAGTCCTTATTATCTTACATCATAAAAAAATCATGTTAAAATAAAAAACTAAAATATATATTATAAGAATATAAAATTCTCTCTCACACAATCATTTTTTTTCATCTTTCAATATATATATATATATATATATATATGAAATGAGCATAATTTTTTCATAATATATATACACACACGCACACTTTGAAGTGAATAATTTTTCCTTATGAAAAAAACCATATCACTTCTAATTAATATAAAAAATGAACATTCTACATATGTTAGGGATAACATTCCGAACATCAATTGTCAAAGGTTAAAGGCATTCCTAGCTACTTTATCATTGTCAAAAACATATCTAAGGCTTGTAAGAAATCTTTAGAAACCAAACCACATATACATCAATCTATTATGAGTCTTCAAAAAATATTGAGATGTCTAAGTTACCAACTAAATAGGAAATATAAACTAGGTTTTGACTTGAATCCATTCATCAAAATATTTAAAAAAAGGAAAAAATTTAAAAAAAAAACACTTAAAGATGAAATTTGAGAATGGTGAAATATAAAGATAGGCATCTAAATAGAGGTTGGAAACATCTCCTTCACTTTTAATAGGGAAAAGCTAATGAGTAGTGAAAACAACTTGGATGGATAGGAAAATGAAGAAGATATTTTGCAAAAATACCCAACTACAGTAGTACATGGACAAAGGTAGAACCTTTTTCAATCCAATACAGTTGGATGAGTTAGAGGACTGACAAGGATTGATGATTTCCACTAGAATTGCAAAAGAGAGGGCATATAGTTAGGTAACCCTCCAAAAAAAGTCAATTATTTTTTATTTAATGGAAGAATTAGATAAAATCAAGGAGTAGGTAAAGGACTTAACATTGAAATGGTACTTGGAAAAAAATTTACACATCCTTTAGATATGAATAATACATACCTATATAACTTGTTCAAAGGAAAATACGCTCAGACAAAAAAACAAAAAAAAAAACCTTTGAATACTATAATAGTCAAGAAAAAACTATTTAGAGGTTGCGAAAAAATAATGAGCTATAGAAATAATTGGTAGCAATGAAACCAAGTTATGAGGAGGAGATTAAAGAAAAAGATGAAGAAATTAAAGAAATAAGGAAAAAAAATGACAAGATGGGGGAGTTAGCCTTTGAGTTAGTGATGTGTATACCAACTTCTCTAGTTTACACCTTTTATCTATAAGAACAATGGTTAATATTCCAAATTGAGAGATTGGTGTCCCATTTGAACACTGTTCAACAACCTACACGAAGAAATTTATGTTCTATTTTTTTCTAGTCTAGCGAAAAAAAGGAATTTAGTATGTGAATTATATCTTTATAACTATTTATTGCCTATGTGTACTGAATGGAACCCAAATCAACTTATTGGGGATATAAACTTAATTTTTTTTCAATCAATTATGGAAAATTAATTGAAGAGAACCCATGATATGGAACTACATAATATTGAGGAACTCACTATCCTTTATGGATTAGGATTGAAATGGATTCCATTCTTTAATGTTTTGAAGGATCAGAGAATAAAAAATTTCAATCATAGAATAAGGGAAACTATGGATCGAGTACACAATGAAGTTGTAAGTCAATTAGTTTGTTTTTATAGAAAATCCAAGTAGATTCAAATTGATATTTGTAATATGATAAAACAAAATACTTGAATCTACTTTACAAATTGCAGAAACCAATTACGATCTCAAAATCACATGAACAAGAAAGAGAAAAAAATTTGATTGCACAACACAAAGATTTATCTGGGGATAGCATCAGATAAAAACCCCGCTATATGTATATTTCATAATCCAAAGAATATGAGAACAATACAATGCTTCTCTCAGGCTTGAGAGCACTATGCACTATCTCTCCTTGTCTCACTGATTCCTAGGCAAGCTTGGTTCAATACTTAACTAATTTATTGGCCTCAGGAATCTCTATTTCCTTGCGCAGTTTCTTAGGGAATTAGGCCCCTATTAACAAGGAATTCCCCAATAATGATTGCGTGATACATCAAGGTTCTTCCTCTGACTCCATGCACCACTTGTACAATTGGATGATTATACAAGTGATAGTACACTTCCCTTTAACTCCAATATCAACTGGGTCTTTCTCAAAACTAACATGCATGAGTTATGTTTGAGTGAATTATCAGTTATCTGATTGATCACTGCACGTGAATTAATCTAATTTAATTCACTTGAACTCTCACTAGTTCCTCCATCAGTTAGAACTAGTTAAACTGATTTTAACTCAAATAAATTAAGTTAACTAATTAAAACTCAAAATAAACTCAGCGAGGGCTCCTAAAAATTAGGAGACACTCTACATGCATCTAGTTTGACCCTCAACTCGAATCGAATTAACTGTGCCAAATAAGTCTTCCTAACTTAGTTAACTCGTACAAGTTGTCATGTGATGTCTAATTATTATTTCCTTCTAGTTTAATTAAGGGAAAATTTAATTAGAAGCCTCTTCTTGTTGCCATTTTCAACACTCCCTCTCAACAAGAAAGGGATTGTCTGCTACCCCGATCCTGCCTCTGTGGAACTCGAATTTTCCTCTTGACAATGCCTTTGTTAATATTTATGCATCCTGCTCCTCTGTAGGAATGTACTCTAATGGCATAATCACCCTTTCCACAAAATATTTGAGATGGTGATATCAAATATCAATATTCTTAGACTTGTCATGAAAATTGGATTAACTAAGAGTTTGATGCAACTCTGGTTATCACAATAAATCACCATCGGATCCATCTGCTGACCAAACAACCCAACAAGGATCTTCCTCATCTCGATAGCCTCACAAGTTTCTTGACTAGCAACCATGTACTTTGATTCTGCTGAAATGAGTGCAACTGATCTATGCTTCTTGTTATACTAGGAAACTACTGCTGAACCAATACTTAAGATGCCCCCTGATGTTCTCTTCATGTCGAATGGACCCCCTTCCCAATCTGCATCTGTGAATCTTTGATTCTTCTCTCCCTTTGTTCATATGTACCAAAGACCAAACTGAGTGTTGCCTCTGAAGTATCTCAACACATGTTTGGTTGCCTTCCAATAGAGCTTGGTAGGCTTAACCATAGCTTGAGTAAGTTGGTTAACCACATAACACACGTCCATTCGTGTGTTCACCAAGTACATGAGTGAACCCACAAGGTTCCTGTAGATGGTAGCTTCTACCACTTCGCCTGAGTAGAATATTCCTTCCTCCAATTCCCCGTTAGAGGAGTCTCCCTGGGTTTATTGTTCTCCATGTGAAACTTCTTCAAAATCACATTGGCATACTTTCCCCATCTCTTTTTCAAATTTCCAAACCAAGGAAATAATGCAAGAGACCCATATCCTTCATCTCAAATTCTCTTGCAAGATCCTCTTTGCAATATTTGATCAGATGCTCATCACCTGTCAAAATCAAATCATCGACATATAATACTATAATCAATAATTTACCTTCAACCACAATATGGTAAAGGTTCCCATCTTCTTCACTTTTGGTGAATCCCAACATGGTGAAGTAGTTGACGATCCTGGTGTACCAAGTAAGAGGTGCTTATTTTAGTCCATACAACTATCTCTTGAGTCTACACACATAAGACTCTCTGTCGAAGTTATGAAATCCTTCCATCTGCTCTATGTACACCTCTTCCTCAATCACCTCATTGAGGAAGGTTGTCTTTACATCTATATGATGTATCTTCCATCCCATCTGTGTTGAAAGTGAAAGAATATATTTTATTGACGAGTACCTTGCAACTGGAGCAAAGGTCTCCTCATAATCAATTCCCTCCACCTAAGAGAACCCTATGGCCACAAATGTGGAATTGTGTTTCTCAACACTCCCATCTACTACCTGCTTCACCTTGTAGATCCACCTGGATCCTATAACTGACTTGTCCTTCGGTCGTGGGACAACTTCCCTTGCACGGTTTCTGATAATGGAGTCATACTCCTCAACCATGAAATCAACCCATACTCGTTGCTACACTGCTTCCTCGAATGAGGATGGATCAATCTCTACACTCGTGTTCATAATAGCCATGTAGCCAATGTATCTTCTGGGGACCTTCTCTATTTGCGTTGTGATGTGGGTTCTCCCACATTCTCTCTAACATCATGCATCAACCTGTCAACCTCTATGGTGCGCTTACTTCCATCTCTAGATGTCTCTACATGAGTGGGTGCTTCCACTCTCTGCTCCTCTTCTTGTGGTTGCTCCACATCTTGAGGCTCTTCTTTTGGAGTTAATATCTCCTCAACTGCATACAACTGAAGCTCCCTCTCAAGGGAAATTTTCATGACCTTATCTTCATCGAATTTCACATCTCTCGTTGCAACTGCCATCTTGTGAGATGACATGTACACCCAATAGTTGTGAGGTGTATCGGTGTACCCCACAAATATTCCCAACTCTGTGGTTGGTTCTTTATTTATCTTGGAATATTTGGTTACACGAAAATAAACTGATGAACCAAAATTTTTAAAGTGTGCCACATCTGGTTTCTTACCTAAAAAATATTCCTTTGGTGTACTCATCCTGAGAATCTGATGAGGACTTCTATTTTGCACAAACACTGTTGTGTAGCATGATTCAACCCACAAGTGCAATGGTAGGCCCTAATCATGCAACATCACTCATGCTTCTTCCAAAATAGTTATGTTCTTCCTTTCTGCAACCCCATTCTGTTGTAGGTTATCAGGTGATATTAATTCTCGTCGAATTCCGTCTGAAGCACAAAATTTCTTGAATTCATTAAACACATATTATCCACCATTGTCGCTCCTAATATCATTCACCTTATTCCTTATATATTTCTCGACAAGTGCTTTCAACTCAAAAAACTTTGAGAATGTCTAATATTTCTTTTGCATGAAGAATATCCAAAACTTGCATAAAAATCATTTACAAAAATAACATAATACATGTGTTTTTCTATGGAGGCTGCCAAGAACAATCCACACACATCTGAGTGAACTCTTTCAAGGATCACCTTTTCTCGACTCTCCTTATCATGAAATGTTCCTTTGGTGTACTTACCCAATCTAAACCCTTTTCATGTATCTCGCTGCTCAAGTTCACCCTTGGGAAGTCCTGTAGAAATATTTTGCATGATCTTTAACGTGCCATGGTGTAGATGGCCCAATCTTCTATGCCATAACTCACCGATGTCTCGACTCTTCACCTTCTCTTATTTCGTGCTCAAGGAAACACAATATTCTACATCCAATTTGTAGAGGTTCTTTACCCGAACCCCAATCTTCTTCACCTGTCCCGTGGCTTTATGAAAAAGGAACACCTTTCCTTTGCTAAATATCATATCATAGCCATGGTCTTCTAACATAGCAATTGAAACTAAATTTTTCTTTAAACCAGGAACATACATGGCATATTTTAATGTGAGAGGAGTACAAGACTCCCTCTAAAAGGTAACAATACCTATTCCGGGTGTGCTATACCTCCCGTCATCTCCCATCTTGATGTGCATCTAGAGATCCTTCTCCTCCAAGTTGATGAAGAATTCTCTGTTGTTGGTCATATGGAATGAAGTTCCACTATCGAGGTACCACACATAACCCATCACTAATGACACCATGCATGCGATGAGATTGAAATCCAACTCAAATTTTGAAGCAAGATCTTCACTCGTCGCTCCTCCTAAGGGATTATTTTCAACCTTCTTGTGCAGACACTTTGTGGCATAATGTCCCAACTCATGATAGTGAAAACATTTGATCTTCGACAAATCCTTATTTCTTGCCTGACTAGAATATGATTTGGAATGAGATGCCTTCCCTTTCCCTTTCTTTGCCTTCCCATCCAAGTCATATTTCTCCTCATCATCAGTATTTGATGAGGATCCAACGTTAGTATTCCACCGAATCTCTTCTTGTACCAAGTTGGGCCACAATAGTTCCCACTCTGGTAGCTTCTTCCTCCCATTAACTGGATCCTGGTAGTTTTGCAAGCTCTTGGGAAGGCCTAAAAGTGCAAGGCTTATCAGATCATCCTCGAAAACTATAACACCAACACTTCCAAGCTCATCTTGGCATTAAGTGAGCTTCTTAAAGTATTTTGGTATTATGTCGCCCTTTTCCATCTTGATTTTTATGAGCTTGTCCTTCAGTGCCAATTTCCTGTGGTCGTTGTTGTTCTGAAACAAATATGTTAAGGCCTTCCACATAGCATATGGAGTTTCCTTTCCATGGAGGTTCAAGACTAATTTCCAACACTACTTCCATCCTGCCCTTCCAAGCTATGTAATTCGAATTACCCTCAAAGGCATATTCGAGTCTCAATCCATAGAAAGACATCCTGATCCTGTTCTTGGTCCTGAAGAGTAGAACTACAAATTCAATTCACCTGCTCAAAACAAACTAATATTCTTCTCTTATATAGTGATTCCTACTCTGATACCATGTGGAAAATCCATGTAGATTCAAACTGATATTTGTAATATGCTAAAACAAAATACTTGAATTTACTTATCTTTCGTTGATTTTCAAATCACCTTTTTATCTTTCATTGATTTTTGAATACCCAATAGAGTTGTAGCTTCTTTTCATTTCTATGATGTTAAGAGCCATCTCAAAATTTGGGATTGAATTGTCACATTTTCATCTTTGAATAACTTATCTATAATGGGCTTAACAAGATATCGTATAACATGGTCAACGTTTTTATCTCCATATGTGTGTGTCAACATTTTTTAACATCTCATCATCGATATTGATTTCATCTGTACATATGAGAATTAAATGTAATTTGGATCATGTGATTGAATATTGTTCAGTACTGATAGCAAAAATGCAGGAAAAACAACAGACACCAACGCAGAATGTGCAAAGGGTTAAGGTAGAATCGTGTGATGGGGGACCCAGTATTAATTTCATAACGCGTAACGACATATCTACTGGAGGAGATGAGGAGAGAGCTATGGCTGAACCCCTTATCTGAAAATCTACTATTATTAACAGATATGATCAACACATTCACATCCACATGCGCATTAGCAATTATTACCACATAACATTACAATCACAGCTAATTCATATATCACAGACACAATCGCATATTATTCAAATAACACAACGGTACTTCAATAATAAACACAATCAGTTCAGATAACATAGATGTACTTCAATAGATTCATCATTCATTAATATCCAAAAACTCAATTACAAACCCAAGTCACAACCCGCGCACACAGCCAACACACAACAGGACTGAGGATCTCTACGCACACGGCTAACAGGAGTCCTTACCCAAAACTACCCAAAACAGATCTCAACAATTTGTACGTAGCATCAGTGTTACTTAATTACTTACCCTAAGACTCAAACTATCCATCTATTTATATCTTCATAGCCAGCACTATCCTGTGATCTGAAAACCGTGGTTTGCAGACTCTTGGTCTACCCTTTGACCCATTAGAATACATTGGGGGCTTTGACCCGTCCCAAAGCCCCTGCGCAAGGCCAATTAATACAAAAAATATATCAAAAACTCAGCTAAAATATATATCAAAACGCAGCTAGGGGACCTCGTTCCAACAGGTATAAATATTCATTAAATAATTAAATTAAAAAATAGAGTTTGAATGAAATTGAAATTAATAAATATGTATAATTTCAATAATACACATGACACACACACACACACACACACACACAAACAAACACACATATACCTGGTGATTCAACTTCTTCACTTGTATCTCTTTCAACATCTTCAACAACATCATCAGTTATTGTATTGTCTTTTTCACTTTGTCTTTCAACATTTTCAATCTCATCATCAATGTTATGAAGAATATCTCTCTCTGTTTACATTGAAAAATATTTTTCAAATTAGTTCATCAAATAAAAATTAAATTTTGCAATACAATAGTTAAATTTTAAATATCATTTATAATATTTACATTTACATCCCTCCTTCAACTTCTAGTTGAGATTGACTTCCCCTTTCAATATTTAAGCATTCTTTCTTCTTTATTTTGTAATAGCTTCTCGAGTGTTCTCTGCGAGCCTCAATGTCTCTTATTTGATCATATTTTCTCTTGAAATTTCTTTAATTTCCCATGATAATTCAACCTATGTAGATTTTTAAAATTCAACCCAAAAAAGTCAATTTCAAAATCCTGCAAAAAAAGTTCACTTTCAAAATTTAGACCAAAAAACTCACTTCCAAAATTTAGACCAAAAGACTTACTTTAAAAAAAAAACTCACTTTAAAAATTCAGCCAAAAATATTTACTTTAAAAAAAGCTCACTTTAAAAATTCAGCCCAAAAGACTTACTTTCCAAAAAACTCACTTTAAAAATTCAGTGCAAAATAATTACTTTAAAAAAACTCACTTTAAAAATTCAACCCAAAGCACTTATTTCAAGAATTAAGACCAAAAAATTTCCTTTAAAAATTAAGCCCAAAAAATTTCCTTTAAAATTTTAACTCAAAATATTTACTTTAAAAGTTCAGTCCAAATGAGGAAAGAGTGTGAAAATAATGTTTCGGCTCCATTTATTTATATCGTTCAGAAAAACCTTTTTTTTCGAAGGGTCGCATTGTTTCATTTTTGTGGCCGACGAAAAATATAAACACATTTCGGTCAAATTTTTTAAATAATTCAGCCGAAATTTTAAATTAATTTAGTTGAATTAGTTTTTCTTTTATTTTAACGGGCCTCGACGACAAACAAAATTTCGACCGAATGTGTTTTTATTTCGGTCGAACTACTTTAACCTGCAACTCTGCAACAACTCGGCTTTGATCACCTTTCTCCAACTTCGGAATGGTTAAACCCAATCAAATTTGGTGAATTTATTTTCAGAACTAATACCATCATTTGCAGAATTTAATCTACTTTCAGTAGATATAATTTTTATGGAATTTCATAGATATTTGTTAATTTTAACTGATTTTCTAATAAAATGTGTGCAAAAAAATTCTGAAGGTCATTATGATTCAATGAAATAAAAATTTTGTATCTTCCAAAATACACTATAAAAAATATGAAAAAAATATGGTTCATTACATTGGTCCATCTTCTGTAATAGGTAGTTTTTAGATTTTTAGTTTTTAACGAATATGTTGAGAAACTTGACACTATGCTAAACATATTCAAAATCTGTTTATTTTTCATATTGGTTCAATTCAAAAAATTCTAGTTATTATGATATGCATAGTTGGTTTTGTAAATATATCGATATCGAAGTAGAGTTTGTTTGGATTGTTGCAACACATTTTTTTTTTTAACTCCAAGTTAATAAAGAATACACTAGTGCGAAAAAATACGATTTTTTATGAATCCCTTGATTTTTAAAGAACACACAGTCAAACAATTGCTAAGTTGACATATCAAATGTGAATAAAAAATTTCCAAAAAATAAGTAATAGAAAGCTAATAGAATTTATGACAAGTTTTTTTTTAATTGTAAAATGAAATTATAAACTGAAAAAAATTCTTTGGCTTGCAGAAAGTTGAAGAACTTCTAAAAATGATATTTTTTTCTTAAAAAAGGGCAAAACGTGTAACCCAACTTCATATTTTCAGAAGACAATAATATGGAAAGAAAAATACACCATGGTTGCATCATTTGAGAGTGATATAAGCTCTATAATTGAGGGGTACTAAGGAGAACATCCAAATATAAATAACATGAGTAAGGGATGTCATGTGAGCTAGAATATGCCACATTGGTTGATTGGGTCTCCCTAGGACTGTTGCCCCTAAATGGGAAACACTCAACACATGTATTTATCTCACAATATCAATTTGTAATACATGCATTCTACCACCTCTAAATTCATATATCACTAACTCATCAATGGATGATGAGAACACCTCATTGGAAAATAAGGATGACACATCATACGGTGATTTCTTGCTTTGTGATTATATAGGGACATATAGTCTAACATCATTTCCCCATCCCTAAACACAAGTCTCAATAATTATACTATTAAGACAACATGCACTAATGCATAAGTTACTATTGACTTCGATCTTCAATGTAAAACTTTTGAACTAAGCTTTGATATATGTTTGAAAAACCACCAATTTGGATGTTGAATGGTTCACTTGAAATGAACTTTGAAAGAGAGTATAAATTTTGAAAGTGAACCATTTTTGTGTTTGAACATTCCCCTAGTAATTAGTGAACAAATAGGATCACCATTCTATTATCAGTGAATAAATAAGATCAACAAAGTGCTCTTTGAATTTAGACACAATTAAGTGTCAAACAAGATTCTAATGAATAATTAAAGGGTGATGAAAGGATTCTAGATTTAATGTTAGATATTCCCAAATATGTTGATTTGAGAATAATGGTTGATTTTGATTGAATTACAATTATTTTATTGAGGATCTCATTTTCCATTATGGAATTTCTGAATTTTGATTGAATATGACAATAATTTGAAAATGGAATCATGATTCCCATTATCCATTTTATTAGGTGCAAGGTGAGAATGTTGTTAAAGGGTTCCAAGCTTGAGTTGTCAGATTCTTTTGTTCTTAAATGGTTCATAATTTTATTTGGTGGTTTTGTTGGTTGACCACTATCCATTTTGAATTGATTAATGTAGTGGTTTTGGTTGACTATTAACCATTTCGATTTCATCAATGTACTCCCACCCTTTAGTGCAAGAGAGTTTATTTTTCTTTGACTTTTGTTTCAATTTAAAAGATATGTAGCTGAAATATTCATTTGGAAAAACTATTTGAAAGTTTTATGCTTTTGTGATTTCTCCATGCAAATGTGTAAGTTTATCTATGTTTAAACTAAATAGTAATACATATGCAACTTCTTGTCTTGTTGATTTTATTGCCAAGAAATTATCTAACCATAATGAATTATTGGACTTTTAGCCTTCTTTTGCTTTCGACGTCTATGTGATCCATGATTTCTCTTCTCACATTGAAGACATCGATGGAGATTAATGCACTAATTCTCCATGTGACTAACTCAATGAAAATGTTGGCATTTATAAGTATGAATTTGCTCAATGTTTTTATCATCAATTGTATCATCAACATTCTTACAACTTCCTAATTAACTTCCAAATTATTCAAATTCTATGAAAAAATTCTACACTTATCAACTGAATTGGTTTGAAGTAATATGGAATATGTTAAAACTATATCCTTTGTTATATCCTAAGCCATGTCAATTCTTATTGAATTGCAATTATTCCCAAGGTTTGAAAATCATCTTGGAAAAGTATTTTTAATATGCTTCATATATATATATATATATATATTCTCTTTTTTGATAACTTGAAATTCACATATATTACTATTGTTATCACTCCATGCTTTCTCTTGCGGCTCATATTTAACCAAATATTCCTTCATCAATTAACTACTAATGAATAATTCCATCTCATAACTTGGTAAGGAATCACCAGCAATGAATTTCGTTGTAATTTTATCAACCATTGATATTAAATATTTTGTGTTACAAGTAGCATCGAGCATATATATAAATAATTTGTGCACAAGTAGCATCCATCATTTGCATTAAGTCATGTGTGTTTCAAATAACATCAACTATTATGAGGTCATTTGTTGCACGTTGCATCAACCACATTCTCACTGTGTTGCTCCTTTTCTATTAATTCTATTTGAAGTACTTCAATCAATTCATCCGTTAGATTAATTTTCTTGAGAATATCAATGACTAAATTATCCAATTCATATAAGGAGTCATGTAATTATTTGATTTTTATTTTTTAATTTTGCAAATGCTTTCGTGCTTTACCCAGAATATAGATTTTTCACTTGCCACACTCATTTCTACTTGCTCACATGTTCTTGTGTCACACTTGTTTGTTCTTCTTGGTACCTTAGGGTGTTTGGATAGTATCTATCATACACCCTAAAGTGTGAATATAACGGTTTTGTTTTTTATTAAAAATAACCTCCTTATTCAATTTTAGGTAGGATTTTTATGACAATTTGCACAATTGATTTTTGAAAGTGTTTGAAATACCATTGTTTTAATAATTTAATGACTCAAATAAAATAACTTATCATTTTTCAATTTTTACAATTTAATGATTCAGTCAACTCTTGACTTATGAGATTACTCAATGTTTTGTGCATGATATGCCATGCTTTGTTAAATGATCAAGATTTTGTGACTCAGTGAACTTGTAAATTAAAGTATCAAAATTAGACGGACAATATTTACTATCAAGCATTTAAAAGAAAATATCCACCGTCCATGAGCATAAATGTCCTTCAACCCCTTTATTTTTATTTTTAAAAAAAGTTTAGGAAAAGGGTAAAAACATTTTATTTTATTATAGGCATCCTTGTTTTGATTACAATGGCCACTCGAACACAAAAAAGAAAGTTTCATTGATCTTCATATCCCAATCGTTATTGCAATTGTCATACCCTCACTTCATATTTTAAGAAGAAACAATCAATACCCATTCAAAGTGTCCTTATGCTTCAATGAATTCTATTGTGAAAAACTTTATAGTACGAAGGCATAGATGTTTATCCAAATTCCTCCTTGTGGTTCAATGAAATATACTGTGAATTTTTTTATTGTATGAAGACATGGATGCTTATATCAAGTTCTTTGTGGACAATTTTATTTTTTGAATGTGTAGATGTTTATAACCAAAGTCTCCCTTGTGCTTCAATAAACTATATTGTTTTTTCTAAAAGTGAGCTTTATGAACTATTTTATTGTTTAAGAAAATAGATGTCTATATCCAAAGTATGCCCTTGTGCTTCAATGAAATATATTGTTTTCCTAACCAAAAAAGAGAATTGACCACATTTAACAACTCATACACAATCACAATACTTGTTTTTCCATGTCTTATGCCTTTGTAACTTTTTTGACATAAATGACGAGTATAAATAGATAATGGTTAATATAAATAAAAGAAAATATATATAATTAAAAACATAAAAATAATATAAAATGGCATAACTATGATTGGGTTAGTGATTTATATGAAGAAGAATTTGATATTTAATTGTTAGTTAACTCTAGATTAAATGTTACAAACATGCTAATATAGGTTACATCACTAATATAGGTTACATCTCATTGATAGGAATATGAAACTTTCATAATTGTATATTTTCCTCCTATTTTTACAACTTTCTATTTAGTGACTTAATGGTGGAGTTTCTAGTGAAAGTATCTATCAAACTATAAAAAAATCATAGATGTGAGGTTTATTGCTTCTCCAATCTCCCTTCACTGGTTAGGGCTTTTCTATGTTGGGATAAGCATAGCTATAAAGCCATCTCCTACATTTGAATGTAGGGTTCTATCCCCTTCCTTTAGATGTCTTTGGAAAAAAGTGTCTCCATTTACGGACGTTCCCTATATTTAAAAGTGAGAAACAAATCTTTGTTGTACTTGTCTAATTCTTTTTGGATTCACCAAAATAAATAGAAGAGTAATTTCAGCGTCTAGATTAACTAAGTTTTCATTTTCTCCCTTATGAAATGAAAACTTGGAGACACACTTTATAAATGACTCATCACTTAACAAATTGGACACCAATAAAATCATTACAATTCAAAATCTTTCTTAAAAATAAATAACAGAATCGACTCTAATAAAAATCATTAAAATTCCCAAACAAGATTTCTAAACAAAATTGTCACTTGAATTAAATTCAATGTAAATTTAAAAGTCATTTTAAATCTAAACTTAAATAATTTAAATACAAATAAAACTATATTTAAATATTAAAAATCCTTTAAACCTCCTCTAAATCTAAACTTAATTAATTTAAATACAAATAAAAATATATTTAAATATTAAAAATCCTTTAAACCTCCTCTAATTTATAAATTGTAATTTAAACTTTTTAATAAATTAAAATATCATCTAATTTTTAATTTATTAAAAAATTGCATAAATAAGTAGTTTGAAATAAAAATAAAATGTTAGAAAACCCATATTCTCCGTAATGATTTTAAGATTTATTTTAAATTTTGCTGTGGAATATGTCTTTCCTTTACCATTTATTTTAAAATTTGTTGTGGAATATGTCCTTCCTTTACTCTACCTTGCCATTGCAACTTTATCGCTTTACAATTTATTATAATATGTCACATGGAACAATATTTCATTTATACTTTTATCTGACATCCTTTTCTTTTTGTCTGCCACAAAACATTATTGACCATTTCCACGCGAAGCAGAAAATGCCAAACACACAAAACGCAAACGACAAAAGCAAACGACAAAGCACGATTATTATTCATTCATATAATAATAATAAAACACAAAGCATTGGATGCCAACCACAATTATGCACTCCCATGATAATTGGATTGATGTCTCCTTCATCCATT
This sequence comes from Pinus albicaulis, assembly GCA_034641835.2. Taxonomy (NCBI): domain Eukaryota; kingdom Viridiplantae; phylum Streptophyta; class Pinopsida; order Pinales; family Pinaceae; genus Pinus; species Pinus albicaulis. Next base: position 1,128,258,681 of record CM076581.1, on the reverse strand, counting down.
TCACCAGCATTCATAAAAGTTATTGTTCGTATTCTTGTTCTCTACACCACAGATTTTTATTTTTCGTATTCCCCCATCTTTTTGTCTACACCACAGATTCTCCAGAGTCGAAGCATAGTTATTTCTCCTATATTATTCCACTCATTTCTCCTCATTTCATACATCCAATTCAATCGCACGCTTACAAGTTCGTCGCAAATTTCTTCTGCTTAATCTGCTTTTGCTCAACCCGCTTAAATTTCTTCTGCTTAATCTGCTTTTGCTCAACCCGCTTACGTATAAATTTGCAGAATTTTTTTTCTGCATATTCATTTTGTTTCTGTTTTTGCTCTGCTCTACTTTGGTCTCAAGTTGCAAAAGCCATGGACATTTTGACTGGAACAGCATCGAAAGCCATAAACAGTGCTGTTATTGCTCCACTTATGCAGCTCATAGATGATGTTCATCGCAGAGATGAAAACACTCAACTTCTGCAAGATCAGCTGAACCGTATGAAGGCACTCTTACAAGACATTAACAGTCAGATTGAACATGAGCAAAGAAGCCCCCCGGACACAGTAACTAATTGGTTGCAAAGGATTCACCATTCACTGGTAGATGCCAAAGGCGTCATAGCTCGCTCCCAACAACATAGATGGTGTTTAGATTGCATTTTCTGCAAGCCTAGACTCGCTACACAAATTAGAGAGTGGAAAACAAATTTCGATCAACTCTTCAGCAATCTTCAAACAGACTTTTCAATCTTTCGTGATGCTCAACAGATGATATCGTCGGCACCACTGCAACCAGAGCCATTACTTCAGACAGTACCAGTGTCCGGATTTGTGGGATCGGGGATTAAAGATGGCGAGTTGCGGCTGCGGAGATGGCTGGAAGACGAAGATCGCCAGTTTCGCATAATGGGCACTTACGGGATGGGCGGCATCGGCAAAACATCGCTTCTGAGAACAATCTACAATGCATACAAGAAAGGTAAGCTGTTCGAAGCCGTAATTTGGATAACTGTTTCTCAAACTTATAAAATTGCAGACCTGCAGAGTGTCATTGCAGAGGAAATCAATTTAAATCTAGGAAGCAGTACTTCTAATGCTGAGAGCAGTTCTGCTGTTGATATGAGAAAGAGGAAACTCTGTGCATGTCTGAGGGAAAAGAAATTTCTTCTGGTGTTAGATGACATATGGAGGGAACTTCAACTGGATGAGGATTTGGGCATCCCCGTGGGCAATGATAGAGGTAGCAGTGTGCTAATCTCTACGCGCAGCTTTGATGTGATCAGAAGAATGGGGGCAGAGGAGTTGTCCATAGAAATGCAAACGCTTTCCAGCGATGAAGGCTGGCAATTGTTCTGCAGAGGAGCTTTCAAAGCAGGCAGCGCTCCGACAGAAGATATAGAGTATGTGGCCACACAAATTGCGGGTGAGTGTAACGGTCTGCCGTTGGCTATAAACGCTGTAGCGGCAGCCATGAAGGGTAAGACACGTTTAAATGACTGGAATGTTGCTCTCAATCAGATGAAAAATATGGATCCTGGTTTTCTAGTATCTAGCGGCATTGATCAAGGTCTCTATTGGAGGCTAAAATTGAGTTACGATTATTTGCCTGACTCCCTGTTGAAGAATTGCTTTTTATACGGTGCTACCCTTCCAGAAGATTGGCAGATTTCTGTGAACAAGTTGGTGGAAATGTGGATAGGGGAGGGATTGGTCAATAGCAGAGGGACCAGCAATTTAATGGACACGGGACTCAGCTATGTAGAGTTACTAATAGAACGCTGCTTGTTTCAGGATGCTTATAATGATGAAGGGTATAGGAAAATATACGTTCACGATGTTGTCCATGACCTGGCAGTCTATATTGGCGAGAAGGAAGAGCAATGTTTCTTTCGGACACGTAAAAACCTCAAAGAGTTTCCCGCTCAGAAAGAGATTGGCAATTGCAAAAGAATAGCAATTGGGCATAATAATATTTCTGTTTTGCCAACAGATTTCAGCTGCCCCAACCTCCTCACTTTGAGGTTGAACCATAATGAAAGTTTAAGAGAGGTTCCAAATGGCTTTTTAGTCAATCTCACCTCTCTCAGAGTTCTGGATCTGTGTGGCACGAACATAGAATCGTTGCCAATGTCAGTGTGGCATCTTAGACAGCTCGAGTATCTCAATTTGAGTGAGACTTTAATCAAGGATTTACCTGAAGACATATGCAACCTTTCTCAGCTTCAGTTTTTGCATCTTTATCGTTGTAAAAATCTAGAATCCTTGCCTCGTAAGATGGGACAGCTTCAAAATCTCAGGACTTTAAATATAGGCAATTGTTGTAGCTTAACAGGAATTCCCCGTGAGATCTCTGAACTTACATCATTGAATATCTTATATTTGTGGGCATCATATTCGTGGAGATCAGAGACAGAGGCAAACAGTATAATGGAGGTGGAGGGAGTGAAGAGTGGTGTTTGCAGTTTGAGGGATCTCACAAATTGCCCTAATTTGAGGGAGCTTGCCGTACATGTAAAGGCAGGAATTGAAGTGGAGGGAATACGCACAGGAATTAAAGAGGGGATAATGGGAAGTTGGTTGGAGATGAGGGAGCTGGCATTGGTTTTCGATGAGGAAGACGATGATGATGTGGTGGAGGATCTCCCGCAAGACATGCGGAGCATGAAGAAGCTGCAGATTTTTTGGCTTCAAAATTACCATGGCAGAAGTCTACCCAATTGTACTTGCGAGTTTCTACAATTGGAGACGTTATATTTGCGTAGATGTTTTCAACTGGGGAATCTTCCTCTCTTGGAGAGGTTGCCAAATTTAAGGTCATTGTCATTAGACAGCTGCACTAAGTTGAAGGAGTTGGAGATCGGGACATCGGGAATTGCGAGGGGATTTTCGATGTTACAAAGTTTGAAGCTGAGGGATTTACCCATGTTAGAGAGTTTAGCGAGTTCAAGTTCATCATCAAATGTTGTGTGGAATGAACAAACTATGCCTAAACTTAAGGTCTTGACAATAAGAGATTGCCACTCATTGAAGGGATTGCCGACGGGGATAGATAAGCTACCAAATTTGAGAAATATAGAAGTTCAAAAAGATTGGTGGGAAAATAATGATATTGAATTTTTCTTGAAGGAAAAATTGTATCATTTAATTGTATTTATTGAATAGTGTAATTGTATATATTGAATAGTGTAAATGCTGGAAAAAAAAATATTTATATTTTTCTTATCCATTTAATGTAATCGCAAAATTATATTATAGATTGAGTAATTTTTTTTTATTGATATGAAAAAATATTGATCATTTAACCAATAGATATTTTGATTATAGTTATTTGTATTGGTATATTATTATATTATAAATTATAAATTGAGTATTTTTTTTTATTGATATGAAAAAACATTGATCATTTAACAAATAGATATTGTGATGATAGTTATTTGCACTAAATCAGTTTTTTTATTTTTATTTCTTTTTTTTTATTTTTTTTAAATAAATATTATGAATTATAGAACTTTAATAATAAAAAGAAAATTCATAAAAAATTATAATTTCATTATTTAAAAAAATGTAAAATAAATTATTAATAAATATATCATAAATTAAAGATAAAAAATATTATTTATATATTTTATGGTTTTTTTAATTATTGTGCTTTCAAAGTCATTTTCTAAAGGTTGGAGGCATTGTATGTTTTTTAAGACATTGTATGGGCCTAATGGTTAAGAGCATGTGTTTCCACTAGAGGGGGGTAGAGTATGTATGCCTTTGTAGACTTAGCAATAAAATTTATAACATATTACAAATATGTATAAGATTCTCTCTTTTTCATAAATTGGATGAAACGCATTACCAACTCTTCCATCTCTTTCAAGTTGTTTCACAATTAGTTTTATTTTTCACTTCCATTTTATTTCATCATAGGTACATGTCTCAGAATCACATGGGAGATAGCCTCTCCAATTCAAGTTGTTTCACAATTAGTTTTATTTTTCACTTCCATTTTATTTCATCATAGGTACATGTCTCATAATCACATGGGAGATAGCCTCTCCAAAGTGGGCTTGGACTTAAACAGAAAAGGCTAAACTCCAAGAAAATAAGGAGGACCATCATATTCAACATTTTCACTCTTCAATAATTCAGAAATAATACAAAGCTGCTCTATATTAGCATATTTCTTTTTTCAAAAAAGTTAAAAGACAAAATGTTTTCTTTTTGCAACCATCACTCAAAGAACTCACATAGTCCAAACTTATGCACAAATATAGTTTTGGATATGTAATTTCATTATCCTTTAATAAAATTAAAGATTTTTTCTTTAAAAAAGCTATATATATATATGATTACTAATAATTAAATACATTATTAGTAACTATAATTTATATTATTGAATATATATGTGTGTGTGTGTGTGTTTATTTCAATTAGAAATGACTAAATTCCAAGAAAACAAAGAAGGCCACCATATTCAACATTTTCACCCCTCAATAGTTCAAAGATAATATGAAGGTGTTTACCTTAAGTATCATTTTTGTATATGATAAACACATCTGGATTAAGATATCACTTTGGACAACTTTTTTTTGAAAAGTTAAAAACAAAATGTTTTTTTTGGGAAAACATTTTTTTTTTTGCAGCCATCACTCAAAAGACTCATATAGTCCAAATTTGTTCACAAATATGCTTTTGGATATGTAATTTTATTATCTTTAATAAAATTATATGCTTATTTTAATTATAAATAAAATTAGTTTTTTTGTCAAAAGAGTTTTGGATTGATGGTGAATTAATATAAACATAGCTATACAATTTCAAGTAAGATTATAATTTTTTCTTGTTTAAAATACATTTTTGAATACATAAATGAACCAACCCTTCACACATTAAAATTTTGTAGATTAAATAACTTAAACTCTAAATTTCTAAAAATCTATACCAAATTTTGTTTAAAATTAACACTAAAAAATATCCTAAGAAAAAGACAACTTCTCCTATTAGAACATGTTTATTTCTTTAAATAATTAATTAATAATATTTTCTTTTAACTAACAATTTTATTTTTAATAATTGTATTATAGATTTTTTAATTATGACCATTTTTTTTTTATAATAATAAAATGTTAAACTACGATTAATTTTTTTAATAATTGGGTACCTAAATTATAACATCTTAAATACTGAATTTGAAAATTAGTTAAATAGTTAGATAATTAAAAATAAAATAAAAAATGTTAAAATTTGCAAATTATTTATAATACAAATTTTATTTCATATTTTAATAAAATTTTAAAATTATTTAACATTAATAGCTATGTTGTTGTTTTGTTTGTTTGTTTTTTTTTTATAAGAAAAATCACAACTTTCTATTAATAAAAAAAAAATCATAAGTAGATGCACAAGTGCATTGTAATGTTCCTAAAGACAATTTGTATGTGCTAGAAGCGCTCATGGTAGTCAAGCTACCAAAAATAAAAGTTACTGAGATAAATTGGTTTTTTCTTTTTAACTTTTTTTCTTTTGAACTTTGTGCCATATCCTAGGAGATGGAGTAGCCATAACTATTGCCAGCTCCTCCTTCTAATATTGTTGGCACTTCCTTGTTGGAATCTGCACTTTCAGAAACGTTTGTTCTCTTGATTCCACTTGAACCTTGGTTATTTCCCTTTCCCTCATGTTGATTTCCAGGAGTCTAGATCACCGTTAAGTTATTGGGTTCCTCTATAAGTGTGGTCAGGTTCTTCTGCTTCTCTTCTCCCTCCCTCGTTTGGGGCTCTTGTTGATTTTGTGCCTTTGGTTGTTGTTTGATCTCATCCATTTCTTACTCTTCATCATCAGAAGAGTGTCGATTTGTAAATTATCATTATTTTGGCTTTTGTGGTCTTTTTTTTTGTTCTTTTCTTCGCTTGTGGACATGTAGTCTGCAAGTGCCCTGTCTGATGGCATATTCGACACCTAAAAGCAGTATTTTTGAAATCTAACCATCTAGTCCACTTAAAGTCTTGGTGAGTCAAATGACATTATCTAGAAAGCCTTTACTTAATTCTATTCCACACATATGTGGGAAAAGGTGAAGATGTATTTCTCCATTCTTTCTCGATCCATCTTTAGGAATATCCCCAGTGAGTTTCCAATTCCTTCTAAGATTTGGTGGCACCAGAAAGGAAGAGGGAGATTATGGAATGTTACCCATGTCAACATTTTCATAACTACTATTGTATTGGCATTTAAACCTAGAAACCATGGAGTTACAAAGAGCCCCACTCTTCCCCAAAACCATGGTCCTTCATCAATGATAAAATCCAAATATTTTTTGTTTCCGAACTAAACCACAAAAAATCCCTTCGCACATAAGTAAATATCATGATTTTTTGTCCATTTGAGGTAGATCCATTGATGAAGATCTTCAAATCTGGGCCAAAAACCATTAAATCACCATATGATATCTTTGTCCTATAGCACAGAGAAAATACCACTCACCTCCAACAAATTTATTGATAGATATGGAGCTTTATAAGTCTTCTCAACAAGATAAGGATATGAAATTGTCAGGTTTGGGGATTTATTTTCTGATGTGGAAACTTTCCCTCTCAATGCGTCCTTAAACAAAACTAGACCCCTATCAGTGAAAGACGATCTAGTTGGGATGTCCACTCATAGGGCTCCACCTTTCAACCTTAAGTTTAGGATAAAAATTGAATTCCTTTGAAAGCCATAATCTTCTAGTTGCATGTCATCCTCCAACATTTTTCCTTTAAGAATCAGACTTTGTAAGGATGTTGGTATGCCTGATGTGTTTTGTACACATTTCTTCAGATATTTTACTAGATTTGTTCCCCAGACACCTAACAAGATCGATTTCCCATTAAGGGTTTTGATAAAAACTTAGAAAAATTCCTGAGGATCTAGATCTGGGCATTGCAGTATATTCTCTACTTGTCTCTCCTCTGGATCTAGTTCAGAGTGATAAATATGGTGACTAATGGATGGGAACAATCGTTGATCATTAAAACCATCATGATTACCACCCCCGCAAGATTGATGCAAAAGGATCCAACCATCTTGTCAGGTCAGGAGTAACTCCATGAATGTGATTGTATATTTGCATTAAGATATCATTAATAAATGCATTGAAGGGAGACTCTTGGAATTCAAATTCCAGTGTCTCTTCACCTTCCTTATTTTTGTATTTACAATATTTACTTTCTTTTCCTTATCCCTGTAACACCCTCCTCCCATATTTACCCAAGTTAACCGACCTACAGAGGTAAATATATGATGAAGAGTTACAATTATATGATTCAACCTCCTAGTTCACCTTAAGGAAGTGGAATCGACAAAACAAAAACCTTACTAACCTCCCTCGGATGATATAGGACCTCCAAGGGATAAACCACCCTTCCAGGTGCTAAGACCATGAGTTAAACCTTTGTTTTAGTGTCCAAGACTCCAGACACTAGCACAACACAGTTGGAATTCGACCGTAACCCTCCATTCGCATGCACAAGCCTGCAAGGGCGAGAATGTAGTTTTTTTCACTGAGTTCTATGCTTACAACCATAAGATCTAAGGCACATTTTTAGGGCTAGCCTCTAAAACACTTCCCGAAAATTAATGAAACTCTCAGAAACGATAAATGGCACAGGGAAAAATCCTTCCATGCAATACTTATACAAGAACTTAACCTAACCGGGCCTAACCATGACACACATTTTGTCAAGCACATGATGAACATGAAATCTATATGTCATACTTACACATCTAAATATAGGGATCTCATACTTATCTAAGAATCTCCAAGAAGGTCTAATGCCTTCTCACCATAGATGCATTATCATCTATTAGGTCATACATTCATTATTCATTCACTTACTAATCAAAGCATAATTAGATCCATAACTGAAGTCTGTCATAAAGTGATGCTTATAACCATCATATAACCAATATATTAACAACGAGTTCTGGATCTGTCTAACATGAACATAGAATCGTTGCCAATGTCATTGTGGCATCTTAAACATCTCGAGTATCTCAATTTGGATGAGACCTTAATCAAGGATTTACCTGAATACATATGCAAGCTTTCTCAACTTCAGTTTTTGCATCTTCATAGTTGTAAAAATCTGGAATCCTTGCCTCATAAGATGGGACAACTTTAAAATCTCAGGTCTTTAGATATAACCAATTGTTTTAGCTTAACAGGAATTCCCCGTGAAATCTCTCAAGTTACATCATTGAATATATTATGTTTGTGGATATCATATATGTGGACATCAGAGACAGAGGCAAATCATATAATGGAGGTGGAGGGAGTGAAGAGTGGTGTTTGCAATTTGAGGGATCTCACAAATTGTCCAAATTTGATGCAGCTTGAGGTACATGTAAAGGCGGGAATTGAAGTAGAGGGAATACACTCAGGAATTAAAGAGGGGATAATGGGAAGTTGGTTGGAGATGAGGGACCTGTTATTGGCATTCGATGAGGAAGACGATGATGTGGTGGAGGATCTCCTGCAAGACATGCAGAGCATGAAGAAGCTGCGGAGATTTTTGCTTCGAAATTACCATGGCAGAAGTCTACCCAATTGTATTTGCAAGTTTCTACAATTGGAGAGGTTATATTTGCATGGATGTTTTCAGCTGGGGAATATTCCTCCCTTGGATAGGTTGCCAAATTTAAGGTCATTTTCATTACACGACTCCACTAAGTTGAAGTTGAAGGAGTTGGAGATCGGGACATCGGTAATTGCCAGGGGATTTCCGATGTTACAAAGTTTGATGCTAGAAATCTTTCCTATGGTAGAGAGTCTTGCAAGTTCATCATCAAATGTTGTGGAATGAACAAACTATGTCTAAACTTCAGGTCTTGACAATAAGAGATTACTAGTCATTGAAGGGATTCCCGACAAGGATAGATAAGCTACCAAATTTGAGAAATATAGTAGTTCAAAAGGATTGTTGGGAAAATAATGATATTGAATTTTTCTTAAAATAAAAATTGTATCATTTAATTTTATTTATTGAATAGTGTAAATGCTAGAAAAAAAATTAATTATATTTTTCCTTTCCATTTATGCTATGTAATTGAAAAATTATATTATAAATTGAGCATTTTTATCGATATGAATAAACATTGATTATTTATCAAATAGATATTTTGATGATGGTTATTTGTACTGCTACCTTATATAAACCAAACTACTATGCTTTATTATGAATTATAAAACTTTAATAATAATAAGAAAAGTCATCAAAAATTATGATTTCATTATTTTTAAAAAATGTAAAATAAATTATTAATAAATATATCATAAGTTAAGGATAAAAAATATTATTTATATATTGTATGGTTTTTTATTTTTAATTATTGTAATTTCAAAACCATCCTCAGGTTGAGGCATTGTATATTTTTGAAGAATACTATTTATCATTGTCAATTTTTGTTGAGAAAGCTTAAAACAATTATGCAAAAATTTAAAAAAATTTAAGTCTCTATCTTTTCCTTTTCCTCACACATGAGCATAACATATTACAAATATGCACAAAATTCTCTCTTTGTCATAGATGGGATGAAAGGCATTACCGACTCCTCCTTCTCTTTCAAGTAGTTTTGCAATTAGTTTCATTTTTCACTTCCATCTTATTTCGTCATATGTACATGTCTCAGAATCACATGGGAGATGGCCTCTCCAAAGTGGGCTTGGACTTGGACAAAAATGGCTAAACTCCAAGAAAGCAAAAAGGGCCACTATATTCAACATCTTCACTCCTCAATAGTTCAGAGATAATATAAAAACTGCTTTATAATAGCATATTTTTTTTACGGTATCCTAAGACTTTTATGACACACTATTCTGAGACTTTTATGGCACACTATTTCTAGACTTAAGTATCATTTTTTAGTATATCATAAGTTAAGGATAAAAAATATTATTTATATATTGTATGGTTTTTTTATTTTTAATTATTGTAATTTCAAAACCATCCTCAGTTTGAGGCATTGTATATTTTTGAATAATACTATTTATCTTTGTCAGTTTTTGTTGAGAAAGCTTAAAACAATTATGCAAACATTTTAAAAATTTTAAGTCTCTATCTTTTCCTTTTCCTCACACATGAGCATAACATATTACAAATATGCATAAAATTCTCTCTTTCTCATAAATTGGATGAAAGGCATTACCAACTCCTCCTTCTCTTTCAAGTAGTTTTGCAATTAGTTTCATTTTTCACTTCCATCTTATTTCATCATATGTACATGTCTCAGAATCACATGGGAAATGGCCTCTCCAAAGTGGGCTTGGACTTAGACAAAAATGGCTAAACTCCAAGAAAACAAAAAGGGCCACTATATTCAACATCTTCACTCCTCAATAGTTTAGAGATAATATAAAACTGCTTTACAATAGCATATTTTTTTTACAGTATCCTAAGACTTTTATGACACACTATTCTGAGAATTTTATGACACACTATTTCTAGACTTAAGTATCATTTTTGTATATGTTAGACATATCTAGATTAAGATATACTACCTTTTTTAAGAAGGTTAAAGACAAAATATTTTTTTGAAAAACATTTTTTTTTTTTTACAGCGATCACTCAAAAAACTCACACAGTCCAAGCTTATTTACAAATATACTTTTGGATATGTAATTTCATTATCCTATAATAAAATTAAATATATTTTCTTTAAAAAAGCCACACACACACACACACACACACACACACACATATATATATATATATATATATATAAATAATTAATTAATTAATTAAATGCTTATTTTGATTATAAATAAGATTAGTTGTTTTGTCAAAATAGTTTTGGATTAATGGTGAATGAATATACTCTTAAAGAACTCCTTGTCATTATTTCAAATCCCTTATTTACTTTTCATCATTAATTTACTAAAAAAAGAGGAACTATTTTTGGTGTTGGTCTAATTAATAGAAGAAATGGTTTTTTACATAAATACAACAACAGAATTTCAAGCAATATTATGATTTTTTCTTGTTTAAAATACACTTTTGAATACATAAATGAATTCAACACCCATAAAAAACCCAACCCTTGACACACTAAAATTTTGTAGATTAAATAACTTAAACTCAAAATTTCTAAAAATCTATACAAAATTAAACCTAACCCTTGACACACCAAAATTTTGTAAATTAAATAACTTAAATTCAAAATTACTAAAAACATATACCAAATTTTGTTTAAAATTAATAGTAAAAAAATCCTAAGAAAAAGACAACTTCTCCTATCACTTAGAATATGTTTATTTTTTTTTAATAAATAATTAATAATATTTTATTTTAATTAAAAAATTTATTTTTAATAATTATATTATAAAATTTATTAATTATGACTAATTTTTTTGGTAATAATATTAAATTATGATTAATTATTTTTAATAATTGGGTTGTTAAATTATAACATCTTAAATACTAAATTTGAAAATTAGCTATAATAGTTAAATAACTAAAATTTTAAAAATGTAAAAATTTGCTAATTATCTATAATACAATTTTAATTTCATATTTTAAAAATATTAAACATTAATAGTTATGTTGTTATTGTTTTTTTAAGAAAAATCTCAACTTTCTATTAATACAAAAAAAATTTGCATAAACAATGCACAGGTGACAATTTGTATGTGCTAAAAGTAGGCATGGTAATCAAGCTACCAAAAATAAAAGTTACCCAAATAAATTGGTTCTCTCTTTTTTACATTTTTTTTCTTTTGAGCTTTGTGTCATATCCCAAGAGATGGAGTAGCCATAACGATTTCTAGGCCCCCCTTCCAATATTGTTGGCACTTTCTTGTGGGAATCTAAAATGTCATAAACATGTGTTCTCTTTATTCCACCTGATCTTTTCTTATTTCCCTTTCCCTCATGTTGATTTCGAGGAGTCTGTATCATCACTAAGTCATTGGGTTCCTTTGTATGTGTGGTCGGGTTCTTCGGGTTCTCAATCCATCTTTAGGAATCTCCCTAGTGAATTTCCAATTCCTTCTAAGATTTGGTGGTGCTAGAAAGGAAGAGGTAGATTATGCATTTTCATAAACACCTTTGTATTGGCATCGAAATCGAGAACTGTGGAGTTACAAAGAGGCCCACCCTTCCCCCAAAACCATGGTCCTTCACCAATGAAAAAATCAAAATATTTCTGATTGTCAAACTGAACCACAAAAAATCCCTTCGCACATAAGTAAATATCAAAAAAAAAAATCCATTTGAGGTAGATCCATTGATGGAGATCTTTAAATTTGGGCCAGAAGCCATTAAATAAGCATATGGTAGCTTTGTCTTGTAGCACAGAGAAAAGACCACTCACCTCTGGCAAATTTATTGATAGATCTGGAGCTTTCTCCATCTTCTCAACAAGATAAGGACCTGGAATTTTAAGGTTTAGGGATTGTTTTTCTGATGTGGAAAATTTCCCTCTCAATGCATCCTTAAATGAAACTCGAACCCTATCATTGAAAGAAGATCTAGTTGGGATGTGTTGGGATTGGGTCCCCTCGATTCAAGTTTTTTGGGTGTAATTTTGGGTAGATTTTTTCAAATACGTGTTGCGTGCAGAATTCAAGGGGCTTTGGGGCATGTCAAAGCTCCTTTATAATTGTAATGGGTAAAAAGGGAAGCCATGAGTCTCAAACCATGGTTTGAGACCATGGTATGTGCGTGTCCGAGTCATATAAATATGTAAGAGTTGAGTCCAATAAGGATATACAATCTTGAATGTTTATGTTTTATGTTTTGATCTAAGTTTTGGGCTAGTTTGTGTACGGTCTCGGTAGAAAGGCTCCTAATGGCTGTGTGCGCGGAGACCTAGTCCTGAGCTATGTGCAAGGACCCTGCTACTGTGTGTGCAGGCAGGAAGGATTATACCAAATTGAAGATCTATTAATAAAGAAGAATTTTTGGTGAACTCTATTCCATTGCGATTTTTGTGTTTATGCATGACTATGTTAATTATCTGTTGAGTATTGCAAGTTATAGATTTGTTTCTGTTTGAATGCACAATTATATGAGTTAAGTATATGTGAAAGATCTCTGACGGTTTGCGCAAGGATTGCATTTGTGTTAAGAGTTTTACAGAAGAACTATCTACGTGATTATGCAAGTATTATTTCCACTCTGATAAGCTAGATCTGACTAAAGCATAATAATATGTTTACGCATACCTGTTAAGGGTTTTTATCTGCATTTAGGTCTGGATTTCTATGAAGTATCACTTAGACCGATAAGCAATAGATCTGATAAGTAAGGTTAAATTCTACATCATACTCTCCCTCAAGGTGCAGAAACCTGGTTCCAATACCCCCCCATACTGCTTCGGGTGAGACTTGGGTCTACGCAAGCAGATCACCGTCGAAAGTTCCAGTAGTTGGAGGGTTTTGTTGGTTGCGCAGAACACTCTGAACCTGGGTCAGGAACCCTCAAGCCAACAAGTGGTTTTGTTGTCGGGACCGTGATCGGTTTGAGGGATCTTTGATGTTGTGGCATTCAACGAAGAACGAACTACAAGATTCGTTGGATAAGATGGTGCACGAATTTGCAACAAAAGAAAACTGAACCCTAAGTTGTCTGCTAAGGATTGGGAGAAAAGGTATATCTATACAGAGATCAAAGAATTTTTTTTTGCTTCCTTTTCTACTGATTTACAAGATTGTTTATCTCGGCTTACTGAGTTTTAGACTTTTGCAAAGGACGATGCGATCACTAGGTGGATTCCTGAGTTGGTTCAACATTTGGAGAAATATAGCAACAAAATTACCCACGCAGTAGATTATTGGATTGACAACGTTCTGACTGGGTTTGTGAATGATTTTTCTATTGATACTTTTGTATCATATTTTGAAGCTGAAAGGATATTTTTCAAAGGCCCTAGAGGTAAGTTTTTGCGCTCATTGAAACCGTGGATTAAAATGCTTTTATGTGAAAAGGGTACTCTGTGCAACCACATTGAGTGAATGTCCCAAAGAGGCTGGTCTATCTCCATGCGCAGAGGTCCTGGTAGTACTATGCGCAGCGGGAAAAATTTCAAAGTAGACCTAGAAGGAGATTTTATCTATAGCCCTCTCAAAGGTAAAGCCGAAAGCGATGAGGAATCTGAAACAAGTAGCTCTGGTGAATATGCGAACATGGAAGAATAGAACTTGATCATAGTTCAAATCCCATCCACTCCACTTCCAAACTCATCTCACACTAACAAGTCATCCACTCCACCTCCACCTCCACCACCAGGAGTCGATATGGATACTTCCCTAAAGCTACAGAATTTCAAGGGTGTTGGGAATGAAGATATTGACCAATTCTAGTTTGTCGTAGATGTTGTGTGGATAGTGCAACAGATCAATAACGATAATGTTAAGAAAGCTCAGCTTGCTACTGCATTTCAAGAACGTGCATTGGATTGGTACATGAGGTATATGCCAACGACCCCTAATGCAACGATTGATGAGCTTAAAACCGCATTAAAGGAGCAGTTCAAAAATCCAAAATCATATTCTCAATGCATGACTGAATTAAAGGAGATCCACTAAGAAGTGAATGAATCTATATGGGTGGAATATCAACGGTTTAAGCACACCATCAAGGATGGAGGATTTACTATCGATGACACACAACACTAAGAATGGTTCATTGTTATGATGCTGTCGCATCTTCGCTAGTCCTTAAACCAACAGAAGATTGTGACACAAGCTGAAGCTGTGGAGATCGCCATGAAGTGAAACCTCGCCTGTACCAGCTAAACAAGTTGCGGCTCAGCAAATCCAAAGTGATTTAGCTGCATTGCACTTAGAGATACAAACTCTGTGAAAAGAGAAAGAAAAGGATGTGTGTGCCGGAGTATGGTGCACATGCTGTAAAACTTAAGGGAATCACCGAGATCAGTTTCTCGTATATAATAACTACCTGGAAGTTGGAGGACCATGTCCGATTACGAATGCGGCAAGTGAAGTTCCCAAACTATGGTGCACAATTTTTCAAGCGAATGGACTGCACATGACAGAATTTTTCCCTAGGATTGGTAAATATATTCCGGAGCTCCAGCAACCTTACTGTACATTTTGTGTATCTATGGGACACGACGAGAAGAACTGTCGTAACTTTGATCTAATAATTGAGCAGGCTTCTTCGTATAGATTACAGGCTGAAGGTAGAGGACCAGATTCACATGCATCATTGTCTAGGCATGGTGGATTTCCAGGTAGAGGACGAGGAAGAGGAGGAGGAGTTGGTCGAGGAAGGGGAAAACTCATTTGTTATAACTTTGGAGAAGCTGGCCATTATGCACGCAACTTCCCAAACCCAACACAATAATCTTGCAGGTGTTGCAGACATTTTGATCATGTTCTTGAAGATTGCCCTGTATTGTTTGCAAAATTGCTGGAAAAGAAACTGTAAACACCCATGCAGAACGTTCAAATGATGAGATTAGAACTGTGCGCCGAAGAACCTAGCATGAATATTGTGACTAGAAATGGTGTATAAACTTGAGAAGATAAAGCAAAAGGCAAGAGACATGTCACTGATGTTTGGGTTCGGAAAGCTCCTGAGAAAAAAGAGGGGTTTAACTTACAAAGGGAGAAGGAAACCTTTGTCGAAGTAAAGAATGACTCCCCAAATCCTGGCACATCAACCACTAAAGTACCAAGCAAGCCTGCCATGGATACCCTCAAAGGGGTTGAGCCTATAGAGATGAAACCTTTTTTGCATGCATGTATCAAGCTTTTGTGCAATAAGAAGGTAGTTGAGAATCTTCAAGATTTGATTAATAGTTGCACTGAGAAAGAGTAGCCTCAAAGGGAGAAAAATGTTGTCAACAAAATTTACAAGAACAAGAGAAGAATTGCCTGAGAGATGCGCCTGACTGCTCAGATAGGTGAAATTGAAATGGACCAGGTCATTTTGGATCTGGGGTCTGATGCAAATGTCCTACCAAAGTAGACTTGGTAGAAAATGGGAGAACCTAAGCTAGAATGGTCTGCAATTCAGCTGCGCTTGGAAAATCAACATAAAATTATCCCAATGGGTAGAATTTCTAGGGTGATAGTGGATATCAAAGGAGTTAAGGCATTGGTTGAATTTGAAGTTATTCAAATTTTCGATGATTCATATCCATATCCTGCGTTGTTGGGCCTGGATTGGGCTATTGACATGGGTGCTATCATCAACCTCAAGTGCAGAAGTATGGTGTTTGAAAATAATGGAACTAGGGTCGTGGTCCCTTTGGACCCTGCATAAGGATAGAGATACACAGAATTAGTGCATGCAAAAGAGGATGTTGATTATACCTACAAGCTAATAGTGAGGGGTGAAGATTGGATCAATCCTATAGCGGATGGTCAGCTTAGTTGGGATAGGGATATTTCATGCCACTCAGACTCAGATGAGGAGTTGGAGAATTGGCAGAACCATTTGCATGAAGTCTCTACATTGCACTGCAATTGAGTAACCTGATCTCTACGATGTATATCCTCTGAGGTTCGTGAATGACCTTACTATGATGGTGTAGGAAGTGTCAGTTTTTTTTAGAATAACTTGAAAAGGTTGTTCCAGAGGCAAAATAGTTCCATGTTCTTGACTTAGTTCTGTGCTCAACCCCAATGCACTAGTGGGAAACACACAAAGATAATTTCACTAATTGGGAAGAATGTACCCACATGATGCAACTGCGATTCAGACAACCCAATACCCGGTTGGAAGGAACCTATGTAGAAAAAGAAGATCTACGCATTCATTTAGTCAGGTGGATTGCGGCATGGGGAGAAAAGCTGCAGGCAGGATGGGTGCATACATTCATTCATACTTTAAGTAGGATACCCATGAACTAGTATTTGGAGGTTGAGCTACAACGTGGCACGACAGAATGGGTTGCACTAAGGGAAAGATTTGTTTTAACTTTAAGTTTTGAGAGCAGATTCCCATGCATCAATACTTCCTTACACATGATTGAAGATGTGGTCTTTGACATGCCAGAGAAATGAGAAGAATGAGCCTTACTAGCATGGGAGGCGTAGATGAAAGATATAGTTGAATGTTAGAATGTGATAATTGAAGATAATGAGGAGGACCCAAGAAACATCAATATCCCTGAGTCTGAGGGTCAACACGCAGTTGCGGGGACTGTGGTTGACTTACCAGATGTGACCGGACCTATGAAGATTAGGTAAGTCAATATTGGAACAGAATAACAACCTAAGATTTCCAAAATAGGGGATTATTGGGATGAAGATATTGTGGCTAAGGTTGCAGAGCTACTCACTGAATATAATGACTTGTTTCCCACAAATTTTTCAGAGTTCAAAGGGATTGTCGGGGATCTTGGTGTGATGAAGATCACTCTGAAACCAGATGCCATGCCTGTCAAGCAATGCCCTTACAGGTTTAATCCTAAATATAAGCATAAATTCAAGGAGGAGCTAGAAAAAATGGTTGCTGCAAGGATCATTGAACCAGTGGAAGAATCATATTGGGTAAGCCCCATGGTGGTCCAAGAAAATAAGACCAAAGGAGAGATCAGGATTTGTGTGGATCTGCGCAAGGTGAATGATGCCTGTGTGCATGACCCTTTTCCAACTCCATTTTCTGATGAAGTCTTAGACAACTTGGGTGGGTAGGAGGCCTACTCTTTCACCAATGGATTTTTTCGATACCACCAGATAAGAATCATGCCTAAAGACAGAAGTAAGACAACCTTTATGATAGAATGGGGATAATTGCAATACACCATAATTCCATTCGATTTGAAGAATGCGCCAATTATATTCTCGCACGTGGTGGTAGCTTCTTTTAAGGAGTACATACATAGGTTCTTAGAAGTATATTTTTATGACTGGAGTGTATTTGGCTTATTGAAGAAGCATGTTTCAAGTTTGCGCTTGATATTGGATACTTGTTAGAAGCATTAGATCTCGTTGAATCTAGTGTATATTTTGTGTCCCTTTCAGGATTTTGCTAGGTCATATTGTTTGTCAATAGGGGTGGATGGTTGATCCATCTAAGATTTCTATTATTGTTAACATGGAGGCTCCAATGAATGTGAAGCAGTTGTGCTTAATTATGGGGCATACTCACTATTATAGGAAATTTATTCAATGCTACACACTGATTATTGCACCGATGGAGAAGTTATTGAAGAAGGATGCATGTTTTTTCTGGGACGTGGACTGCCAGAAGATTTTTGAGATCCTTAAGGAGAAAATGGTGATTGCACCTATATTGGTATTCTTGGACTGGATAAAAGAATTCCATGTGCATGTTGATGCATCGTGTATCGCGTTAGGAGTTGTCTTCATTCAGCCAGGATCTGGAGATATTGATCACCCAATTTCATTTGCGAGTAGAAAATTATCAATTGTTGAATGCAATTACTTGACAATGGAAAGAGAAGGGTTAGATATGGTCTATGTGCTACAGAATTTTTGTCACTATTTGTTGGGAGGTCATTTTAAGATGTTCATTGATCACTCTGCTTTGAAGTACCTAGTCAACAAGTTTGTGTTGGGGGGGGGGGGGGATTTGTAGATGGCTTCTATTATTTCAAGAGTATGATTTTGAGGTGATTATCGAGCCAAGAATATTGAATGCAGGTCTAGACCATTTGTCGCGCATTGAAAATGGAGATAAGCCAACTAGTTTGGAGGAAGGATTACCATACGTGCAATTGTTTTCCATTAAAGTAGTTGATGACAACTTCGCATATATCATCCACTTTCTGACCACTAGAAGTGCGCCTATGGAGTATATAGTTAAGCAGAAGAAATATTTGGTCTTGTGCGTAGCTGACTTTACCTTGATTGTTGGCCAGTTATATAATATGGGAGATGATGAGGCGTTGAGGCGATATGTGTCAGAGTTCAAAAGGCAGATCATATTAGTAGAAGCACATGCAAGGGTTGCAGGAGATCATTAAGAAGGTAAACCAATTACACAAAATATTTTGAGGGCTTGTTTGTGGTGGCCTACGATGCACAGTGATGAAAAAGGATATTTTCGCGCTTTTGATGTGTGTCAGAGAACAGAGAAACCCTCACCCAACGATAAAATGCCACTACAACCACAAGTGACTTTGCAGGATTTTGATAAATGGGCCATCAATTTTGTAGGACCGATCAACCTTCCTAGGAAGAAGTGTAGAAATTATACAACAAGCATGTATATCTTGGATTCACCTGATCTAATAATGTGCTAAAGGTAAATATTGAATCACTTCTACAAATATTTTGCAGAATTAAAAACACAATCGCTAATCACATGAACATGAAGAAATATCTATCACACACAACACAAATAATTTCCCAGGGAAAGCTTATAGATAAAAACCCCACTATCTTATATTGTATATTAAACATGGATCATGAAACAATTACATACAAAAATATTCTCACAAGAGCCCTCAGTACATCAGCTAATTGTCTCACACTGTAAATATTCTCACAAGAGCCCTCAGTACATCAGCTAATTGTCTCACACTGTCATATGCAAAACTGACCAACACATAGCCAATCCTCCGCCTCCAGACGGCCTGCCTGCCTTGCGCAATCCCTAATGGTAAATATCCCTAAAATATAGGAATTCTTGCCTGCCTTGACTGCAAAAGTATCATGGGAACTCCAATGCGTGTTTGCCTACATGTGTGCAAGTAGATAATCCTACAACTGATAGTCAACCTCGCTTTCACCTAGAACTCAACTGGGTCTCCACTGGATCTGACATGCATGCAGCTAATAATAGTAAATCCTCAGTTGCTTGTGAGATCACTGATTATGAATTAATTGATATTTAATTCACTAGATCTCTCACTAGTGTATCTTCAATTACAACTAGCACAATTGAGTTTAACTTACTTAACCGAGTTAAACTGTTTACAACTTGCACCAAATCATGCACCACTGCACTTCAAAATTTTTTACAACTAGAATTACTCAGCATGTCCCACTAACCAACCTCTAACTCAAAATCCATTGGCTAACTGAATTTATCACTTTCAGTTAACTTATTCAAGTCCACATTGAGAATAGATTGCAGTTTAATGTCCATATAAATTAAGGGATAATAAAAATAGACATGTACCCAAAAATAACATTGTGGGCTCCACCCTAGTTTGGGTCCTTAATGAAACCAGGTTTTGAATGCAACTTGGTGCTTAATACACTAGGCGTGGGTGCTGAATCTTCTTGTTGAATCTCAACAAGAAGACTGGTGCACACTATATCATCGCTGCGATGAATTATTTCACCAGATGGGAAGAGGCCAATCCTGTGAAGGATTGCAGCGCAGAAATGAGTGCTCACTTCATTTTTGAGAATATATTGACAAGGTTTGGTTGTCCTAAGATTTTGATGAGTGACCAGGGTACACATTTTGTGAATGAGACCATTCAAACCTTGACAATGGATTTTAAGATGCACCATCCGAAGAGTACACCATATCATCCACATGCAAATGGTACGTTATAAGCCTTTACCAATATTTTGGAGACTACACTCACAAAGATCTGCAATGTTAATTGCAACGATTGGGATGTACGCATACTTGTCATTTTGTAGGCATACAGGACTACATGAAAGAAGTTGACAGGACATAATCCCTTCAAATTGGTGTATGGACAGAAGGTTGTTATGCCGATGGAGTATATCGTAGTGCCAACTACTGCAACGCCCAATTTCAAATTGGAAAGTTTGGTAGTCGCACTGAAAGCATCAAGATCAGAAGTCACAACAGTCTAAGCGAATCTCGAATAGAATATCATCGATTTATAGACGAAGTTGCAGCCCGAGACGCCTCCTGAAGTTCATGCACAGCGTGCCAAATTAGTGCAGGAATCATCTACTAGCATCACTATTGTTGTGGACACTTGAAGCAAATTGTTGGAGGAAGACATGGGCATTTGGACCTCCATCCAAGATGACCTCGTTGTATAGCAGTTGAAGACAGATATGTGGGCCAAGGAACATTAGTTTAACGAGATCTAGGTTGTTGTGCTAACCTTGGTGTCGACCCAAAGATTGGCATGTTTGTAGGAAATTCGAGCCATTTATGAAGAAATCGACACACTACACCGACAACAGTAGTTGCTCGAAAATAAATGTAGCCTTGGGCTGAGGAGGCCTTGCAACTTTCCCAGAACATTGATTGTTCCCTCAGAGGCCTGTAGCAGACCGAGAGAAGTATCAACCTCGCAGCTGAGGGGCCAAAAACAAAGAAATTGGTCGAGGAAGTGCAGAATGCCGTATTTTTTAGTACATACATCCTTCAACCATTCCAATCTTCCACTTAGGCGTTGAAAGACAAGATGCAAGATCCTGGACCAAAGTGACTCGAGATGAGTCACTAGATTGTGTTGGGGGCCTGTTGGGATGGGGTCCCCTCCGGTCAATTTTTTTGGGTATAATTTTGGTTAGATTTTGTCAAATACACATTGCGCACAGAATTCAAGGGGATTTGGGGTGGGTCAAAGCTACTTTATAATTTTAATGGGTAAAAAGGGAAGCCATGAGTCTCAAACCATGGTTTGAGACTATGGTATGTTCATGTCCAATTCATATAAATATGTAAGAGTTGAGTCGAGTAAGGATATGCAATCTTGGATGTTATGTTTTATGTTTTGATCTAAGTTTTGGGCTAGTTTGTGTTTCGTCTGGGTAGAAAGGATCCTGCTTGTTGTGTGCGCAGAGACCTAGTCCTGAGCTGTGTGAAAATACCCTGCTATTGTGTGTGCGGGTGGAAAGGATTGTACTAAATTGAATATCTATTAATAAAGAAGAAGTTTTTTCAAAATTTGTTCCATTGTCATTTATGTGTTTATGCATGAATATGTTAATTATTTTTTGAGTACTGCAGGTTATAGATATTTATGTTTTAATGTGCAATTATTTGAGTTAAGTATATGTGAAAGATCTTTGTGTTTGCACAAGTATTGCATCTCTGTTAAGAGTTTTATAGAAGAAATATCTACGTGATTGCACAAGTATTATTTCCACTCTGATAAGCTAGATCTAACTAAAGCATAATAATCTGTTTACGCATACAGGTTAAGGGTTTTTATCTGCATTTAGGTATGGGTTTCTGTGAAGTATTTATCATACTGATAAGTAGTAGATCTGATAAGTAAGGTTAAATTCCACCTCATACACTCCCTCAGGGTGCAGAAACCTGGTTCCAACACCCCCCATACTACTTCAGGTGAGACTTTGGTATGTGCAAGCAGATCACTGCCAAAAGGGCCAGTAGTTGGAGGGTTTTAACTTTTGTGGTTGCGTAGAACACTTTGAACCTGGGTCAGGACCCCTCAAACCAACATGATGTTCACTCCTAAGGATCCACCTTTCAACCTTAAGTTAGGATAACAGCCTAACTCCTTTGAAAGCCATAATCTTTTAACTGCATGTCATCCCGCAACATTTTTCCTTCAAGAATTAGAATTTGTAAGGATGCTTTTATACCTAATGTGTTTTGTACACATTTCTTTGGATCTTTTGCTAGATATCTTCCCCGACACCTAGCAGGATAGATTTCCCATTAAGGGTTTTGACAAAAACCTAGAAAAACTCCTTAGGATATAGATCTGGGAATTGTAGTCTCTTCTCTACTTGTCTCTCCTCTATATCTAGTTCAGAGTGATAAATATGGTGACTTGTGGATGGGAAAAAATTATGATCATGAAAAGTATCATGAACGCCACCCCCGCAAGGTTGATGAAAAAGGATCCAAATGTCTTGTCAGGCCAGGAGTAACTCCACAAATGCGATTGTATATTTTCATTAAGAGATAATTGATAAATACATTGAAGAGAGACTCTTGGAATTCAAATTCTGATGTCTCTTAACCTTCCTTATTTTTGTATTTACAATATTTACATATGTTTCCTAATCCCTGTAACACCCTCCTCCCACATTTACCCAAGTTAACCCACCTACTGGGGTAAACATGTGACGAATAGTTACTATGATATGATTCAACTTCCTATTTCACCTTAAGGAACTGGAATCGACAAAACCAAAACCTTACTAACCTCCCTCAGATGCTATAGGAACCCTAACGGCTAAACCACCCTTCCAAATACCCAGACACTGAGTTAAACCTCTATTTTAGTGTCATGGACTCCAGACGTTGGCATAACACTGTTGGAATTCGGTTGTCACCCTCCATTTGCATGCACAAGCCCGCAAGGGAGTGAATGCATTCCTTTTCACTAAGTTCTATGCCCGTGACCACGAAATCTAAGGCACATTTTCAAGGCTAGTATCCAAACTACTTCCCAAAACTTAATGAAACTCTCAAAAATGATAAATGACACATGGAAAAATACTTCCATCCAAAAATTATATAAGAATTTGACCTAACCAAGCCTAACCATGACACACATTCTTTCAAACGCATGATGAACATTAAATCTATAGGTCATAATTACACATCTGAACATAGGGATCTCATACTTATCTGAGAATCATCAAGAAGGTCTGATGCCTTCTCACCATAGTTGCATTATCATATTTTAGTTCATACATTCATTATCCATTCACTTACTAATCAAAACATGATCAGATCCATAACTAAAGTCTTTCATAAAGCGATGCTTATAACCATCATATAACTAATAGATTAAAAATGATAGAAAAACCATTAGAATCACATAATAACAAGCACATTTTCTCATAAAAATCAAGAGGAAATATTCTTATTATTCATATGCAAAAGCCAACCAAGTCAGGTACTTCCACATACCACCCGACCATAGATTGGGCTAAACCAAATATTTCTTTCAACCAATCACCCACGTGTCGTATTCCAAGAATGAATGTGGGACTCGCGACAAAAACATCCAGGGTTTCCTCAGGCTTTTCCATGTATCCCTTCATTACCGATGAATGGATCCATAGTCTGAAACCCTCATCTATACAACCAGGCTTTACCATGTATCTCGCCATATAACGGTCAAGGGGTTCCTAGTCCCAAACAAAGAAAATACACTACAATATTTACCACGATCCCGCCATATATCAGTCAGCGGATTACTACGCCCTAAACAAGCATGGATGCCTCTAGATCTCTCCACCTAAACTGTGGGGAATTTTCTCGTCTCCACCCTCAGTATTTACCATGTATCTCGTGTACACCTAGAAAAATCCATGCCAATGACAACAAGAGAACCAAATACACACATGCATTCCATTCATGCCAAACTACTAGGGAAATCATACATGTGACGCGATACCCGCAAGTAATCCCAATGTAGCATCTTGATCCAACTCTTCCTTGCTTGCTCTTTGCTTTCCTTTGCATTCCTTGTCTTTCCTTTTCTTTCCTTTAATTTCTTGATTTCTTTCTCCTCTTGATGTTCCTCTCTCTCTGAGATTAATTCCAAAGCCAAAATGAAAAAAGGCTGTGAACTGATCCTCATAAGCCTTTTTATCAATGAGACCATTATTTTCTTCAATTTCCATTATTTTCCCTTCATTTTCCTCCTCACATGAAACCTGCAACCTTTAACCTTCCTTTTCTCCTAATTTCCATTATTTTCATAAATAAATGCCAATAAATTCCTATTTTCATTTTCCAATGCCTTTGACAATTTCCTCTATCCATAATAAACCAAATGAACACCCACTAAGATGTTTTTCCCAACGTTCAGCTTGGAATACATGTCTTGTGACCTTGGTCTTATTTTCCTTTATTAACTTTGTTACATGACCTCTTAACCCGGGGTTGTTACAAACTCCCCCCACTTAGGGGAACACTATACTCGGTGTTCAATGACACCTGCAACCAGCAAGACCGGTGAAAAGATAAACATACTGCACATGGAGCTTTGTAACTCAGCTCATTTCAGTACTTACAATAACCACATGTTGAAAACATGACAGTCATATTGTTTACTGGATATTTATAGCACAACTCATTATGGTATTTACAATAACAACCATACATAAATATGTACATATACCAAAAATCATTTGCCTCAACCAACACATAATGAAGGATACATAGGGTGCATCAACAACAAGGGAATCTAGAGGCTCACACATCCACCCTCAAAGTAATACCAGGATTCACCCCCTTCCCAGGAAGTCCAGAATCCACAGGTAAATTCAAAGTATGCATCCAATATCTAGTGCTACAATATTTGCGCTACCTTTTCACTCAATGAACAGTTACTGGCTCATTGTTCTAGGGAACACTCCCAATGTGCATCTAATTCCATCTGGAAATGTTAATGACCAAAAAAAATCCATTCCTCAGTATGCCCTTCTCTGCTACATAATCCCTCAGGAAATTTAGTAACCCCACTCATGCAATCACTCACTTTCCAAGTTCCCCGACATCCCCTTTCCCGAGTGATCCATCCCTTGGCAAGTTTTCCTCGCTTTAGAAGGTCCAAAAAACAAGATATATCCCTACCTCAAACCATCATACTAGTCATAGCATGCTCATGGAAATCAATGAACACTATTGGGTACAAATGTCCCATAATGGCCCTACTCCTAAACTACTTTAACAACATATTGTTGCATGTTCCAATTCCTTTCACTACTGCTGCTAACATTCTTGAAATCAGTTTCAACCACCTAACCATACATTTTCCATGCTTTCTTATACCAATTACATAATTTCCATTAGAATCAAAATGAATTTAACAAATTTCAAATCATACCTCATTGGCAGCTCATCAATAAAGTACACCCACAATTCTATTCACTTCTTGTCACAACAAGTCAAATCAGATATTTAACCAAATCATCATGTATTAAAATATCATGTTTGGTTAGCTCAAAACACAACCATCATAAATCAAAATCATAGATCACATGTAACCTATCATAAATCACAATTATAGATCACATTCATAATCAAACTAAAACAAGATACTAATACTTATCCTTCAATCGGTCCTTTTGCTTATGCCTTGTCCTTTTTCCTTTCCGTAGATACACCGAATCAGCTGTCGCATCCAAGATGTACCCAATACTTCTCATCTCCTCAACCACGTACACATATAGACAATACATCACATGTATACACCCACACATGACATAAAACATCACAAAATACATACACCTACACCTAGTGTACAACACATCACAGACACCTACACCCGGTGTAAAAAAAAACACATATACCTACCACTACTGTACAACATAACACATACACCTACACTTGGTGTACAACACAACACATACACCTACACCCGACATACAACACATCACATATACCTACACCCAGTGTACAACACAACACATATACATCAATAGAGTACCAAACAAGGAATACACATGTCATGATACCACGACTACACAATGCACATACACAATACCACATGTACGCAACACAACATGTATGACATGCACATAATACCGCATGTAATCAACACTTCATTCACAATGTGTACACAACACCATATGTACACAACACCACCTGCACAATGTGTACATAGCACCACATGTACACAGGACCACCTACATAATGTGTACACAACACCACCTGCATGATGTGTACACAGCACCACATGTACACAATACAACCTGCACAATGTGTACACAACACCACCTCCGCAATGTGTACACAACACCACATATATGTAAAACCGCATGTACCACATGTACATAACACCACATGTACAACATGCACACCACACCATATGTACACAACATCGCATATACAACATGCACACATCACCATATATACATATCACCGCACATACAACATGCACGCAACACTATATGTACACAACACCCCATATCCAACATGCACACAACACTATATGTACATAGTACCACATATGTAACATGCACACAACACTATATGTACACAGTACAACACATACACCATGCACACAACCATGTTGGATTGATGGGGCCTAGACCAAGGTTCAGATATGGTTGCATAAACCAACAAAACCCACTATTACCGGCCCTTTCGGCAACGATCTACTTGCGTAGATCGAAGTCTCACCCAAGGCAATATAGGGGGATGCTAGAACCAAGTTTCTGCATCCAAAGGGACAATGGAGTGTGGATACAGGGCTTATCTTCCTTTTAGTACTTGACAGAGCTTCGCAGAACATATCTGCTAATTATACAGTCGCAGTTCAACATTTATGTTGAACTAACTTGTAAATTGTGCGATCTTACTTAAACAAGCATAAAATAGTATAAATAACCTTAAATAAGACTTCACGATGAAATTATAAGTAAAACACCCCAGATAACATAATATGGAATTAAACAAACACATAAACTCAAAACACTGATCTATCTTGAAAAGTCTTTCATTAATGCTCAAATTTTCATAATACAATATATTCCACCCTGCACACTCAGTTGCATACTTCCTAAGGTCCTTTTCCACTCAACTGTAGGAGCCTTTCCTCTAACCAAACCCACAAAATAGAGACTCAAGACAATCTTACATCTAAGTGCATCACATAAGCATCATCTATTTATTACCATCAACACTATCCTAGACTCCTTATATAGTCTTTACATTTACAATACCATGGTCTGAAAACCATGGGCAGAGCTCAATGTATACAAAATATTCCCATGCTTTTACAAAATAAGGGGCTTTGACCCACCCCAAATCCCATAAGACTCTAACTTAGCTTTGCACTGCATGCTTCGCTCCTCGATCTATGGAGTCTTTCTCAAAATATTCTATTGAGGGGTACTCTTTCCAACAAACCCCATATGTACACAATGTCACATATGAAAAATGAACACAACACTATAGGTACAACATGTACAATGGATAAAAAATAGTAGTACTGCACATCCAAAGACCACACACTGACTCTACAAAGAAAACTTGCTTCTAGTGTATTTCCACTATTCATGCTTGTCTCAACATGTCGCAGATCACACTGCTTTCATTTCGTTGATGTATCCCGCAACATAACTTGTCCATAACATAAACATATCCATATTATAATCACATAATATCAATTCATATCCACATTATACTAACCTCATAGATCTAGCAGGGCTACTCTGCTCACTTGATTCCTCATAAACTAAGAACCTCTTCATGTCATTCACTTGCCTAAGAAACCATTCCTCCACAAGAATGATCCCTGAAAACCCTGTCATAGAACAACATACATACCTACATGTATACATATAAGCATTAACATAAAAAAATCATGATCCCGGACGACCTTGTAAAGCAACAACATTCATACAAATATATATATATATATATATATATAAACATTAGTATAAAACAAGCATGATCCCTGACAACCCTGTCAGACAATGAAATACATACATTCATGTATACATATAATCATTAACATAAAACAATCATGATAACAACATAATTACCAGATATCATAAGGTCTGGGTTAAGAGAACTCCCTTTATTTGTGCACATAATGCACAACATTGAGAATAACAATTCCTAACTTAGCCAAGGCATATGTTAGCTTAAGCCCATTTACTTTACCTTTCATGTTACCTTTCTCATGACTATCCTGCCACCGCCCATTTACATCAATGGACCCAACTAATACACTAACGGTCACATTCTTGCATTCAACTACCCTTTACTCATGCACTAGGCTTCATCTGAATCTTACATTACCTGTTGGGTTTCATTTAGCTCTCCTTGATCTCCATTAACTGTATTCTTTCCCCAACCAATTCCCAAGATGCTAAAAACATAAAAGGAAATAAAAGGGAACAAACAAGAAGAAAACCATGAAACACCAATAGAAATACAACACCACAAACAAAGTGACATGGCCATGCAATAGCCACAATCAAAACCATAATTCAAATGAAAACAAATCACAAAAAGTCAAAGTATACAACTAGCAACAAACACCATGGTTCAACACCATGGGTTCCCAATGCTTCCAAGGGAAATCTCAACCCGACCCTTCTTCAAGATTTCATGGCAGTCTCTTTTGCCATGAAATCCCCTGCATCATACTGCCATAAACACATAATTGTCAGTGTATAAATAAAAATAACTATATATCGGTTACATTACCTTCTTGTGACAAGCACATTGCCTCGTAATTGACCACATCCATAACATCTCTCAAAGGACTCCAATTTCCTTGATGGATCCAAATATAACTAAAAACCAACTTTTATACATGTCAAATATATATATTCATGAATATTTTATATATCCACATAATATTAGACAAAATAAAGGTTAAAAATAATTTGTGTATGCAAAACACTCATTCATTTGGAATTGTACTTGTCAAACATAGCCAAAGGAATTCTCAACCAATTCCTTTGTTTTACCCTTTTAATTGTATCATTCAATTGTATTTATTGAATATTTTAAATGTTGGAAAAAAAAACAAAAATTATATTTCTCTTTTCCATTTATATGATGTAATTACAAAATTATATCATAAATTAAGCACATTTTTTTATAAGAAAAAACAGTGATCATTTAACAAGTAGATATTGTGAATTATAAAATGTCAATATAATAGGAAAAGTCATCTAAAATTATGATTTTATTATTTGAAAAGATGTAAAATAAATTATTAATTATTGAGCCGAGAGGCTCATTCTACAATCGAGTATGAGGGGATGTGAGATGCTCATTATACAACCGAATATGGGCGGATGTGAGAGGCTCATTCTATAACCGAGTATGAGGGGATGTGTAAGTGTTTCCGTTTGTCCATTCCCCTTTAAAATAAAAATTATGTTCTAAATAGAAAAATAATATCGGTTATAATAAATAAATAAAATTGAATATGTTGTAAAGTAATTAGAAGTAAAAAAATGTGTGAACAAGATGTTTAAATCTTATACTTTTCAAAAATATTTCAACAAGAAATTTCAATAAACTATTTGAAGATCTATGCTAACTAATTTATGTCGATACATATCTATATATATAAAAATATTGTTAAAATAAAATATTTTAATAATGCATATAAAAAAATATCCAATGTGAGTTATCAATAACATATTTTAATACAAATTAATATTCACATATACTTAAAATTATATTAAGAATAAAACACCATGTTGTACATGTTATGTAAAATATTGTAATGTCAATTACTTATCATTTTAAATTTTTTTTGTATATATCATGAAAAATAAGTTTTAATGATCAAAACTTTTATTTGGTCCTATATATACTCTATTTCCCATTCAAAAATACAATTTAAACAATGAAAAATAACATATTGTATTTTTCACTCCAAAGAAGTTTGAACGTGAAGAAATTTGATCCCTATGGTCCTATATATACTCTATTTACCATTCACAAATACAATTTAAACAATGAAAAATAACACATTGTATTTTCCACTCCAAAGAAGTTTGCAAGTGAAGAAATTTGATCCATGTTTGATCCCTCTCGGCTCATGTTAGATCCATACTTAACATGGATCTATGTTGGTATATATGAAATTGATATTGGAATATTAGCTGACATGGATATGTAAATATTTTATAATGTAAAGTATTTTATCTCTCTCCAAATATCAAGTTGAGGTGTGAACACTAAAATATTTTATCTATGGTCAACATTAAAATATTTTTTCTTTCCTCTTATATATGAAATTGATACTGGAATATTAGTTGACATGGATATGTAAATATTTTATTAAGGTAAACATTGAAATATAAAATTAAAATATAAGGAATTGTTTACTTTCAATTTCTTTATATTTATATATATATAATTGATATAAAATTATAAACTTTATAATAAAAAATTCAAATTATTTGTTTTTTGTTTGCTAGGTATTGTGAGTCCTGATATGAGCAGCTTAAGTGGTTCCAACCTATGGGCATCTAATAACTAAAAATCACCTAGGGATCGAGCTCACCCTGGGCCACACCAACCCTTAGTATGGTAATTTTGCTGACAAAGTTTCGAACCAGTGACCTTTAAACCAGAAAGTGCCTTAACATAACACCTCGTCATCATCAACTCTACACCCTGTGAATTTTTTTAAAATATTATTACAATACTAATTTATAATTAAAAATATGTTTATGCTTTATTTTTATCCCTTATTTTATTTTATTTTTTATTTTTTATTAGAGTTAAATATTTTCTTTTAATAAAAAATTTACATTAACTTTTTAAAATGTGTGTGTGTGAAAATTTTATATTAATTCATGTCAATATTACATCATAAAGAGTTCCATAACAAAAAACTACATGCCTCATTCCTACAATATTTTTTGCCCCAAAGATAGAAGCGAAATCACATTGCAAACAAACATATCGAACTATATAATTGCAAATGCATAGCTCAAAATGACCAAAAAGTTCCAAGAACCTGAAAGCACCCATTTTTGAATTTTTGTCCTCAATCATGAAAGAGAGCTTGAGTTGGGTTTCCCTACCCATTAACTAGTGACAGAGAAGGGTGGAAAGCATCATAAACATGAGATTTTGTGTGCTCTAATATTCCTTCCATTATTGCAAATAATTCCTAGATCCTTATTTTCTCGCAACGGAGGGAAGCCAACCTGTACAACATATGCCATTATTTTTGTTGGAGGTCGTTCAAAAATCCAATAGCCTCATTCCTATCATCATGTTGAACTTGAACTAGCTAATCCAATAATGATGAAAGTTATTGTAGACATTCATTTAAAGAGTCAAATGGGGAATTATCTCTATTCATCTCGGAGAATACACCTATGGAGGAATGACCTCTTCTTCTAAATCCTGAATATCCCCATGATGGGTTTCCCCGTGGCACCAAGATCCAACTCCTTGTTAGGCGCATCTTCTTTGCCGAGGGAGCCAATATAATAAAAATGATCCCAAATGTCTAAAATATACCCCCCCCCCCAAAATGCACCCTCAAAGTTACCACACCAACCCCATCCCAAACACACCCAGGACCTGTAAAAAATCCATGTAGATTCAACTGATAATTGTAATATGTTAAAAAATTATACTTGAATCTACTCTATCAATTGCGGAAACCAATTTAGATCTTGAAATCACAAAACATGAAAGAGAAAGAATTTCAATCGCACAACACAAAGATTTTCCTAGGGAAAGCCTCAGCTAAAAACCCCACTACATGTATATTGCATTAGTCAAAGAATATGAGAATATTACAATGCTTTTATTTAAGTTGAGAAACCTCTGCACTATCTCTATATGTCGCAATGATTCCTAGACAAGCCTGGTTCAATACTTAACCAATTTTCTGCCCTCCAGAATCCCTATTTCCTTGTGTTGTTTCCTTGGGTAATTAGGGAAATTCCATATGCATACCGTGCAATCCATTAGTGACCTTCCTCTGACAGCATGCACCACTTGTACAATTTGGATAATTATACAACTGATAATACGCTGCCCTTGAACTCAAATATCAACTCGATCTTTCTCATAACTGACTTGCATGAGTTATTTATGAGTGAATTATCAGTTAACTGGTTGAACACATGAAGCAACACCCCAATGTTTAACCTCCTACTAGTTCCTCCATCACTTAGAAGTAGTTTAACTGAATTTAACTCAGATAATATGAGTTAATTAATTATAACTCAAAATAAACTCAACTAGGGCTCCTATAATGTAGGAGACACTCTAATTGCCTCTAGTTTGACCCTCAACTCGAATTAATTGAACCAAATAAGTCATCATAAAATATTTAACTCGTACAAGTTGTCATGTGATGTGGAATTACAATTTTATTCTAATTTAATCAAGGGAAAATTAAATTAAAATCCTTCTTGATGTCATTTTCAACACTCCCTCTCAACAAGAAAGGAATTCAACTCTATTATAATATGGTACCTTTTGAATGTTCTGAATGCAACACTTCTCGCTAGTGTTGTTGCTACTACAAATTATGAAACTAAAAATCATCCAAACTAAATCATTTGTGATCAGTATGATGCATTTTTCAGCCAAATCTCTAACTACTACTAGCTATTGCATTATCTACTGAAAACTTTGTGTTCTTGTTGACTTTGTACTATGTCATCTGCACTGCTACCAACTCTAGATTGCACTCCCTAGTATCTGACTATTGATAGTCTCTGCATATGTCACTTTAGCATCTGACTGCATCAACTGCCACTCATCCATCCTGCTACGATATATTATGGGCCCCTATAGCAAGGTAATGATCCATGAGGAAAAAACACTGCAATGGACTCTG
Source organism: Pinus albicaulis (assembly GCA_034641835.2). NCBI lineage: Eukaryota > Viridiplantae > Streptophyta > Pinopsida > Pinales > Pinaceae > Pinus > Pinus albicaulis. Next base: position 1,128,225,553 of record CM076581.1, on the reverse strand, counting down.
CCCAAATTTCTGCACCCTTGGGACTATTGCTTCACATCGCCACACCTCTCACCTAGAGGTATGGCTGCATGTGATCCCTCTGCCCACTTGGCTCGAAATTTCCATGTAACATCCCCTTGGAAATTCAATGTAATATTGTTAAAATAATAACCACAGTTGATGGGACACTTATTCCAAGTTGAATGTTGGGAAAAACATCCTAGTGGGTGTTCACTTCAGTTATTATGGCTAAAGGAAATTGGAAAAGGCTTTGGAAAGGAAAAATGACAATTTTGGCACATTTATTTATGAAAATAATGGAGATTAGGAGAAAATAGAGATGAAAGGTCGAAGGTTTCATGTGAGGAGTAAAATGAAGGAAAATAATGGAAAATGAAGAAAATAGAGGCCTCATCTATAAAAAGGCTTTTGAGGATCAGTTGGAAGGATTTTTCTTCAAACCTTTTGTCAGTTCAGTTTTAGAGCTCTCTCTCTCTCTCTCTCTCTCTCTCTCTCTCTCTTGGACACTTAGAGTTTCGTAGAGCATTTTGGAATTGGACCAAGAAAGGAAAGAAAGCAAGAGGAAGGAGGAAGCAAGCAAGGAGCGAGAATCAAGCAGTCACAACAAGATTCTTGGATGATATCTATTTTCATGTCTATTTACCTTGCTAGATCTGGCATGTATGTTATTGCATGTGATTCTCTTCTGTCTTGGCATGGGTTTTTCTAGGTGTAACAGGGTTTTCAGCCTAGCCTTGACATTTCCAGATAGCCATGGTGTTGTGTAGTTCTCATGTTTGGTTTAGCTGGATTACCGGATTGATTCGAAGCAAAGTGAGGTGGATCTCTGAACTATATTACACAAAACTTATTTATGTGTTGCCTCGGTTTAGGGCGTAGCGATCCGGGTTTGGATTGCAGTAAATCCTGAGAGGTGGTTTTCTCTCCATCATGCCTAGGAATCCCGAGTTTGGGATATATGATAATGCCTGGAGATTATGCCTCGGTTTAGGCCCTAGTGATCCATGATTTATATTGTGGGTTGCACTAAAGCCTGAGAGACTAGGAGACAGGAAAATTCCTCACGGTTTAGGTGTATAGTATCCAGTGATATACATGCTTGTGTTGGCCTAATATTCAGGTGTAGATCACAGTAAAGCCGGTTATGACATTTTTATGGTGTTGGCCTAGTGATCCCATGTGGATCATGGTAAAGCCTAATTTCTATTGATTAGGGTGGGTTAGTTTAGCCCCGGGATTCCCTAGGTTGTTATTTCAGTTTGAGTCCCATATTCATGCTTGGAATATGGCACAAGGTTGATTAGCTGAAGAGAGATTTGGCTCAACCAATCTATGGTCGGGTGGAACGTAGAAGTCCCATCTCCGGTTGGGTTTTACAGTCAGTAATGAAGAGCTCATTCCTTTGGTATTTTGTATGCAAATGTACTAGTTATTATGTGGATTTTATTGTTTTTGTATCCATGGTATATCTATTGTTATTATATTGGTTATAATCATGTATTTTAATAGTGATGATGAATGGTTCTATCCATGTTTTTACTTGTAAATGAATTCACAATGTATCTATGGTTAAATAGATTATATTGCAGATAATGATGTAAAGTAGCAATGCTACTTAGAAACTCTCAGATAAGTATGAGACCCCTTTGCTTTGCTTTGTTTTCTACACCTATAGATTCAATGTATCTGACATGTTTGACAAAATTCCTGTCATGGCTAGGAGGGCTCTAGATGAATTCCTATTTATTTGATTGCTTCCATATCATTGTCCTATTGTTATTTATCATCTCTGAACTTTACATGAAATTATGGTCATAGCAATAGGATCTGGGCCTGAAAAGGTGGCTCAAATCCCAGTGACGCTAGCACAGAACAGAGAAATTGGGGCCTTAGACACTGGAATGTTGTGTTGGACTGGTTGGGTCCATTGGGTTAGTTGGACTGGTTGGGTCCATTGTGGTAAATGGATGATGGTTGTACAAACATGAGGAAGGTAACCAAAAAGGTGAAGTAAATGTATCTGAGTTGTTATATGTCTTGGCTATGTTGGAAACTATTATTCTCAATGTCGTGCATGTTCTCTTAACTTAGACCTTATGATATCTATAAATTGTGTTGTGATCAGGATTATGTCGATGTTTATATATGTATACATGTATGTATGTATGCATGTCATGTATGACAGGGTTTTCAAGGATCATTCTTGTGGAGGATTGATTTCTTATGCAGGTGAATGGCATGAAGAGGTTCTTAGCCTTATGAGGAATCAAGTGGGAAGAGTAACTCTAACATATCTATGAGGTCAGTATCATGTGGATAGGTATTGATATTATATGCTTGTACTATGCCTCTATTTATGTTATGGACAGGTAATGTTGAGGGATACATCAGTGAAGTGAAAGTAGTATCTGTGGCATGCTAGGATAAGCATGGATAATGGAAAGACACTAGAAGCAAGGTTTCTTGTGGGGTCAATGTGTGGTCTATGGATGTGCGGTACTATTGTTGTGTATATGTGGTGCATGTTTTATATTCAGTGATTGTATCTATGGTGATGTGTACATGTAAAATATGTAGTATTTTGTACATATATATGGCGTTGTATGTTTGTTGTATATATGGTATTGGGTGTATATTTCATACGCAGTGCTAGGTATAGATGGTGTTATGTACTTGTTGGATATGCGGTGTTGTGTACATACTATACTGTGTGCATGTTGGATATACGATTTTGTGTACACGTTGGATATGTAGTGTTGTGTACATATGGCACTATGTGCATGTTTTATATGTAGTGCTATGTACATATGGTGTTGTGTGTGTGTTGTACATATGGTGTTGTGTGAATGATTGAACATGTGGTGTTGTGTACATGTTGTACAAGTGGTGTTGTGTGTAGGTGGTGTCGTGTACATGTCGTGCATGTGGTGTTGTGTACATGTGGTGTAATGTACATGTCGTGCATGTGGTAGTGTGTACATGTGGTATTGTGTACACATTCTATAGGGGGTGTGGTGTACAATTGGTGTTGTGTACACGTTGTGCAGGGAGTGTTGTGTACATGTGGTACTATGTACGTGTTGTGCATATGGTATTGGTATACATTTGGTATTGTGTGCATGTCCTACATGTTGTGTTGCGGGAATGTGGTACTATGTATGTGCATCGTGTAGTTGTGGTATCGCGACATGTGTATTCGTTGTGTTGTACTTTGTGTACGTATATGTATATGTATATGTATTATGTTGTGTTGTACACTGGATGTAGGTATATTTTTTTTTGTTGTATTGTACACCGGGTGTAGGTGTATGTGTTGTATGCTAGTGTAGGCATATGTATTGTGTTGTATTGTACACCAGGTATAGATGTATGTGTTGTGTTGTACACCGAGTATAGGTGTATGTGTTATGTTGTGTGTTGGTGTGGGTGTATTTATTGTGTGGTGTTGTACATCGTGTGTGGATATATGTGTTGTGATGTACATTGTGTGTATGTGTACGTGATTGTAGAGAAGCAAAGGCACTGGATTATTTTTGGGTGTGGAAACTAATCCGGTGTGTGTACAGAAAGAAAAAACGCAACAATAAGGACATATGAAGCATAAGTATTAGTATTTTATTTCAATTTTATTATTCATGTGATCTATGATTCTAACTTATGATGGTTACATGTGATTTATTATTATGGTTTATGATGATTGCATGTGATTCATGATTTTGACTTATGATGGTTGCGTTTTGAGCTAACCAGATGTGATATGATGACACATTATGATTTGATCAATAGCTAATTTGACTTGTTGTGACAGGAAGTGAACATAATTGCAAGTGTACCTTATTAACGAGCTACCAATGATGTATGATTTGAAGTTATTTCAATTTATTTGAATCTAATTGGAATTATGTGCTTGGTGCAGGAAAGCATGGAAATTTCTGGTTGGGTGGTTTAAACTGATTGCAAGCATTAGCAGCAACAACAAAAGGAATTGAAACATGCAACAGTATGTTGGTAAAGCACTTCAAGAACAAGGCCATTATGGGACATTGGTACCCAATAGTTTCCATTTATTTCCATGAATATTCTAGGACCAATATGATGGTTTTAAGGAAGGTATATGCCTTGGGTTTTTTATCTTCCGATGCGAGGAAGCCCTGCCAAGGGTCGGATTGCCCGGGATAGGGGATGTCAAGGAAATTGGAAGGTGAGTGAATGTACGAAAGGGGACGACCAGATTTCCTGAGGGAATGTGTAGCAGAGAAGGGACGGTTGGGGATGGATTTTTTTTGGTCATTAGCATTGCTAGACGGAATCAGATGCGCATTAGGAGTATACCCTGGAACAATGAGTCGGTAATTGTTCACTGAGAGGAAAAGTGGTGCAGGATTATAGCGTTGGACATTGGGTGCATCTTTCACTTTGGCATTGGATTTTGGACTTCCTGGGAAGGAGGTGAATCTTGGTATTACTTTGAGGGTGGAGGTGTGAGCCCATGGATTCCATTGTTGCTGATATGGGCATTGTATCCTTTTATTTGTTAGTTGAGAAAATGTGTATATATGTATACTGTTGTAAATATAGTAATGATTTGTGTTATAAATCTCTTGTAAACGGTATGATTTTCATGATGATTTTTATTTTGAGAAGATTATTCATTTTAAATATTGCGACGAGTTGTTATATAAAGTTCTATAGGCAGTGTGTTTTGGTTTTAGCATTTTGTTGGTTTATAGGTGTCATTGAACACTGAGGATGGTGTTCCCCCAAGGGGGACGGTTCTGTAATAGCCCTGGTGAAAATTCCATGTAATAAAGTTAAAATAATAACCACGGTTGATGGGACACTTATTGCAAGATGAATGTTGGGAAAAACATCCTAGTGGGTGTTCATTTCGGTTATTCTGGCTATAGGAAATTGGCAAAGACAATAGAAAATATTTTGGAAAGGAAAAATGGCATTTTTGGCACTTTTATTTATGAAAATAATGGAAAATGAATAAAATAGAGGCCTCATCTATAAAAATGCTTCTGAGGATCAGTTGTAGGATTTTTCTCAAAACCTTTTGTCAATTCAGTTTTGGAGCTCTCTCAGTATTCTCTCTCTCTCTCATATTCTTGGACACTTAGAGTTTCTTGGAGTATTTTGACATTGGACCAAGAAAGGAAAGAAAGCAAGAAAAAGGAGGAAGCAAGCAAGGAGGAGCAGGAATCAAGAAACTATAGCAGGATTATTGGCATGTATCAATTTGCATGTGTTTTTTCCTTGCTATATATGGCATGCATGGTATTGGATGTGGCTCTCTTCTATCTTGGCATGGGATTTTCCATGTGTGACAGCGTTTTCAGCCTAGCCTTTCCATTTTCCGATATCCATGGTGTTGTGGAGTTCTCATGTTTTGGTTTAGTTGGATTACCAGATGGATTCGAAGTTGAGTGAGGTGGATCTCTAAATTATATGACACAAAACCGATTTCTGTGTTGCCACAGTTTAGGTCTTAGTGATCTGGGTTTAAATTGTGGCAAGCCTGAGAGGTGATTTGCTCTCCATCGAACCTAGGAATCCCAGGTTTGGGATATACGGTAAAGCCTAGAGAGTATGTCTCGGTTTAGGGCCTAGTGATGTTTGATTCAGACTGTGGGTTGTGGTAAAGCCTGAGAGACTGGGAGACATGAAAATTCCTCACAGTTTACGCAGAGAGAATCCGGTGATATCCATGCTTGTGTTGGCCTAGTGATCGGGTGTAGATCATGATAAAGCCCGATTATGACATGTTTATGGTGTTGGCCTAGTGATCTAATGTGGATCATGGTAAATCTTGATTTATACTGATGAGGGTGAGGTGGTTTAGCCTCGGGATGCCTTATTGTTTTCTTTCGGCTTGAGTCCCACATTCATGCTTGGAATATGGAATGGGGGTGATTGGTTGAAGATATATTTAGCTCAGCTAGTATATGGTCAGGTACGTGGAAGTCCCATCTTCGGTTGGTTTTTACATTCAATAATGAAGAGCTAATTCCTTTGGTATTTGGTATGCAAACGTACTGGTTATTATGTGGATTATATTGTTGTTGTATCCATGGTATTTTTATTTTTATTATGGTGGTTATAATCATGCATTTTATCAGTGAAGAGGTATGTCTCTATCTATGTTTTTACTTGTAAATGAATGCACAATGCATCTATGGTCAAATAGATGGTATTGCAGCTAATGATGTAAGGAAGTAATGTTGCTTAGCGATTCTCAATGTTGACAACTAATCCTAGGGATTAGGTAAAATTGTAAAATAGTGTAAATAGTAAATAAGGAGAGGCGTAAGATGACAAGACACTTGGAGATGAATCCCAAGAGTCTCACCCTCCATGTATATAGTTGTGTGCACCCTTAATGCAAATGCAATTCAGTTTTTGTGGAGTTACCTCCTAGCCTGACATGGTATCAGAGCCAACTCCATTTTTGGCTTCCCTGCCATTGTAACTCCCTCTTATATTCTACAAAATTGTCTCTATTTTTTTTGTAGGTTTTCACCTTTGTCATATTCCTATAATTACTACAAAATCCCTTGCATTATTACTGCCAAATTCCTGGTGGCATAGTGATTGGCGTATGTGGAGGTCGAAAGTCACACAACGCAAGCCTCCTCATAACATATTTGAGAATATGCCTCTCCTTCGGTCCACATTCCCACCACCCTTCTGGCATGAGCATTGGTTATCCATCCATAGTCTCGGCTCAATACGTAGCTCCCTACACCATATTGATTCCCTCCTCAAACAACATATGCAGCCTCCTCTACGTCCTCCAACACCGCAACCTCCACACATATACTCCCACTCCATACAGCATTCGACCTCACTTTCCATGGTGCTCCCAGTAGACTCTTCCCTCGACACCCAACTCCTCTCCTTACGCTGCTCCTTATGTTGCTCCTCCCTAGTCTGTGTAGCCTCCTATACATAACCTCTTGTACATTCGACCCTCCTCCTCCTATATGCAGCCGTCCCTCCTTCTGTACATAGTCGACCCTCCTCCTCTTGTACGTAGTCGATACATAACTGCCATAGCAATTCCTAACAATATATTTCTCCACCGATACATTGTTCCTAGCAATACGTTTCTCCATCATATACACTGCTCCTCATACTTTTTTCCTCCCACTTGAGTTTACATACATATTCACCCTCTGCCATACACATTGCTTCCTACTCCATATTCGCCCTCCCTATAAACACCCTCCCCCATAAAAAATCTCACCCACATATACCTCCCCAAATTTACCTCCCCCATTTAAGCCCTTCCCCACATATACCTTTCAATAAAAAACAATTAGCACAAGTATTCATATTTTTACAAAAAAAATAGCACCAAAATTGCAATTTTTTTACAGTAGAGTGTAATTTTTTTTTACAGTACATATTCAAAATGCATTCACTCATATCTATTGTGGGAGTGGTTCTCACTACTAAGGAGAAATATCCTGAGTGGTCCCAAAAAATTAGGCACACTCTCATTTTTAATGAGTTGTGGAAATGAATTTGCAAAGGATATGGAGAAAATGCATCTGCAAAGCCTACATCAGAAAAGGATATTGCCATTTGGCACAAAAAGAACAACAAGGCCTATGCCTTGATTGTAGCATCTGTAAATGAAGAGGTTAGTCGCCATATTATGACATTCTCAAATGCTTATGAAGCCTTTAAGAAGTTGAAAGAACTGTATGACTCACACTTAGAACTTTAATTTGTCCAATTGATGATTAAAATATTCAGTCTTGAATTGAAAAATGATGACACTCTTGCTTTAGCATCAGAAGAAATATCTATCATGCATGAAATTAAAAACAATGGTGTTGAAATATACATACCTCTCATAGCTTATCTAAAGGCATTATATTCCACTTACTCACATTGTCTTGAGTCATTGCGAGCAAGTGGAAACCTAGAGGAGATTACCTTTGACTCCCTTGAGAATAATTTTGCAGAAAGAGAAAAGGATTTTGGGAAGAAGACAACTCCTTAGTCTTCTGAAGAAGTTGTGTCTTGCACATACAGAGAAGAATCATGCTCAAGATTATTCTATAGGAAGAGGTGATCGAAGAGGAAGAGTAATAAGAAATTTCAGAGGCATGGGGGGCAGACAATTTTAAGGAGAAAATTTTGATCTTCATTACACACGGTGCAATAGAGATGGACATGATGCATCCACATGTAAGCTGCCTTGGGAAAGAATTGAGCAAGAAAGAAATGAAGCCAAAGGTAAAACTCATGAAAAAGAGAAAGGTAAATCACTTGAATCCAATCATTATGTTCTAGCACATTGTAATATTGGATTAACTGAAGACTTGTTTAATGCTTCACTTGCTTCTTGGGAAAATGATTGGTTGCTTGATTCAAGAGAAACGTGCCACATGAATTTTAGAAAATATTTTTTTGAAGAATTTACTGACAAGGTTGTTGGAGCAGTATACTTTGCAGACAAATAAAAACTTTAGCCATCAAGGCTTGGGACAATTAAGCTTAAACTCTATGGTCTTCCAGACTTTCTTCTACATGAGGTTATATACATCCCAGAGTTGAGGAGAAATTTTTTTTCTTTGTTCCACATCCACCAACAAGGACACTTCATTCATATGTTTTATGGCAAGTTTGAGGTAAGAAAATCATCAGATCGCTCATTGTCATGATGGGGATAGAAGAATAAATTCTTCTAAAGCTGCAAGGTACCTCTGCTCATGCACAAAAAATTTCATACAGTTCTCACTATGGTGAAGGTACATTTCCATCGAGTCTTTTATGGCATGCTAGATTTGGACACTTGAACTATGACAACCTTTGATTGTTGAAGGAAAATGGTGTTACTGGTTTTCCTACAATTCTTAGGCAACTTAAGCAATGGGATGCTTCTATTCTAGGAAAGCATAGAAAATAGACTTTATGATGATTCACATTCCAGAGAAAATAGAAAAATTGAACTTATTCATTCAGATTTATGTGGACCCATGCATGTCCCTTATACAAATGGAAATAAATATATGATGACATTTATTGATGACTACACCATAATGGTTTGTGCTTGCTTATTGTAGAAAAAATATGATGCTTTTCAAACAGTAAAGAACTTTCATGCATGGATTGAAAATGATGCACAAATTCATTTTAGCTATATTCGCAGTGATAATGGAAAATAATACACTTCAAATGAATTTGAAAACTATCTTTGCCAACATGGGATCAAACATCAAAAAAATTTGCCTTACAATCCCCAACAGAACGGAGTAGCTGAAAGAATGAACAGGAAAATTTTAAATATGGTATGTTCCATGATGTTTTTCAAAAAATATAAAATTGATGTTTTGGGTTGATGCAGTTCTATGTGTTGTGTATATAAAGAATAGGTGTCCTTCTAATGCAATTAGAAACAAGAATCCTTATGAATTGTGGCAAGGCCACATTCCTTCGATAAAGCATCTCAGGGTCTTTGGTTCCACCTGTTATGCCTTGATATCTAAGGAACAAAGAAACAAACTTGGTGCAAGGAGTTGCAAGTGTATCTTCTTAGGGTATTCAAATACCTTTAAAGTATATCATATCTATGATGAAGTAAATATGAAGTTTGTAGTATCTATTGATGTCATATTTCTTGAAGCTTCCAAGACTGACAATGTTGTTGAGCAGCAGCTTGATCGCTTGGATATATTCGGGCATGCAAAGTCATTTCAAGAATTTGATAATAATGTTCCACATATTGAAGGGGAGATTCCTATATTGAATCAATATGTGGAAACTTATTCTGAAGCACTGTCTCATCCACATGAAGATCCAGCCATGGATGACACTTTGAGTGATGTGATTGACATAATTTGGAGACTAAATCTTGATTTCGCCCCAACTCAGCCAATTGAGCATGCCCCAACTTAGTCAACTGAGCAGCCTGTGCCATTTCAGAAAGGTCCTCCAAAATGGCTGACAAAGACACTTAAATTTTCATCGTTATGATGTTGGAAAGGTAGGAACAAGAAGTTCCACTAGTAAAAATGGAGGTGATGTAGATGATTTTGATTCACCTGTTGATATGGATGTTTTTTATAATTGTGATTTGTCTACATATTTTGAACCAAATTCCTTCAAATAAATCTCTTCTCATGATGAATGGAATGAAGCGATGCAGAAGGAATATGATGCCTTGATAAAGAATGGCACTTGGAAGCTGATTGATCCTCCATTGGGAATCAAACCAATTGGCTGCAATTGGGCCTACAAGAACACGTGCAAAGTTGATGGCTCACTTGACAAGCACAAATCCAGGTTTGTGGAAAAAGGTTTTTCACAGAAAGAAAGGGTCGATTATGAGGATACAATTTCCCCCATAGAAAAATGGGCTACCATCCAGACACTCTTTACCTTGGAAGCTCAGAATGGTTGGAAATTCCATCAAATGGATGTAAAAACTGCTTTCTTGAATGGAGATATAAAGGATAATGTTTTTATGTCCCATCCAGAAGGATTTGTTGTGAAGGGCTAAGAAACAAAAGTATGCAAGCTTGTGAAATCATTGTATGGCCTCAAGAAAGCACCACGAGCCTGGTATGAGAATTTAACTGAGCATCTTCTGAAACTTAACTTCAAAGATTTTGATCTTGATGATGCAACTTTGTTTGTCAAGAAAGTTGGAAAAATAGTTGCATATCTTGTGTTGTATGTAGATGATATTTTGACGGGAAGGAACAATGAGAGCTATATTTCATCTATAAAGAAGGAATTGAGGAAAGGTTTTGAAATCACTGATTTGGACTATTTTCACTACTATCTTGGTATTGAAGTAACTCGACATCCTAAGTTTACATTCCTCTCTCAGAATAAGTAAATTGGAGATCTATTGAACATGTTTTGCATGGCTGAGTGCAATCCTTTGACTACTCTAATGGAATAGAACTTGAAGCTTACATCCATTGAAGGAAAATAATTTGAGGATGCAACAAAGTATAGACAACTTGTAGGAAGTCTCAACTACCTGATTACTACCAGATCGAACATTTCGTTTGTTGTTGGAATCCTCTCCAGGTTAATGAAAAATCCTTGTGAAGGACATTGGTCTACTGCAAAAAGAGTTCTAAAGTACTTGAAACGGACTCAAGACTTTTGACTCAAGTATACACAGATGGGCGGCTTCAGCTTGATTGGATACTCTCATTCAAAATTTTATGGATACAAATAAATTGGGGTATCTACTTCAGGCTATACTAAGAGTCTTGGATCAGGAGTTATCTCTTGGTGATCATGCAAAAAATCAGTTCCAACAAATTCCACAACTGAGGTATAATATGTGGCAGCAGCTGAAGCAACAAAGGAAATTGTGTGGCTCAAGAAAATTCTGGAAGATTTGCAGATGAAACAAGTGCATTCAACTCCACTCGTGATCAACAACACTTCTACAATAAATTCGGCCAAGAACCCAAAGTTCCATAATCAAACGAAGCACATCAATAAAAAAATACCATCTGATTCGACATCATGTTGATACCAAGACAATCCATCTACGCCATTGTTACACAAATGAGCAGAATGAAAACATCTTCACCAAAGCACTTGGAAGAGAAAAGTTTGAAAGATTCAAAATGATGATTGGACTCACCAACATCGCTTCAAATTAAGGGGGGGAGTGTTGACAACTTATCCTGGGGATTATGTGAAATTGTAAAATAATGTGAATAGTAAATAAGGAGATGCGAAAGATGAAGAGGAACTCAGAGATGAATCCCAAGAATATCACCCTCCATGTATATATTTGTGTGCACCCTTAATGCAAATTAATTCAATTTTTTTGGAGTTACCTCCTGGCCTGACACTTAGATAAGTATGAGACCCCTTTTCTATGTTCTTTTGTTTATGCATGTAGATTCAATGTTTGTGACATCTTTAACAAAATTCTCGTCATGGCTAGAAGGGTTCCAGATGAATTCCTATTGGTGTGATGCTTCCACGTCATTGTGTAGTTGTTACTTAGCAACACTGAACTTTCCATGAAGTTCTGGGCGGAGCACTGGGTTCTAGGCTTGAAAATGTGGCTCAAATCTCGGGGACAATGGCATAGAACTGAGGAATTGGGGCCCTAGATGTTGGCATGTAGTGTTATGCATGCAGTTATAGCCTCCTTGACACTGGCTTCCAAGCCTGTGCCTAGGTCTATGGCTCAAAGAGGTCAAGATGTCAATATGACCCAGGAGTAAGAGGCATGAATGGTTGGGTTAACTCTTGGGGGTGTTATTTTTGTTGTAAAAGGTTTGTATGTTGTGTTTCCATCGATTCCACTTCCTTAATGTCATCTAGGAGGTTGAGTTTGATCATAGTAGCCTATCGTCACATGTTTACCCCAGCTGCCTGGTTACTTACGTAGATGAGGGAAGAGGGTCTTACATTCCCCCTACTGGAGGTCTTTGCTTGAGTGGATGTCTCCACTTGAATTCCTCTCTGCTTATCCAAATACGGTTGCTCCATAAATTTTTCAGGCTTCTTATGAGGCAGCATGTTGATATTTAATTCATGCTCCCTCTCAACCACCATGTCTGTAACTTTTTACTTGCTCCTCAAATCTTTACACGCATCTTCGACCTCGAGAGCATACTGGTTATTGACTTGCACATCAATCTGCTTCACCCATCCCATGGTGATGTGTCTAAGGAAAAAATTTACTTTGCTAAATATCACATCATAGCTAGGGTCTTCCAATACTGCTACGAAAACAATATTCTTCTTTAGTCCTTGAACAAACAACACATCTGTGAGTCTGAGAGGGGAGTCAGACTCCCTTTGAAAATTAATTTTATTGATACTAGTCGTGCTATACCTCCCATCATCTCCAAACTCCGTGTTCTACTTGGGTTCGATATACCACATGCTACCCATCACAGTGCTTGTTGCATGCATGCGATGAGAGTGAAATCAAGTTCGAATTGCGAAGCTAGAGCTTCACCTGTTTCTGCTACTGCAAGTTTCTTATTTCTTGCCTTCTTCTGTGTACATTTTGTGGCATAGTTCCCCAACTCATGGCAGTGAAAACACTTGATGTTGGAAAATCATTTCTTCTTTCCCTCTTCGCCTTGAGACTTCTTTCCCTTAGATTTATTTCCTTTACAAACTAATGCAATTTCCTCTTCTTTGGAAGAGGTCTTGTCTCTAGCGTTCGTCCTAATCTCTTCCTGCACCAATTCAGACCATAATCACTCCCACTTTGGTAGCCTATCCCTCCCATTTACCGAATTCTGGTAGCTATGACAGCCCTTCGAAAGGCCTAGAAGTTCTAGGCTCACCAGATCATCCTCGGAAATGGTAACACCAACACTTCCAAGCTCATCCCAACATTGGGTAAACTTGGTCAAGTACTTTGGTATTGTATCACGCTCCTCCATATTGATTTTTTTGAGCTTTTCCTTCAGCGCCATATTATTATGGTCACTGCTATTCTTAAAAAAATCTATTAATTCCTTCCACATAACATATGGAGTTTACTTTCCATGGAGGTTCGAGACAATATGATCTTGAACTCCTTCTAAGCGAATCCTTCTTGTTGTTGCTACATTCCTCTTCCATGCTGCCAGATCTTGAAAATCTTTTTCTGGAAGCATAGGATTATCATTTTCTATGAATTCCTTCAACCCGTTGACTTCCAAAACTGCCTCCATCATGTCTCTCCAAGATATGTAATTAGAACTACCCTCAATGGCATATCCAAGTCTCAATCCAGAGAAATACATCCTGATCCTGTTACTGATCCTGAAGAGTAGATCTGCAAATTTGATTTACTTGCACAAAACAAACTTGTATTCTTCTCTTCTAAATTGATTCCTACTTTGATACGATGCATAAAATCCATGTAGATTCAACTGATAATTGTAATGTGTTAAAACATTATACTTGAATCTACTCTACCAATTGTAGAAACTAATTTAGATCTTGAAATCACAAGACATGAAAGAGAAAGAATTTTGATCACAAAACACAAATATTTTCCTAGGGAAATCCTCAGCTAAAAACCCTGTTATCTGTATATTTTATAATTCAAATAATATGAGAAGTTTACAATGCTTTTCTCCAATCTGAGAAGCCTTTGTACTATCTCTATGTCTCAATGATTCTTAGACAAGCCTAGTTCAATACATAACCATTTTTTTTTCCCTCCAGGATCCCTATTTCCTCGTGTTGTTTCCTTGGCTAACTAGGCCCAACTAATTAAGGAAATTCACAATCCATATTGCACAATGCATTAAGGACCTTCCTCTAATTGCATGCACCACCTGCACAATTCAGATAATTATACAACTAATAGTACATTTCCCTTAAACTCTAATCTCAACTAGGTATTTCTCATAACTAACATGCATGAGTTATTTATGAGTGAATTATCAGTTAACGAGTTGAAAACATGAAGCTACACCCCACTGTTTAACCTCCTACTAGTTCCTCCATTAGTTAGAACTAGTTTAACTAAATTTAACTCAGATAATTTAATTTAATTAATTACAACTCTAAATAAACTCAACCAGGGCTCCTATAATGCAAGAGACACGCTACATGCCTATAGTTTGACCCTTAAATAAAATTAACTGAACCAAATAAGTCATCCTAACTTAGTTAATTCGTACAAGTTGTCATGTGATGTGGAATTATTATTTTATTCTAATTTATTCAAGGGAAAGTTAAATTAAAATTCTTCTTAATGTCATTTTCAACAGGATAGAGCACAAAAAAATGAGGTCCAATGCCTTTCAAATTACAACTCATGACGAGAGACTAACTATCTTCCTTGTGGGATCCTGCAAATATCTTTACCATGGGCAACACGAAAAATATAACCATTTTCAAAAGTAAGAAACTCGCAAGAACCCACATTTTACAATCTCCTTCAAGCCCAGAAATTGCAACACCAAATACACTCTCTGCACCTTGTCAAGAGGGTCTCCTGTGACACCTCGGCCCAATTCAAAAAACAAACAAACAATTGAACATCCCAATGTAAAAAACATACAAACTGATCTGGATTGGATCATTATATTTTTTTTCATCCATATCGATGTATTCAGAGTGGAAAAAGTGGAGGAATCATCTCACGGGGATGTTTTTACTAGTGGGACCTAGTTTGGAAAAACGGGGTATGAAACCTTTTGTGAGCATTTTGAGGCCTCAAATAATTTTTTGGGGGGTAAAATTTTTTCTCTCTAGTGCCACACCTTTTCATGTTGTTCTTCACATATAAATATTTCCAACGACGCAAGAAGAGTGTCAATTAGAGTATGTATGCAAAATTTATGCCACTCAAAAGTTGACCTTCATGTTTTCACATCTATAGTTCGGGAGGATGTCGCATCAGCCCCCATTATTCATGATAAAGGGGCTAGACCCCTGTTTTTTTATGTAAAATAATGTAGAATATTTTACATTGTAACTCTTGTTAAGAGTTGATGTAGTCAAACTTAACCACTAGTAGGCTATCGGGTCGTGTTATAACCAGGTCATTAGGAGGAAGAGGCATTCCATTCTTTCGAGAGAATTTTGTTCCATAAATGAGAAAATAAAGCTAGAGATATATGAGGTAGAGCACACAAAGAGGATTTTTGCATTGTAGCAGCCCACAATTCACAGGCATTACTTCTTTGTACCTGTAGACATATTTCCAAATAGAGAAAGAGAGCGAAGTGACCTCACCTTCCAGTTGGGTTTTCCCCTGAAAGGGTTTCCCAGAGCATATTTTTTGTCTTATGTTTGTGTGTGATCATATTTTTCATTCTCTATTTGTCTATATAATTTCCATTCGCATGCATGCACTAATTACAATTAAATCTAGAGAACTTAAAGTTTTAATAAAAATATAATAGTGTATAAATTCATAATTTTAATATATTATTATCAGATCTATTGTGAGATGTAACATCCGTCGTGACAATTCCATGTAATAAAATTTAATAAAGGAAAAATAATAACCAAGGTCATGGGACACGTATTCCAAACTGAATGTTGGGAAAAACATCCTAATGTGGGTGTTCATATGATTTATTATGGCTATGGAAATTGGAAAATGCAATGGCTAAGGCTTGGGAAAGACAAAGTGGCATTTATTTATGAAAATAATGGAAAATATGATAAAGTGGAGGTGAAAGGTAATAGGTTGCATGTGAGGAGGAAAATGAAGGAAAATAATGGAAAATTGAAGAAATAAAAGGCCTCATTAATAAAAAGGCTTCTGAGAATCAGTTCACAGACTTTTGTCAGTTCAATTTTAGAGCTCTCACTCTATTCTTTCTCTCATAATCTTGGACACTTAGAGTTTCTTGGAGTGCTCTTGGAGAGTGTGCCATACTTGGATATTTGGAGAAAGACGGAAAAGGAAGAGCAGGAAAGTGCCAAAGGACATCAGGATCAGAACCTACAGTGGTTTTTGTTTGCAGGTATCGAGTTGCATGTATGTTTTCGTCACTAGTTTTGGAATGCACGGCATATGCATGTG
The DNA here is from genome assembly GCA_034641835.2 of Pinus albicaulis. Taxonomy (NCBI): domain Eukaryota; kingdom Viridiplantae; phylum Streptophyta; class Pinopsida; order Pinales; family Pinaceae; genus Pinus; species Pinus albicaulis. The sequence goes on along the minus strand of CM076581.1, from coordinate 1,128,209,061 downwards.
GTTTCTTGGTCATGATCTGTTATTGGCATGGAGGATTTCCAGGATTGACAATAGATTTTTCTAGCCTTTCCATTTCCTAGATAGCCATGGTGTTATGGGTTCATTTCATTGTTTTTTTTCTATGGTTGGTTATCATGTGCCTTTGGTTGTGGGTTGAGTTATTAGTTCCTAGAAGCCTTGGTTGGACAAACACTCTAGCAGCCCTGTAACAACTTGGGTTGAGTTACTAGTCCTAGAAGCCTTGGATGGAAAAATGCTCTGGAATCGCTTGGCAGTTTGAGTTACTAGTCTTGGAAGCCTTTATTGGAAAAATGCTCTAGAAGCCCAGCGACATATCTAGGTTGAGTTACTAGTCCTGGAAGCCCTGGTTTGAAAAAGCACTATGGAGCCCTAAAAATATTGGGCAGAGACCAATCTGGTGATGGTTGTGATGTCTAACCGTGAGGTGGAATCACTAGTTAAGGGTTGAGGTGGTTGGGCCTCTCGAAGCCTTGGTTTGGTTTTTATTGATGATTTTTATGAGATCCCACATCCATGCTTCGAATATGGCATGGGGGTGACTAGATGAAGAGATATTTGTCTCAGCCATGTCTATGGTAGGGTGGAATGTAGAAGTCCCATACTTGGTTGCATTTTTCTTATGGAAATAAGAGATATTTTCCTCTTGTATTGATGGGTAAATACGCTTTTTATTATGTGGATTATATGGTTGTATATGATTGACATTTCTGTTGTTTATATGTTGGTTATGAATGTGTTCTAGGATGGTGATGATATATGGCTTTCATTATGCTTTGAGTTGTAAATGATGAACAATGTATCTATGACCAAATAGATAATAATGCAGTTAATATGATGAGTCAACAATGCTTATTAGTGATTCTTATATAAGTATGAGACCCCTATGCTTAGATCTATTGTTTAAACCTATAGAATACATATTTGTGATATGTTTGACGAAATGACTGTCATGGCTAGTAGGGGTCCATTGAAGTCCTTTCTCAAGTGTTTACTTTTACATCGTTATTCCGTTGCTATATTTCAGTTTTGAAAGTGTCATGGAGTTATGGGCAGTGACCTGGGCTCTGGGCCTGAAAAATTGGCACATAAATTAGGGTCGGGATCTCATAACTATAGGTAACATTCCCACTCGCATGCATACCCATGTTGTGTGTGTGACTAAAGGTTTCCAGTTGCACTCTTTCCCATGTCAAGGGAGGGACTGGGGGATTGAAGCATGAAAAGGTCAGGTTGGATTAGAGGCTAGCCTCCTGGAAGGTTGGGATGGCTTCTAGATGTCTTGTAGCATGTGCAGAAGGTCTGTGTTGTTCTGTGGTGTGAGTTCCACTTCCTTAAGGCTACCTAGGAGTTTGAATCAGATCATAGTAACTCTTCTTCACATGTTTACCTCGGTTGGATGGTTACTTGGGTAGATGTGGGAGGAGGGTATTACAGAGTGGTATCAGAGCATGGTTCGCCCCATGGATTGGATGGGTAATGTGATTGTCATGTATTCATGTCGGTGGCATATGTGTTTCTTATGCTTGTGGTCTATGTGCTTGTGATGCTGCCATGGGAGAATTGATGATGTTGTTGTGAGTGTATCTATGGTTATGTGTTGTTTATACATGTCAAGTTCTTACATGTTGTGATTGTACACTGGTATGGTTTTTGTTGTCATGCATGAGGTCATGGTATATGTTTTACATGGTTATGGATTGATGACTGGACTCAATCTATAATGATGTTTATGGGTTAATACACTTATGTCTTATACGTCTATATGTTGTTATGATTATGTATATACATGTATTACGTTGATTGTTTGATATTACAGATGAGGTATCCTCCCCGAATTATGTTAAGGTATGTTGATTTATTGTGATTTGGTTTAGCTAACATGAGATGCCTTGCAGGAAGAAATCAAAGATGACTAGCAAGATGGTAGACTACAAAGATTCTCCCTATGAATCATATTAGAAGCATTTCTTGGAACTCTTATGACTTAGCAGACACATTAAGAAGTTTGAAGGAAAAAATAAGGAGTTGTAAAGCAGATAATGATAGAATCATACAGACACAGCAGAGGTTAATGCAGTAATCCTTCATATTTTGTTAGAGTTGCAGTGAAAAGGACCATTTCGGATCATCTATGGATAGGAGGATGGGACTAATGGGGCATATGGTAGTAGGTCTCATGGTGGTCACAGGTACATTAGAGATGAGAAGATCAGAGATGGACGACTTTTGGACACTCTAGATAGGAGAGGTGACAGACACAGGTACTATTCTAGTTTTGGTTCTGACACACCTCGTGGTCATTATCATTATTATCCTTACAGGAGGAGTGATAGGGGATATTTTCCAGATGAGTTTAAGAAAGCAAATCCACCTACATTTTATGGATAAATGAAGAAATAATAGGATGCAGAAGTGTGGTTTCTTGGTATGAGGAAGTTATTTAGGTTGCATGATTATTCAAAAAACATGAAAGCCAGAATAACAAGATTCATCCTCAAAGGTAAAGTAGATATTTGGTGGTAATATGTGAAGAATGTTAGGGATATTTATGAGAATTAATTGACTTGGATAAAATTCAAGAGACTACTCTAGAATAAGTATCTATCATAGAGATAGTATGATGATAGGGAAAAGGAGTTTAATGAGTTCAAGATGAGATCTATGACCAACGAGGAGTACACTAGCATATTTTTGTAGTTGTTGCGATATGTGCCTTACCTCAAGGAGGAGAAGGCCAATATTCAGCGATTCATCAGTGGGTTTTCGATAGCATTCAAATATAGGATTGAGTTTGATAAGCCTAGATTATTGGAGGAGGCCATTCAGAAACTAAAACATTGTTATGAGAAATCAAATCACAGATATGAGACTAAGTAGGACAGAAAAGGTAATGATAATAATAAAGGAAAATGGGACAAGAAGCGAGAAAGACCTTGGGATACATGTAATAAAGAGAATTTAATTCCATATAAGAAGTTCAATGCATCTGGCAGAGGGCATGGATTTTGATTTGAGGAGTAGAATAAGGATGAAGGTTGGAATCCTATGCAGTGTTGGACTTGTGGAAAAGATCATCGCAGGAGAGATTTTCCATAACATTATGGTGGTATACCACAAATATACAGTGTGCAGGAGGCACAGACAGTGGGAGATGTTGGAACAAGTATTCCCAAGATCTATGCAACACTGGATAACAGGCAGGTAGATCACCAAGCATCTATTATTGATATGGACAGTTATCTTTATGATCAAGTTGTTTCTATTTTTATTGAACCTAGATCTAATTATATTTATGTTAATCCTGACCTGGTGGATAAATGTGCTTTGAATAAATAATTGCATACAAATTCTTGGTTAGTGCAGTTGTCTATAGGTACCAAGAAGTGAGCTCATCATTGGGTAAGAGATTGTACATTTGAATTGAATGGTATGCCAACCTCAACACATTTTAATGTATTTTCGTTGGGATCATATAGCATGATTTTTGTTTTGGACTGGTTGTACCTTCATAGGACCAAGGTGGATTGTTATGACAAGGCTAATGAGTGCTTGGATGACAATGGGGAAAAAATAGCCTTGCGGGGTAAGAATAAATCAACATTAGTTAGGATGTTGAAAACTATGCAGGCCAAGCGTAGTTGCAGGAAAGGGTGTTTGTTATTTGTAGTGCACGTTTATAGCGAAAAAGGTAAGGAAGTTGAGGATGCGAGTGTATTAAGAAGGTACCCATTTCTACAACATTTTCAAGATGTATTTCCTATAGATATTTCATAGTTGCCACCTCATAGGGAATTATACTTTTCTATTAAGTTGGTTCCAAGGGCAACGCCAACATCTAAGGCACCTTACAGGATGAGGACACCAGATTTGGTAGAGTTGAAGTTGCAGTTGAAGGAAATGTTGGATGAGGGATACATTAGGCCAAGTGTATCAACATGGGGCGCACCGATATTTTTGTGAACAAGAAATATGGTACCCTCAGGTTACGCATTGATTACATACAATTGAACAAGGTGACCATCAAAAACAGGTATTCTTTGTCGAGGATTGATAATTTGTTCAATAAGTTGAAGGGAGAAACAATGTTCTTGAAGATTGATCTGAGATTGGGATCATCAGGTATGCATTAAATAAGATGGAATTTACAAGACAACCTTCTGGACCAGGTACAAACATTATGATTTTTTTGTAGTTCCATTTGGCTTGACTAATGCTCCAGCTACATGTATGTGCTTGATGAATAGTGTGTTGCATCCTTATTTGGACAAGTTTGTTATTGTATTCATTGATGATATATTGTTATATTATAAAAATGAAGAAGAGCATGTCGAACACTTAGCAGTTGTATTAAGATTGTTCAGAGAGAATCAGTTGCATGCTAAGGTAAGCAAGTGAAATTTCTTTCAGATAGAGGTACATTACTTGGGACATCTGGTTTCCAAGGAAGGCATACTAGTAGATCCATAAATAGTAAGAGCTATCATGGAGTGGGAAACTCCTAGGAATATGGATGAGGTAAGGTCCTTCATGGGGTTAACATGTTATTACAGGAGGTTCATCAGGAACTTCTCACAGATTTCTTATCCTATTACATCATTGCAAAGGAAAGGTAAGAAGTTTGAATGGACAAAGGAATGTACAAAAAATTTGAGTTGTTAAAGCAGTTCTTGACACATGTTCTAGCGTTAAAGATCTTTGATCTAGAAAAATAGTTTGCGGTATGTATAGATGCTTGCAAGAGAGGGCTTGGCAGATTCGTTATGCAAGAAGGATAGTTGGTACATTATGAGTCATAGAAACTATATGAGCACGAGTATAACTATCAGACACATGATCTTAATTTGGCAGTGAGAATTCATTCATTAAATATGTGGAGGCACTATCTTTTAGGCAAACGATTTGCATTGATGAGTGATCATAGTGGATTACAGTATCAATTTAACCAATCGAATCTGAATGCCAGGCAAGCTAGATGGTTGGCCACGATCAGGGAGTTCGACTTTGAGATCATATATATTAAATATAAAGAGAACAGGTTTGCAAATGCTCTTAACAAGAGGATACAGGTGAATCATATAGTATCTATGAGTTCCTATGGGACATATCTATATGATAGTACCTTGTAGGCATGTTAGAAGGATTTCAGGTATATGGAGCTAAGGCACATATTGCAGTTGATTACTCGTATAGGTATTGGTACAGGAATAGGTACAAGTAGTGGTACATGGATAGGTTTAGGGGCACAGTGTGTGGACTATTGCCTCATGGAAGATGGCTTGATCAGGTTTAGAGGCAGGATATATGTGCCAGACAACAGTGAATTCAAGAAGGTTATCTTGAGGGAGTTTCATGTGAAACTATATTCAGGTCACCTAGGCTATCAGAAGAGGCTGACTGTAGTGAAGAAGTTTTACTATTGGCCAAATTTGAAGAAAGGCATAGCATATTTTGTGGCTAGGTTCTTAGATTTTCAATAGATAAAGGCAAAGTGTAAGCATCCAAGTAGACTAGTATAACCGATTATGATTCCAGAGTGGAAATGGAAGCTAATTTCCATGGAATCTATCACAGGTTTACCGAGGACATCTAGACAGCATGATTTCATCATGGTTGTGGACAAGTTGATGAAGGTAGCGCACTTCATTATAGTGAGGTCTATATACTCAATGAATGATGTAGCACAGGTCTTTATCAAGGATTTGGTCAGATTGCATGGTGTTTCACAAAATATTGTGTCAAACATGGATGGGAAGTTTACTTTCAATTTTTGGAAGGAGTTATTTGCAGGATTGGGCACAGATTTTGCCTTCAGTATGGAAAAATAGAGAGGGTCAATAGGATATTGGAGGATATGTTGAGGATGTATGTGATGCATCAGTAGCAAAAGTGGGAAGAGTATCTTCCATTGGTAGATTTCTCTTACAGCAATGAGTATCATGAATCTTTGAGGATGAGTCTATTTGAGGTGTTGTATGGGATGAGTTTCAATACTCCCATTAGTTGGAGTGATCCAATTAATAGGGTGTTGATTGGACTGGATAAGTTTGGCGAAGATGGAATAGGAAATGCATGTAATCAAGAAGAATTTGAAAGTAGCACATGATAGGAAGAAGAGATATGCATATCGGAATAGGTTGTTTAAGGATTTTCAAGTTGGGGAACAAGTGTACTTGCACATCAATCCCAAGACGAGCTCCTTGCAGATTGGATCATGTGCCAAGATGGCACCTCAATTTTATGGACCTTTCACGATTTTTGAGAGGATTGGGCTAGTAGCCTATCGATTGCACTGCCTCCAATAGTGAAATTGCATGATGTTTTCCATGTGTCGTTGCCTAAGAAGTATGTTAAATATGTTGATCATGTGATTGAATGATATGTATTGTAGGTGGATCCAGAAGGAGAATTCCAACCGGAACCTCATTGCATTTTGCAAGGAAAGACACTCATGCTCTAGAACCGAGAAATTGAGCATGTTAAAGTACAGTGGAAGCACTTTGGGCTCGATGAAGCTGCATGGGAGATGGCAGATCAGATGCGAGTTATGTATCCTGCCTTTGGTATATGTCTTTGGTATACGTTGGCATGATTTTGGTATATGTACATATGTATATGGATGCAAATACCACTATGATCTTTGTTACAAAGCTCCAATAAGCGGTATGGGTGTCATGTCATTATTATGTTATATTTATCATGTGCTCATGTTGGTTTTCTTCTCAGCAAGCCTGAGGTTGATCATTTTAAATACTGCAATGAGCTAAGCTATAAATCTCCATGGGAATTTGTTTTTCTTATAGTAGTCTTGTCGTTTATAGGTGACATTTAACATCGAGGACGGTGTTCCACCAGGGAGGGGTTGTAACAGTCCTGGTGAAAATTCCATATAATAAAAATTTATAAAGGAAAAATAATAACAAAGGTCATGGGACACGTATTACAAACTGAATTTTGGGCAAAAAATCCTAGTGTGGGAATTCATATGGTTTATTATGGCTATGTAAATTGACAAAGGAAATTACTACGGCTTGGGAAAGGCAAAGTGGCATTTATTAGAATTTATTTATGAAAATAATGGAAAATAGGAGAAAAGGGAGGTGAAAGGTCACAGGTTACATTTGAGGAGGAAAATAATGTAAAAATTGAAGAAATTAGAGGCCTCATTAATAAAAAGTCTTCTGAGGATCAGTTCACATGCTTTTGTCAATTCAGTTTTGGAGCTCTCACTCTATTCTATCTCTCTCATATTCTTGGACACTTAGATTTTCTTAGAGAACTCTTGGAGAGTGTGGAATACTTGGATATTTGGAGCAAGAAGGAAAAGGAAGAGCAAGAAAGTGCAAGAGGACATTGGGATCAACAGCTACAACGGGTTTTTCTTGCAAGTACCAAGTTGCATGTATGTTTTCCTCACTATTTTTGGTATGCATGGCATATGCATGTGGTTTCTTGGTCATGATATGTCATTGGCATGGAGGATTTCCTGGATTGACAGTGGATTTTACTAGCCTTTCCATTTCCTGGATAAACATGATGTTGTGGATTCATTTCATTTTTTGTTTTTCTGGTTTCTTATCATATGCCTTTGGTTGTGGGTTGAGTTATTAGTTCCTGGTAGCCTTGGTTGGACAAATGCTCTGGAAGCCCTGTAACAGCTTGGTTGAGTTACTAGTCCTGGAAGCCTTGGTTGGAAAAATGCTCTAAAAGCCCCTGGTGGGTTGAGTTACTAGTCTTGGAAGCCTTTGTTGGAAAAACGCTATGGAAGCTCCGTGGCAACTGTAGGTTGAGTTACTATTCTTGGAAGCCCTAGTTGGAACAAACACTTTGGAGCCTTGGACAACTTGGGTAGAGATCAATATGGTGATGGTTGTGATGTCCGACTGTGAGGTGGAATCATTGATTGAGGGTTGAGGTGGTTTGGCCTCTGGAAGCCCTGGTTTGGTTTTTATTAATGAGTTTTATGAGATCCCACATTTATGCTTTGAATATGGCATGGGGGTGATTGGATGAAGAGAGATTTGGCTCAACCATGTCTATGGTCGGGTGGAAAGTGGAAGTCCAAGACTTGGTTTCAATTTTTTTATAGAAATAATAGCTCTCTTCCTCTTGTATTGATGGGTAAATATGTTTGTTATTATGTGGCTTATATCATTGTTATGTGCTTGTCATTTCTGTTGTTTATGAATGTTTTTTATGATGGTGATGATGGATGGCTCTCATCATGTTTTGAGTTGTAAATGAATGAACTATGCATCTATGACCAAATATATGATCATGCAATTAATATGATGAGGCAACAATTCTTCTTAGTGATTCTCAGATAAGTATGAGTCCCCTATGCTCAGATCTATTGTTTAAACCTGTAGATTACATATTTGTAATATGTTTGACGAAACACCTATCATGGTTAGTAGGGGTCTAGTTAAGTCCTTGTTCAAGTGTTTTCTTTTACATCGTTATTCTAATGCTATCTTTCAATTCTAAAAGTGTCATGGAGTTCTATGCAGTGACCTAGGCTCTGGGCCTCAAAAATTGGCACAAAAATCAGGGTTGTAAGCTTATAACTAATGGGAAAAGTCCCCAATTGCATGCATAACCATGTTGTGCGTGCGACTGGAGGTTTCCAGTCGCACTCTTTCCCATGTGAAGGGAGAAACTGGGGGATTGAAGTATGAAAAGGTTAGGTTGGATTAGGGGCTAGCCTCCTGCAAGGTTGGGATGGCCCCTAGGTGTCCCATAGCATGTGCATAAGGTTTGTGTTGTTGTGTGTGTTGAATATCTAATTAAACTGAGAGGGGGGGGGGGGTGAATCAGTTTAACACATTCCTGATCTTTTAAACTTTTCATTAAAATTATTTACACCTTCATTTCAAACTCTATTTGATGTGATAGTAATTTTAGAATGTAATCAGAAAGTATTAGTTTAATAGAGCAGTAGACTTAATATGAGAGAAACAGGTATTAAGCAAATAATACATATCAGATCAATACATAAATATCATGCACAGAGACACCAGATATAAGTGGAAACCCATAAAGGGAGAAAACCACATCTTATTATTGTTGTGATGCAAAGGCAAGCTCCAACTCCCTCTCACCACTGTTTTCTACAGGCACCAACCTACAGGAGGCTCCTACCTCAATCCTGAAAGCTACAATTTGAAAGGAAGCACCAAATCCCTTCAGTTTTCTACAGGCACCAACCTACAGAAGGCTCCAACCTCAGTCAGCTACAACTGACAGCTATCAGGCTGCAACTTGATAGGGAAGCTCCAACTTCCTCATTTTCTAAAACTGAATGTTTGCTGATTTACCTCAAATATCAGCTCTGTTCTGTAGCTTCTCTTAATCTTCTCTGCCTTCTATATTCTGCATTCTCTATATATATGCTCTCTCCCTTGCTCCAAAAAAAAACCACTCTGCATATCAAGATGATATTATTTATAGATTTCCTCACATGACATTTGTATTCTGCTTGGAATTCGAAATGGAAAGTCATGTCTCTTTGCCTTCTGCCTTCTCACTCCTTTTATCAGCTTACTCAGAAATTATAACTGTAGGTGTCAATTTTAACATTACAGTGGGAGTTTGTTTTCTCTCGGAGACTTTCCAATGCATCACAAAAAATAAAAACAATTAAAACATTTACATTCGAATTACAATATGAATTCCAGCTCACTTATTTTGTCTCTTGGTTTGCTGTGCATTTGTCTTTTCTGTGACTGTGTTTTGACTCTTTTCTCCTCTGTATGCTTTTCTATCCTCTGTTGTAGTGTATTTGTTGCATACGTGTAACAGTGCTTTTATATCAGTGCCTCTTAGAAAAATGCGTGACTGCTGACTTGCAACAAGTGTCTTGTTGATGTGGAACATTCCGCAAATGGAACGGACATATATCACAGTCATTGTATATTTATAATCACCCTCTCATTAGGCCGAGGCCCGTGGGTTCACAACCCATGTGACATATTTTAATACAACTGCAACCGTGTTTTATATATTTAACAACAATCCTTTTATATATAAGCAATCACCCTCCACCTTAAGCCTTTGGTCTTATATTACAATCCAATAAGTCGAATCACAACCATTAATACATGAAAGGGTCGGGCCCCACATCTCCGTCAGCGGATCGGTGGTGTCAAACGAAAACTTGCGATTGCGATTGATCAAACGGACACGATGACCACATAAAACATGGCTCATATCGCAATCGGGTCCGAACTTTGAACACATGTAATCGGGACACATTATAGAAAAGTTTCGATTGCGATCAGAACACAGATGCGATTTGCACAAATTAACTCCCGCATATAACAGGATCGGGTCCGCCACTTCAATCACAACATATTACAAAGTCATGCAATCAATCGAAGAGTTCCGATTGCGATTGAGATTCCGGACGCGATTGAACCAATTAATTCCATCGGGTCTGCCAATTGATCGGAGCATATTACAAAAAAATTGCGATCAATCGGAAGGTTCCGATTGCGATTGGGAACTCGGATGCAATTAGCTCATAAACTGTGGCATATAACTCGATCGGGTCTGGCCTTTGATCGGAGCATATAAAAAAAGACTTGCGATCAATCGGAAAGTTCCGATTGTGATTGGGAACTCGAATGCGATTGGCTCATAAACTGTGGCATATAACTCGATCGGGTCCGGCCTTCGATCGGAGCATATAACAAAAGACTTGCGATCAATCAAAAAGTTCCGATTGCGATTGGGGAGAGGTCCCACCATCTAAAACTTTGTTTTGTGCGCTCCATAATATAACGGACATATATGTATACTTTGCCAAAGGGTTAAGTGATTCCCGAAATATGGTTTATATATTATATGTGCTCCATCAGTTGGAGAGTGCGATTCCCAGAATATGGTTCTGTATTATATGTGTAACGCCTGACTAGAGTCTGCGATTC
>CM076581.1:1128051528-1128198015 GCA_034641835.2 Pinus albicaulis | reverse complement strand
GTTGAGATAATGCCTCATTTATGATGCATACTACAGATTAGGGATTGGTTTGGTTTGTTGGAGGATGTTGAGAGATTCTCTCAACTACTCCCTCCAAGAGTGGAATTAGTTGGATCTCAACAGCACTATAAATATTGTAATGTATTAGTGTGATTTAATATAGAAAATAATTTATTGTGTGTTAGTCCTGTGTTCAATAGCCAATTATCATTTTTTTTTAATGATGAACTACACATGAAACTAGTAAACTCTATGATATGATGTGATTTCCCAAACATATTTATTTGAAAATTTTTTATTATTCTAATATAAATTTGAAAGGAAATAAATTGAAGTGTAATTTTTTTTTTCATTTAGCTTGTGAAGACAAATACATCTTATAAAACATATTCATACCTAATCAACCTAAACATTATATTAAAATGAATTCACATGGACCGAACAACTATTTATATTATTGAAAAATATTCATACCTAATCAACCTAAACATTATATTAAAATGAATTCACATGGACCGAACAACTATTTATATTATTGAAAAATATTCATACCTAATCAACCTAAACATTATATTAAAATGAATTCACATGGACCGAACAACCATTTATATTAAATTGAAAAAGTATAAACTGTGATTTTAAAAGTTTGCACCGGTTGGAGTGAGCGTTCTGATTTTAGGAGTGCTGCCATATTATTTCATTGATATAATAGAACAAACCCCTAACTAACTAATCAAGCAATCCCTTCGTCCTCAGATATTCCACACCATCATCGAAAATCTGATCGATGCCAAATTTGAAGCAGAAACCGCTCGCCAACAACTTCTTCGACGAAAGGTATATCTTAGGGACCGGTGGCATATCCTCAAACCTGTTCAAGCAATTCCATTATTAGTTCTACAGAAATACTAATAGAGAAATGCCATACTCTACAGATAGTCATACTCACTGGGTTGTCACATTGTACTGCGGATAGCGTTTGGATAAGTGCTCTGCCAGCTGTGGGACAGTGGTGATAATAGGGCAGCAGATATAGCGGCCGTGTACAGAGGGGTTTTCCATCAAGAAAATATGAGCGCTACATACGTCCTCCACGTGTACCAATCCAATGGCGCCGAATGTTAACTGTAGACCCTTCAAAACTTGTATATGTTGTTGGTTGCCCATGAGAAGGGAAAGGGTTACCTCCACTGAAAAGGGCACGCTGGGCGTAATGGCAGGTCCCCCCACCACCGCAGGGCCGATGGTCACCACATCCAGCCCTGGATTTTCTTTCCCGTATTGCAGCGCTGCTTGTTCTGCAAGCGTCTTGGCAACCGGATATGCCTGCACAATTAACCATTAAACATCGTCACACACTTCATCAGTGGCGATACATATTTCCTCACACACTTCATTGGTGATGGCGATACATAGCCATACATATTTTTTTGAGCTATAGATTAATTGATGTGGTTGGGCAATATATGTTCACTATTAGATTTAAATTGGCTTAAATTTAAAGATTATTTTATACCTGGGGAAATAATGGTCGCCTTGGCTTAAATCTAACGATTATATTATAACTTAGAAAATAATGGTAGCTTTTATTGGAGCCATACATGCTTTAAAATTTCTGATTTATAATCTCTCTTTTAATTAACTACCACTTACGCTTTCTGTTAATTAACTACTACTTAATAGACTAAATAAGTTTAGCTTTATAGTGGGTACTAGGTAGTGGAGTTAATGGATTTTTTGGATTTTTGGAAAAATTTAAAAAGAAATCTTGATTTGTGTTATTTAAACTGGTTTTTTTTACTGTATATATGGATTCAGTACTTGAAAAATCAGTGGTCTAAAAAAACCACATAATAATCCAGAAATTTAGGCAAGAATATGAAAAATTAGGCAGAAATCTTTGAAAATCTAGATTATAGCTGTCAAATTTCAGGATTTTGGGTGCCCTTGGAATTTTTGATAGTGCTGAATCCATTTTCACCATAAAAAAATTATTCAAGCACTTCAACTATTTGATTTTTTGAATTTTTTTTCCAGATTCTGGCAAAAGCTTGCAATCCGGGCTATTCTGTGACTTATGTAGACAACTCCCCAAAAAACCTTAAAGTACTTTGATTGTCCAAAATTTATCCATCAAACTTGTAATTTCAATAAATTCTCACTAAACAAATTAAATCATAAAAATAATAATTTTTTTTTTTTAAATCACACTGGACTCTACCCAAGAACGAGGTTTGCTAGCCCGGAAGAAATCCACGTCTGTCCAATGCGTTTCATCAATGCTCTGAAACTGCTGCTCCGATTCGTTGACCAAAACCGTTGACCCAGACGATGTGACCACCACGCGCTTGACGGTGTTGGCCTTTGTGCAAGCCCTCAGAACATTCAGCGTTCCAACAATAGCAATTTCATGTTGCTAAATATCAATATCCTTATGCATATATGTGAACAACATGCTGTTTGATAAAAGTGAAGCGGCAGAGTTACTTACCTCGTGATCTTTAGGGTCAAAGTCGATAGGACTGGCCACATGAAAAACGCCATCACAGCAGTTGATGGCAGCATCGAAACTGCCTTCTTCCAATAGATCCGCTCTGAACAGCTTTAGCTTCTCCCCAGCTTCTGGAATCTCTAGGAGATGCTGCACCTTTGCCTTGTTTTCTGTGGCCACCCAATGGTAGAAATTAGCTACAATCCTTTTCTCGTTATAGTTTTGACATATATTTGTTAGAAATTAGTTTCACTAAGCTTGAAGTTCAGTGTAATTTTGGTCAAATTTATATCTATCCCCAAAAAAACTGAAATTTGTGCAGAATTTTGCGGGACCAAATTCCAACAGCAACACAAAGAGAATGAGATTGACGTTCAATGAAAACTTTCCCAGTTTTTATGTGTACTCAGAAAGAGTGAAAAAAATGAGCAGAAATTTTCGCGATCGAATTGCAACAAACGAAAGAGGATGAGATTGTAATCACCGGGGTCGCGCACTGTAGCATGGACAGTGTAGCCCTTCTCTAGTAAGCGCCTGACCAACCAGGAGGCAATGTAACCTGTCGCTCCAGTCACGCAGACAATGGCTGGTTTACAGTCTTTGCAACTGATGGCTGCAGCGGCCATTTTGAGGAGATTGAAATTACAGAGACGAAGGATGAGAAATAGTGGTTATACGATTCCCTATGAGTGCCACTTAGATATGAGATCGTCTACACAAAGAGGAGGAGGCCACGATTCATTCCTGAGGTTTTCGTCGGTGCCTCGAGGGAGCTTGTTAACCTTGAAAGGACCCCATGCTCGAAAATGTGTTTGTTGACTTGACCGAAACCCCGCCCTATGTGACATTTGGTGGTTAATCTCTATCTATCCAGCTGTCCATATTAAGTTGATTATTGGCTTATTGTATTATGGGCAATATTAAATACAATGTTGTAAGTTTCTGTTATTGCTATTTCATTTTGGGTATTAGATATCTTATTATTTTAATGTCAAGATATCATATTATTTTTATTTAATACATAAGATAAAAATAATAGATTATATATATATTTATGAGATGTAATATAGATAGGTGTTTTTACATTATTAGGATTTGGTTTATGTTTTTATGTTTCGAACCAGCTAATGTGGTTCATCCTCACTATATTGTAATGTCATATTATTATGGCAAAATTTTGACTTGATTAAATTAAAAAATAAATAAACTAGCAATTGCACCTGATGTTGCAAAGGAAACGCCGTAAGAATTAAATTGAAAAAGAATCATGACATATTAAAATCTATTATAAAGGTGCATACTCTGCCATTAACTTTTCCTCTTGGAAGTGATAGATACTCTAGCATTGACTTTTCCTTGACTTTTCCTCTTGGATATGATAGAGCACAAATCAATGCAGATTTTGACATGAAGATGTCTTCTAAAAAATTAAATCTCTTTCCATTCCTTAAAAAAAAACTAGCAATTGCACCTGATGTTGCAAAGGAAACGCCGTAAGAATTAAATTGAAAAAGAATCATGACATATTAAAATCTATTATAAAGGTGCATACTCTGCCATTAACTTTTCCTCTTGGATGTGATAGATACTCTAGCATTGACTTGCCATTAACTTTTCCTCTTGGATGTGATAGATACTCTAGCATTGACTTTTCCTTGACTTTTCCTCTTGGATATGATAGAGCACAAATCAATGCAGATTTTGACATGAAGATGTCTTCTAAAAAATTAAATCTCTTTCCATTCCTTAAAAAATTAAAATATGGACAAATTTAATCTCTAAATACATGATAAATCTTGAATAATATATCACTGATAAAGTGATGCCGTCTAACTCAGCCTATGATACACTCCATCGGTGAATAGGTAGAAGAAGAATTGGTTGTATTTATGGTAGTTAGGTTGAAAGAGATTGTAGATGAATGACCTAAAACATTTCAATTGTTTAATATTTAGTAAAAAATACAAAAAAATACACCGAACAATTAGAAAAATAAAAACACAAATAAATATTTAAATACTAAATTAAAAAAAAAAATTAAAAAAAAAAAATATATATATATATATATATATATATATATATATATACATCTTCTACTGTTGCATCTTTGGAATGCTCTGCGCAACCATGACGCTCATCTTTTTGCTTTTCATTAAAACGAGGCTGCCATGGCATGGGTATTATTAATATATGTATTAGACGTTGTATATCATATGGAGAGGAAGAGAGATAGGAAGAGAGATTGGTAGAGGTTAGAGAGTTAGTTATGTAGTTAGGTTGAAAGAGGTTGTAGATAAATGGGCTAAAACATTTCAATCGTCTAACATTTCATCTAATGGTACAAAAAGGTACACAGTGGCATTTAGGAGAGTTGTTTTAGGAAAACATCAAAGAATTTAACCTCGGTGATGGACGAAACCCTACGCAGGAACCGCTCGGAAAACCCTCGAGCACGTTGAGTCAAATGAGCCATGGACGGAGCGAGATGGGCATGTAGTTGCCAACATCCAACTCCGACAGATCTCCACCATCCAACGCGCGAGCCAAAACTAATTTCGCAACTGTTGCAACCGTGACTATTCCAATCAACGATTAATATTGATTCAATCGTCTAACAAAAATCGAATGGTAAATATTATGACAGACAGACAACCAGCAAAGTTGTTTTCAAATAAATACGCCTTACGGCGTAATAAATAAATAATTTTAAAAAAATTATATTTAATAATTAAAATAAAATTGAGATAAAATAGTTTGTTTATTTCTCATAACTTATAGTTTTCCCAAAAATAATTTCTCATGCTATTCTTCTCTAATGTAACTTATTTAAAGACAAAATTTCAATGAATTTTTCATACATAAAAATAACCTAGCCTTAATATCAAATTTAAAATTTGAATATTTTTCTATGAAAACTATATATAACACCAAAGACTCTCCCTTCACTTATCAATATCACATATAACCTACTCTCCCTTCACTTATCAATATCACATATAACCTTGGTAGATGCACACTCCAACTATCATTGTTAAATGTAACTTTTAGTTGTTATAATGCCCTTAAGAAGTTCAAACAATTTTCCACTATAACACTAAAATCTTTTTTTCAGAAGAAAAAAAACAGCTGAATTATATAGAAATATAAAACAGTACATCGTCTTATAGACAATATATTCAAAAGACCAAATTGCCATCCCAAGGATACTGGAAAAAGATATATCAGCCCCTTGTTTCAAATACAAAGCCTAGATAGTCAATATGGCACATTAGAAAACTTGACGAGCAGGATGGGCAGGTTTATATAAAAGCGCACCATCAGAAGATAGATGATCTAAATTAGGTACAAACTCTTCATTGTTGAAGCCGAAAGGAGTTCTTTATCTTGTTAAAATTCATGTAAGACAGGCTCCCCTGGTGAGGGGTAGGATCGTTGATGATAAGAACGGGTACAGGCTCTCTTGGAAGTGACCAATACAACAGGCTCGCTTGACCAAGTTCATGAAGAGAGGAGGCCAAACAATACAAAATCCATCACCCGCACTAGCTAGAGAGAGTAGTCATGATATCCCAAAGACTTTCAGGATAGATCAAATATGAGAACATATTAAGGCATCCCAGCTCTCTTGACAAAAAGGAGAGACAAAAAAAAATTGAAAGGCATTGCTATGCAGGAAACCATATAAGCAGTATGAGTCGAAACAAAACAAAACAAAAATTGATACCGAGACCCACGACCTCCCCAAAGCCACAGTTAGGGAACCAAAAAATCCTTTTGCCAAACCAAACAATTGTTTATGACCTGTTCAACCTTCAGCATACCATATTCCATGCTCAACCCCTTCTTGGATAAGTGATCAGCTCTGGTATTATTCTCCCTATGAATGTGCTTGAGAGGAGGCGATCCCAATTTTCTCCATAAATATGCAGCCCTCATGTACCAACCATTGGTTGAAAAGGATGACATAGTGGAATGGCCCATAAAGAAGTCGATGATTAGCTTTGAGTCACCAAAGATAAAAATCGGATGAAGTCTCAAAATGAAAGCAATAAGTAACCCACACCACAGGGCTAGAAGTTCAGCCAGATTTTTGGATCCATGGCCCCCATTCCAGCAGATCTGGAACCTCTCGGATTCCGAAATTTTCAGCCACGCCCCACAACCCATGATGCCCTCTAGACAAGCACCATAAAAAAACATAACAGGCAGTGAAATCAGGTGAGGACGAATCCTTCTAGATTCATCCCGAATGGGTGGAGAAACCTATTTCCGATCGTTGATCCAGAACATGATGGAATAGAAGATCTGCTGCATGTTTATTGGAGTTCCTTCAAAAATGTGTTTGTTCCTGGATTTCCAAACTTCCCATATGAGGAAGAAAGGTAATGGCTGAAAACGCCCAGGCACCCTGTCCCATCTGTGTGCCGACTCAAGGAAGTCAGAGGGAACCCAATCGTCCTTCAGGATGGGCATGCTGAATAGCGCCCATAGGGATCTAATAGCAGGACAAGAGAAAAATAGGTGAATGTTTGATTCGAAATCGTTAAGGCAGAACACACATCTACTAGGTCCCTGTACACCCCGCTTCATAAGGCCCTCCCAAGAAATAATTTTACTTCTCCAAACCAGCCAGCAAAAAAGTAAGATTTTGGTTGGGATTTTCCTTCTCCAAAAGGTCTCAAACCCAAACTGGATGTGGTCAATAATCTTAGCACTGTGGATGTCGTTATATGTATTTTTAATGACCAATGTGCCTTCCTTAGTCTTTCCGGCCCAAATTAAAACATCACCATCCCTATTGTAGGCAAGCCCAGCCTTTTGGTAAACAACCCGGAGATCATTCCATTCAAGCGCAGCGGGTCCCTGTAGGTTAAATTGTTCAGCCGTCTTAAAAATGGGAGCATTGAGTTGCCAATGAGATATAACCTGAGACAAGTAGAAAAGACCCCTCAATGAGAAGGTCTATACCGTGCTGCAACTGAGGGAAGGAATATGATCCATACCACATATTTAATCCCCATGAATTAAAATATTCCAACCATCACCGAAAGCCCATATAATACCTCCAGCCAATATATTTCGAACCTTCAAGAAACTATTCCATATCATTGATTTACAGCTGGGAGAAATGTCCTGTTTACAATAAATAAATCCGAGGGGGTCTCGCGGCAGGTATTTAGAAGTAATGACTTTTGCCCATATGCCCTGACAGTGTATCTCCCTCCAAAGGGATTTGAGAAGGAGGGCCTTATTGAAAGCCCTCACGTTTGTCAAACCCCATCCCCCCAGGCGCTTCGGGCATGTAATAATATCTAAGCAACACAGGTGGAATTTCTTGTTGATACCATTACCTTCCCATAAGAACCGGGAGATCAGCGAATTAATTTGAGACACAATACCTTGAGGGATGTAGAATAGGTGCCCCCAATACACCATGATTTGAGAAAGCACGGCCTATATAAGGATGTATCTACCACCCAGAGAAATCCATTTATGCTTCCAATTGTGGATTTTACGCCTGAACTTATCCACAAGCCAAGACCAATCCGAGGTAGGTAAAATCTTCAGATGCCTTCTTTTTTGTGACTCCAAGAAGATCAGCAATAAAGGAAATTTCTTCCTCATCCCCATCTCCATGGATGATAAAGGATTTCCCTTTGTTGTTACTAAGACCAGAAGCTCCAGAGAACCTTATGAGCAAATAATGCATATAAAACCAATGGTTCCTTAAGATTCTCCCGAACAGAAGCAAATCATCAACAAAGATAGAGTGGGTAACACTTACAGATTTAGAGAATGGATAGCCAGATATATATCCAGCTTGTCGTGCCATATTGATCAGGCAGCTGAAACCATCCATAATTAGAATAAAAATTAGGGGAGAGAGTGCGCACCCTTGCCGAAGACCTCTCTCAGCACCAAAGAAGTCAGTTGGTTTGCCATTAATTAGAACAGCATATTTAACCGATATTATGCAGCCCATGATCCATCTGATAGCTCCAGTGGAGAAACCACATTTCAACAGTAACAGTCGAATGAAAGTCCATTCAGCCCGATCATATGCTTTAAGCAAATCAATTTTCATAATAATGCCCTCCTTTTTACCTGTATGCATAGAAAGCAAAGCTTCTTGAGCAATGGCGATAGCGTCATGAATCATGTGATTTTGGTAAGCGATAGCAATGGCACTATAACACTAAAATCATGCCTTATACATTCCAGGATTCTATCTGAATCATGTTTATTGAAATGCAATTTATTTTTCTAGCAATTAAATTTTTGTGTATGTTTGTCTCCTTTATATAATTAAAAAACAATTGCGAGATAAAGCTTTTGTCAATAGTTTTTGTGTCTCAAAAATTAAGTTTTATTTTTTATATAAAATGAAAATTCTCATATCAAAATGTTTCTGTTTATTGTTATCTTTCAACATGAGAGTGTCTTTCTTTGGGTATGGCTTCCACTATTGATTTTTGTTTTTTTCAAGTTTTTAGTTTTCCAATTATTAATTTTCTTTGGCAAAGTTGTTGATTCTCTTAACCCTAAATTATCAACCATAGAAAAATTATAATTATTTAAATATATTTTTTTATAAATTACAATTACCTTATTGTTTATAAAAAGAATAAAATGTTTAGCCTATCTTAAAATGTAAATGTAAAAGTAACTATCTATGCAAATTGTAGGAAAATCACCAACGGCAATTGTTGTAAAAATATTTTTTCAACCTGCAAAATGTTTAAATATTTAAGAAAAAATATATTAATATTATTAAATTATACTTATTAACCAGTAAAATATAATGTCAATTAATTTCAAGAGTGAAGTGATTTTTGTAAGTTCACATGAGTAAAGTGTTTGCGAGCGATAGAAATGGAGGGGGGCTGATACAGACAGACATTCATGTGTGGTAAGGCAGTAAAATTTTTGGTCTGTAGTATCCCTTTGACGTTTATAAAAACATTGTTAATTACATGTTTAACGAACAATTACCGTAAGAATTAGTTAAAGTTCGGTTCGCAACCACCATTTCGTTTCATTGTTTCTTAGACGATACGATGGCAATGGATATAGGAAGACTGCCATTCATTTTAAAAAAGAGAACCTAACTAAGAGAAGGATGAAATCGTTGGGGTTCGTTTCATTCCCTTCTTCAGAGCAGAGAGCGGATTACAGCTTGTTGTGGCAATATGTCCTATGATATGTGGTTGCCTTTTAGGGATTCCAATATTTTTTAATCAAATAGACATATAATTTTACTCCAATTTTTTTTATTTTTTTGGGGTGTGTTTAGTCTCAAGGACAAGATTCAATGGTTAGATAGGAAAGCTTGGTTTTATAGATCTTGTGGTCCACGGGTGAGAAGTACTATGTATGTCTCTGAGTTGTTCCAAGCATTATTTTTTAGTTGAAAAATTAAAACTGCTTGCGTGTTCAGAATCTTAAGCCAAAGGTTCCAAATGAATGTGCTTTGTTATATGACTCATTTTATGGGAATAGGTTCGCTGCAAGCCTAGTTAGTTGTGGTGTCGAATTTTTCTACATAAGAGTGAGGGGTTGGAACAAAATAAAACGAGGAGTCACTGCAGAAGAAGTCATTAAAAGATAAGTTATGTGTGCATGAATTTTCTGGAAAAAGAAATTGCATGGCTAGATTAATTGTGTGAAATGCATGGTTTATATGCATAAAAAGTTAAATCAACCTTGTTATTGCCTTGAAAAGGTTTGTCCGGTAATAGAGAAACCATGTCATTTTCTGGAAAAGATTCACATGCATAAAAAAATAAACAACCATTTTTAAAAAAAGAAATATATGTTTACATGCATGAAAACAATAGTTATTGTGTAGATTTCTTGAAAATAAATATGTATGCAAGAAATGATAACTATTATGTTAGCTTTCTTTTGGAAAATCTCATGTATTTGCATGAAAGATTGTGTTAGTTTTCTTTTCAAAAAGATCATGTATTTGCATGCAATATTGTGTTAGTTTTCTTTTCAAGAAGATCATGCATTTGCATGCATGATTGTGTTAGCTATGTTTTGGAAACGTATTTGCATGTGAGATTGTGTTAGCTTTATTTTGGAAAAGATTGTGTATTTGCATGCAAGAATAATAGTTATGGTGTTAACTTTCTTTAAAAAAATATATGTTTTTACATATATCAAGATAATAAGTTGTTAGGCTAATTAATTTTGGAAAAAGGAATATGAAATTGCATGCACAAAGATCATAGTTAATGTGCTAGTTTCTTTTAAAATATGGTAGTTGCAATGGTTGATATTTTGAAAAGAATGTGTCTTGTGCAAGAAATAATAGTTAGTGGTGTTTAGATTTGAAAAGACTTCTCTTCTTGTGTGAAGATATGGGGATAAGCATGGAAGTTCTTTTATATTACTATGTTCTTGGGGTAGAAGTAGAATGTAACTATATATTTTTCTTATGATACATGTGAACTATGGACAAGTTACCATTCCTTGGTAATTTTTATGTATTTTACTTTATGCACGTAAGTTATGAATGGACCAAAATGTGTCATAACCAGACATGTGTAAAATAAACATACATGTTTTGAAAGTTATGTACTTTTAAATAATGCATGTACAATGTTAATCAAAGGCATTTCTCAATACTTTGTATGTGTTTGACTTATGCATATGAAAAAATGTTTGAAGCATAAATGGTAAAGATTTATTATTTGGATGTCAACCTTTGCTCGCATTAGTAATCACAAGAAATGACTGTAATTCATGTGAAAGACAAATTATCTTCAAAATTATGGAAGACAAAGAACTAATGGTCCTGGATGTTATGTTATGTAACTTACTATTCCATTACTGAAGTTACTATATGTAATGATGAATGATTTATCTAATGGCCATTAAAGGAATATGGACTAAGTAATTGTTGACACCTAATCTTTGGGATTAGGTAGATCCATGTAAATATTATAAATATAAAATAAAGAGAATTAGAAGATGAAGGGACACTGGGAGATGAAACCCAAGAGTATTTCTCTCCATGTATATATCTATGATCCATATTAATGCAATAACACAATGAGATTTGTGGATTTACCACTTCACCTGACATGGTATTAGATCCAACCCCATTTTTTGCTTTCTATCTTCCCTTGTAATCCCATTGCCTCTATTTTGCATCTTTTGCAGACTGGCATCTCTTTCAAATACCTACATAATCCCATGCATTGTTGTTGAATGAATAACTACCATAGAAGATTTATTTTTAAGTAGTGTGAAATTGTTGTAGCACAGGTCCCATTGCAGTATTTTCCTGCTTAGTAACTTATTTTCATTCTGGCCTTGATTATTTGAAGTTTCGCTCCTAGTAACATAGAACCTATTTGTTCCTATGGACGTTGAACACTAGTCATGTTCTCTGGAAGACGTAGATCGCTACTCTGACCTATTGGATATGAAGTAAAAAATAGAGAGACTTATTTTCCAATCTTTCTCTACGTCTTAATCTGTTTTCTACATTTGAGTAACTCCTTAATTCTCTATGTGTAACTCTTGAAGTCCATCTGTTGGAATGCATTGATGTTTTATATGAGTGTCATATCTCTGGTTATAATCTTATGTCTCAGAATGTATATGGTGCATTCTTATGCATTCAAGCTATTATAAAGAGGCAGTGATACATTATATCCAGATGAATGACCGTGCAGTGAATGGATTGTTGAATGACGCATTAGAATTATCTATATACATTTGAACAGTGGGTGTATCACTATTTGAATGGTTCGTGTATCAGTTTTTTATGCATTAGACTTTTTGAAGACTGTATTTGGAGTTATTTTTTAATACCATAATCCTTTACATGGAACATATATTAAATGGAGCACATGGAAAATACGTTGAGTTCTTCTTTTGAGGGGTGTATTATAATATATGTTATGTGGGCCATATCTGGTATTTAATGTGATATGTGAGCATTATGTAATATGTCATGAAGGTATATTGAGAGATTATATTTTTAATTGAAAACCTTTGAAGACATATCACTTTTTTTGCAATTATTTTGAGGCCACATCAAATTTTATGATGCATTCACTCATCTCCATAGTGGGAGTAGTTCTCACTAGCAAAGAGAACTACCATTAGTGGTCCGAAAAGATAAAACACTCCCTCATTTTTAATGAGTTGTGGAAAGGTGTTTGTGAAGTAGAAGGAGACAATGCACTTGAAAATCCCACTAATTCAGACAAGGAGCTTGCCATTTCAGAAAACAAGAACAACAAGGCATATGCCTTGATTGCAGCATCCGTAAATGAAGAGGTGAGTCACCATATTTATCCATTTTCAAATGATTTTCAAGATTTAAACAATTTGAAGAAATTTTATGACTCACACTCTAAACTTGAAGTTGTTCAATTGATGATTAATTTTTTCAGTCTTGAATTGAAAAATAATGACCCTCTTGTCTTAGCATCAAAACTAAGATCCATTATGCATGATATAAAATCCACTGGTGTTGAGATAAATATTCCTCTCATAGATTATGTCAAGGCACTATATCCCACTTAGTCACATTATCTTGAGTCATTGCAAGAAATTGGAAAGCTTAAGGAGACTACCTTTGACTCCCTTGAGAAGAAGTTTGTTGAGATAGAGAATGCCTTTGGGAAGAATACAACTCCTCATTCTATTGAAGAAATTGTACGTCATTTACAAAAGGAGAATAATCATGCAAATTATTCTTCTAGAGGAAGAGGTGGCCAAAGAGGAAGAGGAAGGAGGAATTTTAGAGGCAGGGGGAAGATAGTTCCAAGGAGAAAATTTTGATCTTCATTGCATATGATGCAATAGAGATGGACATGATGCATCCACATGTAAGTTGCCTTGGGACAAAATTGAGTAGGAAATAAATGAAGGGAAAGTTAAAACCAACGACAAAGGGAAAGGTAAAGAACTTGAATCCGCTCACTATGTTGTGGCACATTGTAACAATGGAGTAACTAAAGACTTGTTCAATGCTTCACTTGCTTCATGGAAAGATGAATGGTTGCTTGATTCAGGAGCAACTTTCCACATGAATTTCAGGAGAGATTTCTTTGAATAATTCACTAACAATGTTAATGGAGAAGTATACTTTGCACATAAGTCAAAACTCAATCCATCAAGGCTTGCCACCATCAAGCTCAAACCTCCTGGCCTTCTAGACTTTCTTTTGCACGATGTTCTATAACTCCCAGAGTTGAGGAGAAAATTTCTATCTTCAATCCACATCCGACAACAAGGACACTCCATTCATATATTTGATGGAAAGTTTTAGGTCAGAAAAACATCAGGTCACTCACTTGTCATGACGGGGATAGAACCTCTACTCGTGCACATAACTTCTCATACAATTATCACTATAATGAAGGTACATTTCAATGAAGTCTTTTATGGCATTCTATATTTGGACACATGAACTATGACAACCTTCCTTTGTTGAAGAAAAATGGTGCTACTGGCTTGCCTATAATTCCTAGGAAATTTACGCAATGTGATGCTTGTATTATAGGAAAGCACAACAAACAGCCTTTTCATGATTCTCATTCTAGAGAACATAGAAAACTTGAACTCATTCATTCAGATTTTTGTATCCAAATTCCTATTCCTTCTGCAAATGGTAATAAATATATGATGAAATTGATTGATGACTACACCAGAATGTGTTGGTTTTATTTATTTAAGAACAAATATGATACTTTTGAAACATTCAAGAACTTTCATGGATGGATTTAAAATAATGTACAATCTCATATTGGATGTATTCGCACTAATAATGGAAAATAATACACTTCAAATGAATTTGAAAAATATCTTCACCAGCATGGGATCAAACATCAAACATTTGTGCCTTATAATCCCCAGCATAACAGAGTAGTTGATCCGTAAAATTCTATGGATATTCCAATGGACAATTTGTCACAACATAACTGATAATATTATATTAAAAATTTTGAGATTCTACACTATGACAGTTTGATTAAAGTTTAAGATCTGTATATTTAACTGTAATTAGTGCATGCATGCAAACATAAATTATGCAGAAACGTAGAGAACGAAAAAATAAGATCAAATACTCATAAGACACAAGATATTCTCTTTGGGAAACCCTTTCGAGAGAAAACCCAACTGGAAGGTGAGGGCGCTTTGCTCTCTTTCTCTGTATGGAAATATGGCTGCAGGTACAAAGAAGTAATGTTCATGGCATGTGGGTTGTTACAGTGCATGGATCCTCTCTGTGTGATATACCTCCTATCCCTCCCGACTATATTTTCTCACCTATAGGAGAAAATCCTCTCGAAAGAATGGAATTCCTCTTCCTCCTAGTGGCCCCTTTATAACACAATGTGATAGCCTACTAGTGGTTAATTTTTACTACATCAACTCTTAACTAGAGTTACAAAATAGACAATTCTAGAGTATTTTACATCAAAAAAATGTGGCTAGCCCCTTTTCCATGAATAATGGGGGCTGATGCGGTATCCTCTCGAACTATAGTTGTCAAAAAATGAATGTCAACTTATGAGTGGCATAACCTTTGCATTCAAACTCTGACTAATGTGATTCTTGTGCCGTTGGAAATCTCTCCGTGTGTAGAATAACATGAAAAGGTGCACCATCAAGGGGAAAACTTCTGCCCCCAAAAAACGTTGTTTGAAGCCTCAAAACTCTCTCGAAAGGTTTCGTACCTTGTTTTGCGAAACTAGGTCTCGCCTATAAAAAAGGTCCCATGAGCTAATTCCTTTACTTTTTGCACTCCAAATGCATTGAGATGGATGAAAAACAATATTATGATCCAATCCAGATCACACCTCCCCATTTTGGAAATATTTTTGTCCCCAAAAGCTTTTACTAAATGAGGTGAGGAAAATTGTCCTCCACCTTCTCTCTAGTGTACCATTTAGTTTTTCCTAGAAATTGTCCCTTCAACCCAATCTGCCATAGGTCTTGTTGTCCATGACTTGTAGTTATGAACCTATTTTGCAAAATTGTATCTTCTATCAACTCTGCCTAAGCTTCTGGTGCCAAATCTTCCACAAAAGGTAGGACTTGTTCCTCTTCCTCATCTAGCATGGAAGGCTCACAGAGTTTCAAATTCCCTACATTCACAACTGAGTAAATGCACATATATGGTGGTAAAATGAGTTGATAGGAATGATCACCCACCGTTTCCAATATCTCAAAGGGACCATATCTAAGAGCCTTTATTTTCTTACCAACCCCCTACAACTTATCCTTGTTCAACTGTAGCCATACTCTGTCTCCCACCTTGAATGTTTTCTCTATTCTATGTTGATCATGCTTGACCTTATACTTCTCCTCTGACTTTTGCATTTCTTCGTGTACGTGTAGATGGATTTTCCTATTATTCTCTATACATGTTTTAGCCCTCAAAGCATCTCCTATAAGATATTCCCTCACTCTTCCTTGTTTCCCATATGCAATATCCAAAGGTGAAGGTGAAAAATATCCAAAACATGTCTCAAGTGGGTACTTTCCTATAGAAGTGTGGATTGCTCTGTTATAAGAATGTTGTATATATACCAGATTTTAATCTTAGGTCTTCGGATGCTTCTAGTTGTATCCCCTCATACGCTGAACCAAAATCCTGTTAACTACTTCTGTCTGTCCATCTGTCAATGGATGGAATGTTGTATATCTGTTCAACTTCATGTCCATCTTCTCCCACAATTTAATCCAAAATGCACTGAGAAATATGGTATCCCTGTCTGAAATGATGTTCCTCGGTATCCCAAAGTGCACCTAGACCTATCCAAAGAACACATTTTCTACTTCTTGTCCATTGATGGTCTTTTTACAGGGCATCAAAACACACATCTTGCTGAACCTGTCAACTACCATGAATAGGTAGTCATGTCCCTTCCTGTTTGTTGGTAGCCCTCCCACAAATTCCATGGAAATTCTTTCCCAGTGATGATTAGGTATAGGTAAGGGATGATATATACCACGCTTCATGTTTCTAGGCTTGTTGGTACAACAAAGCATGCATCCTCTTATGAACCTAACTACCTGCTCTTGCATCTTGGGCCAATACACATACCTCTGCAAGTTATCCACGGTCTTCCATACACCAAATTTCCCTGCAACCTTGGAGGGTTGAGCCTCTCTAATCATATCCAATTTCTCACCTTTAGGAAGACATAGCTTATCTAGCCTATAGAGGAACCCATCCTGGAGATGGTAGTCCACAGTGTTGTCACCATCGTGCACATGAATTTGACTCTACAACTACTAATACACCTCCTTGAAGTCCCCGTCCTCTAAATATGCCTCTCTATATGCATCATGGGTGAATGGATCCATGTTCATAAGTGTCCCCAAAGTTGTGATCTGTGATGTGCGTGGCATCGACAACATGTCGACCAATGTGTTTGTGCTTCCCTTCTTACACTTGATCACCAAATGAAACTACTATAGAAGCCCCATCCACTTGTGGTGCTTGGTCTATTGTAGCTTATTCTGGACCTACAAGTACTGTAATGACTGGTGATCTATGTGGATTACTGTCTCCTTTCCCATAAAATAATGTTTCCACTTCTTCACATCTTGCACCATGGCATAGAGCTCCTTATCCTAGGTAGGGTAGTTAATAATTTCCCCATGAAAAACATGAGAATGGTAAGATAAAGTCCTTCCTCCCTGCATCAAGATAACTCCCATAGCATACCCACTCTCATCTGTCTCCACTTAAAAAGTCGGTGCAATCTTGGTAATGCCATAATTGGTGCTTGATTTATCTTCTTCTTTAACTCCTCAAATGCCCTTTGATGACCTTTTCCCCACTGAAAACTCTTACCACTTTCTATTATGGCATGGAGTAGTGCTTCTACCACTGAAAATGAGGCTATCAATTTATTGAGGTACTGTTCTTCCCCAAAGAAACTCCTCACCTCAGAAACATTAGTAGGCACTGGCCATTTAATGATGGCCTCCATCTTGGAAGGATCTATCTTCAGCTCTCCTCCACCGATCACATACCCATATACACCAAATACTACTGCGCAAACTTACACTTCTTGAGATTTTCTAGTAGCTGGCACTTCTTCAATGTTTCCAACACTTGCGTCAAATGTGACATATGCTCCTCCGAGGTAGCATTATATACTAGTATATCATCCAAATATACAATAGCAAATGAATATATAAAAGGGCGTAGTATATCATTCATTAGTCTCATAAATGTAGCTGGTGCATTGCATAGGCCAAATGGCATGACTAACCACTCATAAAAACCCTGCCTATTTTTGAAAGAAATCTTCCATGTATCTTCTTCTTTGACTCGAACTTGGTGATATCCAAACTTCAAGTCAAACTTGGTGAAGAAATTTTCTTGTTGCAACTGATCTAGAAAATCATCTATCATGAGAAGGGGGTATCTATTCTTGAGCGTGATTTTATTCAACACCCTATAATCTACACACATCCACCAAGTCCCATCCTTCTTTGGAACAATGATGATGGGTGACCCACATGGTGATGTACAAGGTCAAATTACACCCTATTCAAGCAAATGTTGCAACTATTTCTTCACCTCACTTACTTCTATAACACACTATCTACATAGCCCAATATTTGGCAATGAGGAGTCTAGAAATAACTGGATCTCATGCTCCACTTCTCTCTTAGGTGGTAACATTTTAGGCTCTCATAACACATCCTTATATGCCTGTAACAACTCCAATTTTTTCTTTTATTTCTTAGTACACCCCTCTAAGGATTCCTTGCCTCTTATTGACTCCTCTTTCATTAGGGAAATTTTGAGGTCTAAAATGGGCCTCCTAAGTAAATTATAAAATAATAGTGGAAATATTAAAACATCATCAAAGGGAAAAAACAATAAAACTACTTTTTCAACTCGTATTTTAAACTTATCTCCCAAATTTTTTACTCAAATTTTGAGTAGGAGTACTCGTCGGATGCAAAATTTAATTCCTCATCCGACGAGTGCCCATGTTGCATACTTTTGATGGATCCTTCTCCACACAAAATGAGAAATACATGAAAAACATGATTGCAATCACATTTTTCATGTATTTCTTATTTTTCGTGTAGTAGGGTCCATCAAAAGTATGCAACATGGGTACTCCTTGGATGAGGAATCAATTTCTGCATCTAACAAGTACTCCTACTCGAAATTTGAGTGAACAATTTGGGAGATAAGTTGAAAATATGAGTTGAAAATAAGTTTTATTATTTTATTATTTTTTAATCTTTTTACCCTTTTACTTCAAAAATGGTGAATCATTCCCCATGGTTGACATCATCATCTTGAATCCTAGTGGTTCTTATAAAGTTTATTTTGGTTGTACATTTTTCTTAGGAGGCCCATTTTAGACCTCAAAATTCCCCTAATGATATTGTCCTTCTCGTAAAAACAATAAAACATACTTCTTGCTAGAAATGATCAATTTCTTGGCTTGATTGGCACTTACTAGTGAAAATTTTTACTTTCCTTTGTGTGCATTGATGATGAATGACTCTCCATCCTTGATAAGTCGGTATTGATTGAATTTCCTCATGAATATTGCATCTCAGACATACATTTATGGACTCCCAAATACGACTCTGCATACATCAAGTGGAACCACATCTAGATATACTTCATCAACAAAATCAGCACTGACAACAAATCTAATTCCACATTGTTTTGTTACCTTCAACTATGCATCCTTATTTACCCATCCCAACAGGTATGGGTTTGGATGCTCACGAACTTCCAACCCTAACTTCTTGACTAGGTCCACTGCAATGAGATTTGTGTGCGATCCTGAGTCAAACAGAGCATCAATCTTTGTCTTCTTGACTTGTATCTTTATATGGAAGTGTTTGGTCATTTATTTCTCTTCATGTAGCTAAAGGTTACTCACATTCACCTCCTTATTCACTAATGTACAATAGCTCTTCTCATTCATATTCGACCTACTTTCAACTTAGTTGCTTAAATCAGTGGCCATGATATTCTTCTTCTTGTTCTTTTGGGTTTAACTCTGGATGTAACTTCTAGCAATTATCCTCTATATGGTCGTCAATGTTGCAATGGTTGTTGTGGTTGCTAGGATCTATGCATTGATGTTTTGTGGTTGCTGCTTTTTATCTTCCCCCCTTTTTGCTTATTCTTCCCCTCCTTAGAAGCATCTTGTTGCTCCTTCTGCTTCGATCCACTTGATTGCACTCTTTCCAGGCCTATGTT
The DNA here is from genome assembly GCA_034641835.2 of Pinus albicaulis. NCBI lineage: Eukaryota > Viridiplantae > Streptophyta > Pinopsida > Pinales > Pinaceae > Pinus > Pinus albicaulis. The sequence goes on along the minus strand of CM076581.1, from coordinate 1,128,178,294 downwards.
CCCCAGGTACTATGCATGTACATAAGCCACTTCAACTTATTTAGGCTTGAACGACATCACTTGCTCACACAGATGGCGGTGCAGACCCCCCAAATACTTGAGTAAATATGGTTTCTTTGAGGAGATACCCAACATTATAGTCATCTTTCTGAATTCTGTGGTGTACTCCTGCACGCTTTGGCCCGACCTTTTCCTGAAGTAATGCCACTAGATCCACTGGTCCTCCACGTACATAATCGGATACAACTGTGACTTAATGAGGGTTTTAAAATCCTCCCACTTAGTCACTAAAGGTTGTCCCTCCAACCTCATGGTTTTCGTGTGGCTCTCCCACCAAGTCAGTGCATGGCCCTCCAATTTCAGTCGCACAAATGAGATATTTTACCCTTCCTCGATCTGATGGACATTAAAATAAACTTCTAGTTGCTACAATTAGTGGTTCAGCTTCAGAGCGTCAACATATTGATCATATTACTTGATATCAACTTTTCCCTCCACTTTAAACATGGACTGCGACTGTTTCATGATACTCGAAGTGGGTTAATCTTTTTCAGGCTCTTTCTTCAGCTGGTTCTTTATTTCTCCCTGATCTTCTGTACCTCGTTCGGATTTTTCCTCTGGATTCGAACCCTCGTCTTCTCCAAATATCCCCAACTTATTGCTTAGGGACTCCATGAGGAGTTTTACATTGTGGTTTATATCTACGACTTGTTGTTCGAGTTGTGAAAACCTCACCTCTACAGGATCACGAGGTTCGTTTACGGATTCGTCACCCATGATTAGGTTTTTATGATTTTCGACCCCGCCAACCTAGATCCTTGCAATCTCCACAAAATACCCAAATAAACTTGCCCTAAAACCAAATGATTCATAAAATGTTGTGGATATTCCACTGGGTAGTTAGTCATAACAGATATGATATTATTATATTAAAAAAATGAGATTCTACACATTACAGTTTTATTAAACTTTAAGATGTGTAGATTTAACTATAATTAGTGCATGCATGTGAATATAAATTATGCAGAAAATTAGAGAATGATAAAATAATGTCACACACATATAATAAACAAGATATTATATCTAGGAAACCCTTTTAGGAGAAAACCCCGCTAGAAGGTGAGGCTCCTTCCCTCTCTTTCTCTGTCTAGAAATATGGTTGTAGGTACAAAGAAGTAATGCATGTGTCCCATGGGCTACTACAATGCACAGATCCTATCTGTGTGTTGTACCTCCTATCTCTCCTGGCTATCTTTTCTCATCTATGGAATGAAATTCATTCGAAAAAACAGAATGCCTCTTCCTCCTAGTGGTCCAATTATAACACAACTCGATAGTATACTAGTGGTTAATTTTGACTACATCAACTCTTAACTAAAGTTACAAAATAGACTCTCCTAGAGTATTTTACATAAAAAAACATATGTCTAGCCCCTTTTTTATGAATAATGGGGGCTGATGTGGCATCCTCCCGAACTATACGTGTCAAAACAAGAAGGTCAAATTCTGAGTGGCATTATGTTTGCATACGAACTCTGATTGATGCAGTTTTTGTGTCGTTGGAAAGATGTCTGTGTGTAGAATAGCATAAAAAGTTCCTACATTAATGGGCAAATTTTTACCCCCAAAAAACATCGTTTTAAGCCTCAAAATGATCCCGGAAGGTTTCAGACCATGTTTTTCCAAACTGGGTCCCGCTAGTAAAAACAGTCCTATGAGCTGATTCCTCCACTTTTTCCACTCCAAATGCATCGAGATGGATGAAAAATAATATAATTATCCAATCCGTATAATTATCTAAAATAATGAACATGAAAATACTAAATATGGTACATTCCATGATGTTTTTCAAGAATGTTAAACTGATGTTTTGGGTTGATGCAGTTGTATGTGTTGTGTATATAAAGAATAAGTGTCCATCTAATGCTCTAGAAAATAAGATTCCCTATGAAATGTAGTATGGTCAAATTCCTTCGGTGAGGCATCTCAATATTTTTGGTTCCACCTGTTATGACTTGATACCTAAGGAACAGAGAAACAAACTAGGTGCAAGGAGTCACAAGTGTATCTTCCTGGGGTATTCAAATTCCTCCAAAGCATACCATATTTATGCCGAAGTCAATAAGAATTTTATAATATCCAGATATGTGATATTTCTGGAATCTTCCAAGGCTGAAAATGTTGGTGAGTGGAAACTTTATCGCTTGGATAGATTCATACATCCAAATTTTTTTCAAGAGTTTGATAATGCGATTCTACATCTTGAAGGGGGGATTCCTATACTGGATAAATCTATGGAATATTCTTCAGAAGAATGATTTTTAGGTAGTCGTTTTGGGGTTAATGGTGCAATCCACATATCCTCTTTTATAATTAAAGAAAAAGGGGAGAACCTTGAATTGTGGATAACGCTGGTGTGGTACATTTACATCCATTGAGGTTTGAAAGATTTCCAAATATGCAAAAATCAGGGAAAATATATGATTGTAATCTTGTCGGAAATTGTTTTGTTATGAAGGTCATTGAATCTATAGATAGGAGGTTCACAGATTTACCTATATTTAATCTTGCTAATTTTTCAGTCATCGACATTGTTATCAATTTTTGAATGATAGAGACTCTCAAACTAAAATATGGTTTTAGTGTTTGTGTAAAAACTCTAGTGTTGGGGAGTCACCTATTTTGGATACTGCTAGATGTTTGGGTGAAATGCATAAATTTATTTGTACTATTTCAACATTATACCCAAAAAAAATATTTTTGGAGCATGAGATCTATGTGGAGATGAAAATGAATATTATGAAGAGCAATTCTTGTTATTCCAACAAGCACAACACTGTGTGAATAAGGCTTCTCAAAATTAAATAGGATTAAAAGAAATGATAGATCAAGGATTTCATTGTAAATGTTAGAGATGTTGAGATTCCTCTCTCTTAGTGCACCTCATGCTCTAAATGAGGTAGATTTCAATGTTATTTATTATTTATGGAAACAAATGAAAAGTAAAAAACCCCTGTAATTGGGAAAATACATTGAAATTTTCAATGATGTAAGTCCAAATAATTTCAATATCATCTAATGAATGAAAAAAACATTTTCTTAATTGTTTCTTGAATAAAATTTGAGAATTTTATTTCCTTATTTACTAGTTTTATTAAAATTTTAGAGTATTTTGATATAACCACAATGTAATTTTTTCAAGATATAACTTTTTTAAAAAACAATGTTTTATTTTATTTATGCATTTTTTTAATAAAAAAATTATTTAATTTACACTTGCCAATTAAAATACATTTTTTTTTTAACCTTTCAAAAATAAAAAGTTAGATGAATATATTACCTTTTACATGAAATTAGTACGAGTACTTCAAATTTGATCACTACTTGAAACATTGACGTTTCAACTTATTTTCTCACAATTATTCCCATAAACTACTTCCTTATCATGTAAATGTTTGTTGAATGAAAATAAAGTTAGGTAAAGTCAAAACAAAGTTTTAAACATGAGATATACTAGTAAAAAGTAAATTTTTTGATGTTTTGTAATGAGATTTTGCCAATTCGGTTAATTTTCCCACTCACTATGGGAGGGAAGGACAACGGCGACATGTACTAGCGAGGACTAGCGTTAAATTTATTTAGCATTCCAAATAAATATGGAGCCAAGAAATATTGCACTACATTCATGTCGAGTGATTAAGATCATTGAGTAGTGAGATAAATTGTAGGTCGTTGTAGATTTCTCATAAACATGTCACATTTTCATCTGAATCTGAGAATTTATTCCTTAGTTCTCAATGGGTTTTTCTCTACAAGTAAAATCCACTGGTCCACCCCACCTACCTTCATTTCCCTTTGATATTAGATAGATGTAAAATTATGCTTTTAATAAATTGTACTCTTAAATTAATTTAATATTTTGACTATATTTGAATTTTAAAAATTAAAATTTAGTTAATTACTTTGGACTTATATCTATACGATTATATAGACTACATAAGCTATTTTTTCATTTTAGGAGTAGTTTTTAAGTGTAAATTTTAGGAGTTTCGAATGGATTTCTGGCCGAAACTGGCTGAAAGAATTTGTGGAAAAATATTGATTTGTGTTGTTTAAATTGTTTTTTTAATTGTAGATATGGATTCAACACCCTCAAAGAAAACCCGGGGTCATTTCGATTGTCAAGACTTCACAAGTCAATCTTGTGATTTCAATGAATCCCTATTGAATTCCAAACAAATTAGATAAGAAAATAAATCAGAAAACTCTTCAAAACATCCCACTTAAATACTACTCAATAAAATTTTAATGATGATTAATTTTTTAATCATGTAATATATTTTTACAAATTCCAAAAAAATTGTTTTATTTCTATGTAGTAAATATAAAACTGATAATTATTTTAATATATGTACTTATTTTGGATTAAGGTTGGATTTTCATAATTTTAATTATGTATCCATAATTAATAAAATCTAAATCAAATTAAATAACTCTTTTCCCGATACCAAATATTGGTCTAATGGATGTTAACCATCAATGATCATCATCATCATTATCAATTATAAAAGTAAAATAAAATAATATATTTGTGGTGGTGGCGGTGTTGGTGTTGCGGTGGTGAAAGCAACCAAGGAGTTGAATAGGTTTTGTGATGTGACATGTATATAGCACTCCGATGTAGCTCAAGCCCAGGTGGAGGTGGAAGGGCGCTCGATGTGGAACCCAAACCTCGACGCCATTACTGGAAGCAGCAGGAGGTGGGGTCAAGCTCAGAGGAAATCAGGAACTTGCGAGGACCCCACCATGAATAGTGACCATCGTTGAGGAAGAGGAACATCCCTCTTGCACCACCAAAGGTCAATCATGCCCATCTTTGAAAATACAAGTAGAAGCCTATGAGAAATTTCATTGGGAAGAGCATGAGGTGGTTATGGCAGCCTTGGCTCAAATCCAATATTTCCAGTGCCAGCTTCGGGAGCAGGTGGTGGTGGTTTGGTGCAGACATGTGTGCATTTGGGACAAGTTGGAGCAATCAGAGGCTTGGTTGGCCCATCTCGAGCAACACGTCGGTTGCCTATTTTTTCCCCCTCCTCCAAATGGGATGGGTCTAGATAACCCAAATTCTATCAACTTTGATGATCGAGTATGTGTTTTGGTGTTGTGTTCATTTTGGTAGTCTTTTGGTATATCTTTCCTTTATGGTTATGGTCGGTTAGCCTATGTATTTTTCAGACAATTTATTTTGGACTGGCGTTAATGGTCAACAGAAATGATATGGGTGAGATTGCCAGACATTTTAGCAATACTCTTGTAAATATGTCTTGTAAATATTTTCTTTTGCAACTAACAGAATATTTTGACTTACAAAAAAAATAGAAAATAAAATAAATAAGAAAAGAGTGGTGTATTGAATATGTGGTATTAATAAGCCATGGTATTGGACCATGGTATTAGATAAAAAAACATACAAATTAACTTTCCCATGATTAGAAACCTTCTTAAAACATTTAAATATTTATATGTTTAACTCATATAATAATAATAATAACAAGTATAATATGTTGTCTTATTCCTTATTACCTACCTCTTATACAAAAAGTTATATATATATATATAATTTTAAATTAATTTATTATTAAAGACAAATATAAAGTTTTAACATAATAAGAGTTTCTCATTAAAAAAAAAGTTATAAAATTGAATTGAAATAAAATATTTTGATTTTGAAATGATTTAAGGTTTTGGGTAAGTGGTATTGATAACCCATGGTACTGGGTTATGGTATTATAACAAAGACTATTTACAAGTTAATGGTATCCATGGTAAAATGGAGTTAAATATCCATCGTTAAGAATCTTGTTTTAAATATTTATAAAATATTTTGATTTTGAAATGAGTTATGGCTTTTGGGCATGTAGTATTGATAAGTCGTGGTATTGTAACAAAGCTTAAATTATTATGACACATGAAAAAATATATATTTTTTTAATATAGTTTTATATATGATAATTTAGTTTACAATCACATAAAAATATTCATCAACCAATTAAAAGAAATCAATTTACATTAAAAAAGATGAAAATTATTTTTTAATTTTTAATTTTCAAAATATCTAATTTAATATTATTTTTTTCAAAACATTAATAAATTTTATAGAATCTGTTAAAAATTTTCAAAACTAAATAGACTAAAATAAAAAACAATATAATTTACTAAAAAAACAAATTATCAAAAATACTATTCTTTAATTAAAAATCAAAACTTTTTGACTCAAATAGAAAACAATATAAGATTCCTTATAGAGTATAAAAAAATAAATTATCAAAAATACTATTCTTTCATTATAATGATAATTTATAATTTATAGTAACATTTCATAATCATGAAACAAAAATATTACTTAAAAATAACTATGTGAAAAAGCTATTATCTATATTGTATATTTCATAAAGTCAACTCTACAAATGCAAAAATATGAGCTTTAATATCTTAATGGTTTTCCTAGTTCACCTTATCTATGTTTGTGCTTATCTACATTTGTCACGTTTTAAATTTTATTATATTATTTGATTAAAGAGTGTATACTTTAGTTTTTACACAGTTGAAAAGACTTGTCATTCTAATTTCTTCTTATATTGAAATTTTCTAAATAATATATAATATGTATTAATTTTAACTATTTTTTAATCTTTAATTATTTTATTTAAAAATATATACATTAAAAATTAAATGATAAGATCAACGTAAACTTCCAATTTTTACATTCAAATTCCAAAAGAAAAAGCAATAAAACATATTAATACTTCACCTTCAAACAATCTATATTTTGTATTTTAAAAATAGTTGCAAGTTTATAGTGAACATAATAATGCCTATATTACCTACTTTGATAATGATTTTTAATAACAAAACCGTATAAAGTTTCAATGTGCTTGGCTTTATACATTATTTTCTATGCTTAACAAATTCATATTGACGTACACTTTGTCCGCCAGCCCTATACATTTAACCAATTGTTAAAAATATATATACAATTGTGAGATTATAAATATTACTTTAAATTTTAGAACAGTATATTAAAATACTGGTTACCATTGTTTTCATCTACTTCCGGGCACCTCACAGGTCGATGGGACAGGATTTACAATGTGGCAAGTCACGACAATCAAATAAAATTTGAACAGCTATTTTATGTTAATTTATATTTTTGTTTTTAGTTTATATTTTTTTGAATTTATTTGAAATTTGTTACATATTTGTTAAAATTATAAAATTGATTTTATTTTAATTTATATTTTTGTTTTTAGTTTATATATAAATATTTTAATTTATTTAAAATTTGATACATATTTATTAAAATTATAAATTTGATTTAATTACAGTAAAAAATATATTTTAAAAGAACCTAATATCACACCATCTTACTTACATTTACATATTTCATTCCCAATCAAAATCTCAAAATTTCCCAATAAAAAAAAAATTGTTAAAAAAACTCAAATTTTCAACCAAAAACCACAAAACAAAATTTCCCAATCAAAAAATTGTTAAAAAAACTCAAACTTTCAACCAAAAGTCTCAAAACATAAAATTGTTCATGAAATAATACAACCCGTTCCTAACCCTGGCAAAACGATAATACAACCCGTTTTGTATCTAACCCAAAAGAACCAATCCATATGAAGTGGGTAATTAAACGGAGAAAATTTTGATAGTATGCCATGGTTTCTTAATTATGATTATTTTTAATTTGCATGCAGTTATATATAGTTTAATTTAGAAATAAAATAGATTGTTTCATCAGAATTCAGTAAAATAATTTCAAGAAAGAATATGATTGTTGATGTTTAAAATGTATTTTTGAATACATAAATGGATTAAATTTTACTGATTAAACAATTTAAACTCAAGTTTTTAAAAATTTCTATCAAATTTTAGTTAAAACTAACTAGAAAAAATGTAGTGTATCCAGTACAACTTGAATTGGAGAATTTCAATAATTTCAAGTGTGTAGATCGAAGAATTTCAATTATTTCAAATGTCTGAATAAATTTTTGTCAACACAAAGATGAGAATTTCTAGAAAATAGGTGTTACTATAACTATTTCAGTATAATCTAACTATTGTCAACGGCAAATATAATTATTTCAGTATAATCTAACTATTTCATAAATACCACTAATTGACTAATTACAACATGTTTTCCACTAAAAAATAAACTATTCACCAAACCATTAAAACTAACATCCTTTGACTTTCTTTTCTTTAAAATTAAAATTAAAATATAATAATATAATTTTTAGAAAATCAATATTTCAAATTATCTAAAACATATATTTAAATATATAAATAAATTTAACAGTCATTCTAAAACTATTAATTTATAAAATATCAAAAAACTCATTGTAAAATTTTACCAAAACTCCAGCAAAATTCAAATACAGCTAAAAATAAAAACACATCCCATAAACATTGCTTCAACGGTTCAATGCCCACCTGAGATCATCTGCCGCGTGCCAACATTGCTTGAGAGCTCTTAAATAAAATATTTGAAAAAAATAATCAATAAATAAATGATATTTTAACGTTCATAAGACTAAAAATATCCTCCTTTAAGCGTTAAAGATTATTTTAACAAAACCAAAATTTAAATATATTTTATATGCCAGCTCTTACCTGATCCTATACTCATTCGAAGCTAGGATTTAAATAATCAATTGTGCTTATTTATTATTTCTGAGTAGATCATTTATTATTTTTACAAATAATCATTTGTCGTTATTTATGATTTCTTAGTGGATCATTATTATCTATTATTTTTAACTTCCTTAACACGGAAGGAATCTGAATACAATATTCGTTATTGAATTTAATAATATATATTATAAAAATTAAATATTTTTTTAATTATTAAATTATTAAATTATATATTATAAAATTTGTTTATAAAAATAAATATTTTTTAAATATAAACTTATTTAATTAATTTAAAATTCAAATTCTATCTTTTTTGTCCTCATATTCATGTAGTGATCTGCCTAAGGTAAAATGACAGAGTAAAATCACAGATACGTGAATGCAATTGTCTTTTTTATTTAATTAATTTTTTTAATCACTAAACTATATAAAATGATAAATGCTTTAATATTTTAACTCTATTTTTTTAATTATTTTTTAAAATTAATACATGCCCACGTTATATGTAAAACAAACATAAATGACCTTAGAAAAAGATATCTATAACCTATGGAATGAAGGTAAAATCCTTTTACTAACCAAGATATCATGTTAAGTATCAACTCTAAACCTGACCCCTTGTGACTTGACAAGGATTGTAACTTAGCTAATAGATCCAAGAGAAAATAGGAAGACATAATCGAAAAATTATTCGACCTCGAGCTCCTAAAACTTGGTAGTTCCTAGCCCGTAATAATTTTTAATGGTATTAACATGTGGCCTTCGTTGAATCTCTAATTAAACCGAGAGTTTAATTAAACCGAGAGAGGGGGGGTGAATCAGTTTAATACATTCCTAATCTTTTAAACTTTTCAATAAACTTATTTACACCTTCATTTCAAACTCTATTAGATGTGAGAGTAATCTTAGAATGTAATCTGAAAGTATTAGTTTAATAGAGCAGTAGACTTAATTTGAGAGCAGCAGGTATTAAGCAAATGATACATCTCAGATCAATACATAAATATCATGCACAGAGACACCAGATATAAGTGGAAACCCAAAAAGGAGAAAACCACATCTTATTATTGTTGTGATGCAAAGGCAAGCTCCAACTCCTCACCGATCAAGTCACAGTACCAACCCACAGAGGTTTCACTCAATTCCGCAATAAGGCCCCGTAAGAAAGCACCAACTCCTTCGCTTTTCTGTGCACCAACCATGAGGAGTCCCCAACCGCCACTATTAACCCGACGACTATCAAGCTGCAACTTGATAGGGAAGCTCCAACTTCCTCAATTTATCAAACTGAAAGTTTGCCGATTTACCTCAGATATCAGCCCTGTTCTATAGCTTCTCCTTCTATTATGTTTTTCTTAATCTTCTCTGTCTTACTCTTCTATATTCTGCCTTCTCTCGATTTACTCTCTCCTTTTTTTTTAATATCAAGATGATATTATTTATAGATTTCTTCACATGACTGTTTGTATTCTGCTTGGAATTCGAAATGGAAAGTCATGTCTCTTTGCCTTCTGCCTTCTCACTCCTTTTATCATCTTACTCAGAGATTGTAACTATAGGTGTCAATTTTAACATTACAGTGGGAGTTTGTTTTCTCTCGGAGACTTGCCAATGCATCACAAACAATAAAAAAAATTAAAACATTTACATTCAAATTTAAATGAGAACTCCAACTCACTCGTTTTGTCTCTTGGCTTGCTGCGCATTTGTCTTTTCTCTGACTGTGTCTTTGTCTTTTCTGTGACTGTGTTTTATCTCTTTTCTTTTCTCTGTATGTCATTCTGTATATGGCTGCTGCGTAACTTCTGTGTTTGTGTAACTTCATTTTTCATTTTTATATCAGCGCTTTATATATATAAATGAATATGCTGACTATAATTTTGGGCCATATTCTAATGCTTTTCATGCCACGAGTGTCTTGTTGATGTGGAACATTCCGCAAGCGGAACAGACATATATCACAGTCATTGTATATTGATAATCGCCCTCCACCTTAAGCCGAAGCCCGTGGGTCCACACACCACGCGGCACTTTTCAATACAATCGCAACAACTTTTTATATATAAGAAATCACCCTCCACCTTAAGCCTTTGGTCTTATATTACAATCCAATAAGTCGAATCACAACCACTAATACATGAAAGGAGTCGGGCCCCACATCTCCGTCGGCGGATCGGTGGTGTCAAACGAAAACTTGCGATTGTGATTGATCAAACGGACGCGATGACCACATAAAACATGGCTCATATCACAATCAGGTCCGAACTTTGAACACATGCAATCGAGACGCATTATAGAAAAGTTCTGATTGCGATCAGAACACGGATGCGATTTGCACAAATTAACTCCCGCATATAACAGGATCGGGTCCGCCACTTCAATCGCAACATATTACAAAGTCGTGCGATCAATCGGAGAGTTCCGATTGCAATTGAGATTCCGGACGTGATTGAACCAATTAATTCCATCGTATAATCGCCATCGGGTCCGCCACTTGATCGGAGCATATTACAAAAAACTTACGATCAATCGGAAATTTCCAATTGCGATTGAGATTGGACGCGATCGAACCAATTAATTCTTATTTCCATCGTATAATCGCCGACGGTCCGCCTTGACCTGAGTATTACAACAAAGACTTGCGATCAATCGGAAAGTTTCGATTGCAATTGGGAACTTGGATGCGATTGGCTCATAAACTGTGGCATATAACTTGATCGGGTCCGGCCTTCGATCGGAGCATATAACAAAAGACTTGCGATAAATCGTAAAGTTCTGATTGCGATTGGGAACTCGGATGCGATTGGCTCATAAACTGTGGCATATAACTCGATCGGGTCTGGCCTTCGATCGGAGCATATAACAAAAGACTTGCGATCAATCGGAAAGTTCCGATTGCGATTGGGGAGAGGTCCCACCATCTAAAACTTCGTTTTGTGCGCTCCATAATATAACGGACATATATGTATACTTTTCCAAAGGGTTAAGCGATTCCCGGAATATGGTTTATATATTATATGTGCTCCGCCGGTTGGAGAGTGCGATTCCCGGAATATGGTTCTGTATTATATGTGTAACGCCCGACTGGAGTCTGCGATTCCCGGAATAAGATTCGTGTTATATTATATGTATAATGCTCGCTGGAGTGTGCGATTCCCGAAATTTTGTAACTACTCTCTGCCTCTGTCTCTGCTTCTGTCACTCTGCCTCTGTCTCACTGTGCTTCTATGACTGTTACATTTTGACTGTCTTCTTGCTGCCTCTATTGCTTTCGTTGTGCCTCTTTTGCCTTCCTTTGCTTCAGCGCTGCCTCTTTTGCCTGAGTGCTGCCGCCTTTGCCATCAATGACAATATTTCCAACAGTCTCCCCCTTTGGCATTGATGGCAATCCACTTTCTCTGTTTGCTTTCTCTTTCTCTTGTTGCTTGCTCTTCCTCCTGCTATTTGTTCTTCCTCCCCCTTTGACATCAATGGAAAAGGATGACTCCTCATCCCTCCATATGGGTTCTGTCGTTGTATTTCCTTTCTCCGAGTTACGTTTAGGTCCTCTTCTGCTGAAATTGGACTATGCTGTGTTTCATTTGTAGTGCCTGTAATATGTGCTAGATTGCAGACATAGATGATGCATTTTACGATTGAAAGGTTCTTGTTGCTTCTGAATGCTGATAATATTGATAATGCTGATCCTATGGACTTGTTTTATGCTTATCTTGCTGGTTGTTCTCCCCCTGGAATGATATCTTTGTTTTGTTCTCCCCCTGAGACTGTACTTTCTCTTCATATTAGAGAATAGTATCTACAGATACTACCCCTAGTTTGTCTCTCAAGTATTCGAATGGTTCTCCGGCAAGTGGTTTGGTAAATATATCTGCTATCTGTTCTTTCGTTGATACATAGTCCAGTTTAACTATCTTCTGAGCCACTTGTTCTCGGAGAAAATGATACTTGATTGGTATATGTTTAGTTTTTGAATGAAGCACCGGATTTTTAGATATACTTATAGCACTTGTATTATCACATTTGATTGAGATAGGTTCATTAATGCTTACCTTCATGTCTTGAAGAGTTTGATTCATCCACATGACTTGTGTACAACATGCTGCTGCTGCTATATATTCTGCTTCAGCTGTAGACAGAGATATGGATGTTTGTTTCTTGCTTAGCCATGCCACCAGACTTTCTCCCAGATAGAATGCACCTCCACTTGTACTCTTCCTGTCATCCACACAGCTGGCCCAATCTGCATCTGTGTACGCTGTTAAGGTGAAGCTCTTGCCTTTAGGATACCAAAGCCCATATTGTGTTGTTCCTTGTAGATATCTGAGTATTCTTTTTACTGCCAGAAGATGGTTTTGTTTAGGTGTTGCTTGATATCTTGCCACTAGTCCTACTGCTAGCATGATGTCTGGTCTTGAAGTTGTCAAGTACAGCAGGCTTCCTATCATGGATCTGTAGAGTTTTTGATCTACATCTACAGACCTATCATCAGCACACAGCTTGCATCCCGTGATCATGGGGGTTGTCATTGGTTTGCAGTCCTCCATTTTGAATTTTTTCAGCATTTCTTTTAAGTATTTTTCTTGAGAAATGAATGTGCCTGTGTTCTTTTGCTGAATTTGCAATCCCAAGTAGAAACTGAGTTCTCCAATCATAGACATTTCAAACTCTGTTTTCATCTCATCAGCAAACCCTTTTGCTAGATCATCTTTGTTGCTTCCAAACATAATGTCATCAACATATACAACAACAATTAGGAGTTCATTTTCATGCGCTTTTATGTATAGATTGATGTCTACTCCACCTCTCTTAAAACCCTGTTTTTGCAAATATTTGTCCAGTCTTGAGTACCAAGCATGAGGAGCCTGTTTCAGTCCATATAGGGCCTTCTTCAGTCTGCACACATAGTCTTCTTTGTCTGTCAATGAGAAGCCTTCTGGTTGTTCCATATACACTTCTTCTTCTAGATCTCCATTAAGAAAAGCAGACTTTACATCCATTTGATATTCCTTGAAGTCTTGGTAGCATGCAAATGCCAGGAACATTCTGATAGCTTCCATTCTAGCTACAGGGGAAAATGTTTCATCATAGTCAAGTCCTTCAATTTGTGAGTATCCTTTGCAGACCGGCCTGGCTTTATTCCTGACTACTTGTCCTTGCTCATTCATTTTGTTTTTGAATACCCATTTTGAACCAATGATATTTTTCTCAATAGGTCTAGGAACTAGTTCCCAGGTATTGTTCTTCTCAATTTGGTCCAATTCTTCATTCATTGCTTTTACCCAATACTTGTCCTTGCTGGCTTCTTCAAATTTCTTTCGCTCTATTTGTGATAACATGGCTATGTATACTTCTTCTGTTTGTTCTGTTAGCTGCCTTCTTGTCTGGACTCCTGCTTTCTTGTCTCCTATGATCTGATCTTCAGGATGATTCTTCTGAGTGTATCTTGAGGGGGTTTTCGAGCTCATCTCTGCATCATTTGTTGTCTTGCTTGTTTCATCATCATCCTTGTCTTCCTCTTCATGGTTGTCTGATGGACTGCAGCACTCTGTATTTCTTGTATTGTTTGGAAGTTCTTCATCAAATCTCACATCAATACTTTCAACTATCTTCCGAAGGATCTTGTTGTAGCACCTGTACCCTTTGCTTTTGGAAGCATATCCTAGAAAAATCCCTTCCTCTGCTCTTGCATCAAATTTCCCAAGGTTTTCATCATTATTCTTTATGTAACACTTGCTACCAAAGACTCTGAAATGTTTTATTGAGGCTGGCTTTCCATGCCATAGTTCATATGGAGTTTTGTCACTGCTTAGCCTTAAGTGAGCTTTATTAAGGATATGTACTGCTGTGTGTACTACTTCTGCCCAGAAGGTTTGAGCAATATTATTCTCTTGCATCATAGCTCTGGCTATTTGTTGTACAGACCTGTTTTGTCTCTTTGCTACTCCATTCTGCTGAGGTGTCCCTGCAATAGTAAATTGTTGTTTTATTCCATGTTCATTACATAGGTCTGCAAAGTCATAATCTATGAATTCTCCTCCTCTGTCTAATCTGATACATTTCAGCTTGCATCCAGTTTGATTTTCTGCTAATGCTCTGAATATCTTAAATTTTTCCAATGCTTCTAATTTATTTTTGAGAAAGGCAACCCATGTCATTCTGGAGAAGTCATCTATTATCAGCATGAAATAGGATTCTCCACTTGGTGTTCTAGTTCTAGCAGGTCCACACAGGTCCATGTGCACAAGCTGGAGTGGTCTTCTTGTTGACAACTCCTCTTTAGATTTAAAGGGTGTGCGAGTCTGTTTCCCTAATTGACAAGATTTGCATATAGTACTTGAAGGCATTTTTATTTCTGGCATATTCCTGACAGCTTTCTTCTTGCTTAGTCTGATGATATGGTCAAAGCTGAGATGTCCCAATCTCCTATGCCAGAACCATGACTCCTCAAGTTTGCTAAGATGGCAGGCTTCATCTTCCTGTTTCACTATGTATACATTGTTCTCTGTTCGAACACCTTTGAGCAGAGTCTTTCTAGTTGTGCTTGACCTGACTACACAATCTTGTGCTCTAAAAATAACTTCACAGCCTTTGTCACACATCTGACTGACACTCAGTAAATTTGCTTTCAGTCCATCCACAAATAGTACCTCTTGGGCTTTTCCTCTGCCATTGTCTATGCTGACTGAGCCTTTTCCCTTGATCTTTCCTGATTTATCATTACCAAAAATAACATTGCCATATTTCTTTTCATCAAGAGTTATAAACTTGCTTCTGTCTCTAGTCATGTGTTTGGAGCAGCCACTGTCCAAGTACCACTGGCTTTTCAGATCTTGAGTAGTTAGAGCCAGGTCACATTTATTCACTTTCTTTATCCACTGGAGGCCCCCTTTTGTTTGGTATCTTTGGTGAGGTGATGAATTATATCCCTTTAGAGAACACTTGGAAGATATATGCCCAATTTGATTGCATATACAACATTTGATTATAGTTTTTGCGAAATTGTGAGCATGAACAAAATTGCTTTGACTCATAAACCTCCTTGAGGTATTGAACATCAGTCTTTGTCCATACTTTCTACATTCAATAATTTTATGGCCAAATTCCTTACAATAAAAACAATAACCATAGAAATTATTTGCATACCCGATGTAAGATTGTTTTCTCCATTTGTTTGTTTGAGATAGCCTCTTCACTGTTTGCATCTTTTGCAGGTCTGAATTACTCTTCTTTGCATAACAATATGCAGCAGTGTGTCCAGGCTTGTGGCAGACATAGCAGGTGGCATTCTTCATAGGAGGGAAGAATTTCCTCTGATGACTTCCAAATTGGATATACTTAGGGGCATATGATTCTTTTTCTGCCATCTTAGTATTCATTATATTCTTTGTTACTAGAGGTTTCTTCTGCTCTCTATCTCTCTTATTGCAGATTTCTTCTTTTGTAGGAATTATTTGAGCTACTTCCTCATCCTTCTTTGCTTTTACAAAAATAATCTCTCTGTCAACCTTTTCTTTTCTTTTACTTGATTCTCCTTCGTAGCCTATTCCAGTCTTTATCATAGGGGATCTTTGAGCAACCAAAATTTCATTCAACTTAATAGAGCTTGTTGTTTGAGAAGGATATATAGAAACTTTCTGTTGAGCATTTTCTAATTTCTTTCTCAGACACATAATTTCTTCTTCCAGCTTCTCCTGTTCTTGAGATTTATCTTTGATTTGCTGAAGTAACATATTTTCTATCTTCTTGGCTTCTTCAAGCTTTACCTTCAGCTGCATGAGGACTTCTGAATTTTTTTCTTCTTTCACACATTTTAGGAGAATCTCTTTTTGTTTTCTGCATTTTAGTTTGAGTCTGTCAATCTCCTCCAGAGCACTTCTTAGCTCCCCCTCAAGGTCTACTTCCCTTTCTTCTTCTTCATCTTCTAGTAGGAGTCCCTCAAGATCTTCTATGGCCATCAATATAAATTCTGAGGTTCCTTCTTCACTTGAGGGTTCATCTCCCGATTTACCTGATGCACCGCCGTCTTGCCGAGCATGTATGACTTTTCTCGCCGACCCTTCTTCTCGCCGTAATCCTTGATGTGTCTTTCTCTGATTCTTGAGCTTGATTTCTTACTTTCTTGTGAGGACATTTAGCAGCATAATTTCCAACTCTTCCACAGTTAAAGAATTTGAAGGGAAGTTTACCTTTGTATCTACCCGAGCCTCTATCCAATTTCTTGACAAATTTAGCCTCTTCTTCATTAGAGCAAGAGCATATTTCTTCCTTTTCTTCTTTCCCTTTTTCTGTTTTGAATGTTGCTTCCCTTGTACTTGGCTTCTTCTGTGGGAGCCTCATTTCATAGGCTGTTAGATTTCCAAGTATCCGGTTCATGGTCAAAGTCTCCCAATCCGCTGTCTCTTCTATTGCAGATACCTTGGGATTAAATCTGGGTGGGAGTGATCTTAGAATCTTTTGCACAACTATACTTTCCGGTATGGTTTCTCCAAGAGCTTTCATATTGTTAACAATTTCTGCAACTTTTAAGAAGAAGCTGCCAACATCTTCATCATCATTCATTTTTAAGTTTTCAAACTGGGCTCTATATACTTGAAGTTTGGTAGTTTTTACTTTCTGGTCTCCCTCATGTATGTCTTCAATAGTATCCCATATTTTCTTGGCAGTGTCTTTGTGCATTACTTTAATAAACTCTGCTTCACATAATCCATTCAGGATGGCATTCATGGCTTTTGCATTAGCTACAAAGCTTTCTTTAGCTTCTTTCTCTGTATCAGTTGACTTTGGGGCATATCCTAATTGCACAGCAGCCCAGACTTCTACTCCTAGTGACATTATGTATGTCTTCATTCTGATTTTCCAGAAAGCATAATTTTCACCAGTGAAGAAAGTGGCTTTATTGGTTGAGCATCCTTCTTTACTAGCCATATTGGGAACCTAGGATCTCCTTTCAGTTGTTAGACTTGTACAAAGGAACTTGCTCCGATACCAATTGTTGAATCTCTAATTAAACTGAGAAGGGGGGGGGTGAATCAGTTTAATACATTCCTGATCTTTTAAACTTTTCAATAAACTTATTTACACCTTCATTTCAAACTCTATTTGATGTGAGAGTAATCTTAGAATGTAATCTGAAAGTATTAGTTTGATAGAGCAGTAGACTTAATTTGAGAGCAACAGGTATTAAGCAAATGATACATATCACATCAATACATAAATATCATGCACAGAGACACCAGATATAAGTGGAAACCCATAAAGGGAGAAAACCACATCTTATTATTGTTGTGATGCAAAGGCAAGCTCCAACTCCCTCTCACCACTGTTTTCTGCAGGCACCAACCTGCAGGAGGCTCCTACCTCAATTCTGCAAGCTACAACTTGCAAGGAAGCACCAACTCCCTTCAGTTTTCTGCAGGCACCAACCTACAGGAGGCTCCAACCTCAGTTAGCTACAACTGACGACTATCAAGCTGCAACTTGATAGGGAAGCTCCAACTTCCTCAATTTATCAAACAAAAAGTTTGATGATTTACCTCAGATATTAGCCCTGTTCTGTAGCTTCTCCTTCTGTTCTGCTTTTCTTAATCTTCTCTGTCTTACTCTTCTATATTCTGCCTTCTCTTGATTTACTCTCACTTCTCTATCTTGAATATCAAGATGATATTATTTATAGATTTCTTCACATGACTGTTTGTATTCTGCTTGGAATTCGAAATGGAAAGTCATGTCTCTTTGCCTTCTGCCTTCTCACTCCTTTTAACAGCTTACTCAGAAATTATAACTGTAGGTGTCAATTTTAACATTACAGTGGGAGTTTGTTTTCTCTCGGAGACTTGCCAATGCATCACAAACAATAAAAACAATTAAAACATTTACATTCAAATTTAAATGAGAAATCCAGCTCACTCGTTTTGTCCCTTGGCTTGCTGCGCATTTGTCTTTTCTCTGACTGTGTCTTTGTCTTTTCTATGAATGTGTTTTATCTCTTTTCTGTTCTCTGTATGTCATTCTGTATATGGCTGCTGCGTAACTTCTGTATTTGTGTAACTGCATTTTTCATTTTTATATTAGCGCTTTATATATATAAATGAATATGCTGACTGTAATTCTGGGCCATATTCCAACGCTTTTCATGCCACGAGTGTCTTGTTGATGTGGAACATTCCGCAAGCAGAACGGACATATATCACAGTCATTGTATATTGATAATCGCCCTCCCATTAAGCCGAGGCCCGTGGGTTCACAGCCCATGTGGCATATTTTAATACAACTGCAACCGTGTTTTATATATCTAACAACAATCCTTTTATATATAAACAATCGCCCTCCACCTTAAGCCTTTGGTCTTATATTAAAATCCAATAAGTCGAATCACAACCACTAATACATGAAAGGGTCGGGCCCCACATCTCCGTCGGCGGATCGGTGGTGTCAAACGAAAACTTGCGATTGCGATTGATCAAACGGACGCGATGACCACATAAAACATGGCTCATATCACAATCGGGTCCGAACTTTGAACACATGCAATCGGGACGCATTATAGAAAAGTTCCGATTGCGATCAGAACACGGATGCGATTTGCACAAATTAACTCCCGCATATAATAGGATCGGGTCCGCCACTTCAATCGCAACATATTACAAAGTCGTGCGATCAATCGGAGAGTTCCGATTGCGATTGAGATTCCGGACGCGATTGAACCAATTAATTCCATCGTATAATCACCATCGGGTCCGCCACTTCAATCGCAACATATTACAAAGTCGTGCGATCAATCGGAGAGTTCCGATTGCGATTGAGATTCCGGACGCGATTGAACCAATTAATTCCATCGTATAATCGCCATCGGGTCCGCCACTTGATCGGAGCATATTACAAAAAAATTGCGATCAATCGGAAAGTTCTGATTGCGATTGGGAACTCGGATGCGATTAGCTCATAAACTGTGGCATATAACTCGATCGGGTCCGGCCTTTGATCGGAGCATATAACAAAAGACTTGCGATCAATCGGAAAGTTCCGATTGCGATTGGGAACTCGGATGCGATTAGCTCATAAACTGTGGTATATAACTCGATCGGGTCCGGCCTTTGATCGGAGCATATAACAAAAGACTTGCGATCTCCGATTGTGATTGGGGAGAGGTCCCACCATCTAAAACTTCGTTTTGTGCGCTCCATAATATAACGGACATATATGTATACTTTGCCAAAGGGTTAAGCGATTCCCGGAATATGGTTTATATATTATATGTGCTCCGCCGGTTGGAGAGTGCGATTCCTGGAATATGGTTCTGTATTATATGTGTAACGCCCGGCTGGAGTCTGCGATTCCCGGAATAAGATTCGTGTTATATTATATGTATAATGCTCGTTGGAGTGTGCGATTCCCGGAATTTTGTAACTGCTCTCTGCCTCTGTCTCTGCTTCTGTCACTCTGCCTCTGTCTCACTGTGCTTCTATGACTGTTACATTTTGACTGTCTTCTTGCTGCCTCTATTGCTTTCGCTATGCCTCTTTTGCCTTCCTTTGCTTCAGCGCTGCCTCTTTTTCCTGAGTGCTGCCGCCTTTGCCATCAATGAAAATATTTCCAACAGTGTGGTGTCAGTTCCACTTCCTTAAGGTGACCTAGGAGGTTGAATCAAATCATAGTAACCCTGGTTTGTCAGTTACTTGGGTAAATGTGGGAGGAGGGTGTTACAGATGAATTTTCCAATGGAATGTCCATGACATTTTACAGACCATTTGGTATCAAAGATCAGTAGGGGCAAAAATCCTAAAACCCTAATCATGGCCGATGAATATGTAAATGAACCTCATGATCCTACAGAGGTGAGGTTTATGTGGCTGCAATAACAAGTCGCATATATCAACTGAAATGTAAACCTCCTCATGGCGGCCTTGAATAGAAATATGGGGATAGTTGGAGAAGATGGGGATTCAAATGCAAAGAAAAAATATTAACAGGGGTCAATAGATCAGGGAGAAATGGAGAACCAATAGAAGAAACAATCTGGAAATGATAAACTCAATTCAAGTGTCATGAATCAGTCCCTATTTAAAATGGAAGAAAAAATTGATATCAAGTCATACCATGACGAGATCAAATTTATGAAGCTGAACCATCAGTTGTAGAAATTTGAAGTTTATTTCAACACCCATCAAATTGAAGAAGGAAAAAAAATATCATTTGTGTGGCTAAAATTGGAGGTTCGTGCACTGACTTGGTGGTAGAGCCACACAGAAATCCTGAGGTTGGAGGGATAACCTCCAGTGACTAAGTGGGAATATTTCAAAACCATCCTTAAGTCACATTTTTATCCCATTGGGTACTGCGGGACCAATGGATCCGGTGGCATTACTTCATGCAAAATTTGAGCCAAAGTGTGCAGGAGTACACCAATAAATTCAAGAAGATGGCTATAATGTTGGATATCTCTCCAAAGAACCCAGATGTACTCCTCAAGTATTTTACGGGTCTGCACTACCATCTGTGTGATAAATTGATGTTTTTCAAGCCCAAATAATTGTACGAGACTCGTGTACAGACACAGTTCATGGAGAAGTTAGGCCTTAAAAGAGCGCAATCAAGTGGATCGAAGTAGAAGGAGAAACATGAGGCTTCTAAGGAGGGGTAGAAGAAACAAAAATGGGGTAAAGATAAAAATACAACAATCACAACACACTAATGAAAATATCCTAGCAACCACTGCAACATCGATGGCCATACAAAGCAAAAATATTGGGAGTTGCATCCATAGACAAACCCAAAGAACAAGAGGAAATATAATAAGAAGAGAAATCTCATGACCATAGATTCGAGAAACCACGTTGAAAGCAACTCAAACATGGATGATAATATTGTATGTGCATCAGTACAGAAGGAGGTATAATGATATTAATACAACAGTGTTTATGATATTAATGAATGATGTACTGAGCCCTTTTATATATTCATTTGTTAGTCTATTTGGATGATATATTGATATATAGTGCCACCTGGGAGGAGCATATTTCACATTTGACACATGTGCTGGAAACATTGAAGAAGCACTAGTTGCTATAAAATCTCAAGATGTGTGATTTTTTGCAGCAGTCATTGGTGTATTTGGGGTATGTGATCAGTGGAGGAGAACTGAAGATAGATCCTTCCAATATGGAGGCCATCATGAAATGGCCAGCGCCTACTAATGTTTCTTAAGTCATGAGTTTCATGGGGGTAGCACAATACATGAGGAAATTCATAACCTTGTTTTCAACAATAGAAGCACCGCTCCATGCCATAACATCAAGTGACAAGAGTTTCCAGTGGGGGAAGGTCAACATAAGGCTTTCTAGGAGCTAAAGAAGAATATTAGTCAAGAACCAATTCTGGCATTAACAAACTTGCAGTGACCCTTTGAAGTGGAGATATATGTGAGTGGGTATGTTATGGGAGTTATCTTGATGCAGGGTTAAAGGCATGTATTCTACCATTCTGAAGTATTTCATGGGGAAGTTCTTAACTACCCTACCTCTGACAAGGAGTTGTATTCCATGGTGTAGGATGTGAAGAGTTGGAAGCACTATCTAATGGGAAAGGGGACAATAATCCACACAGATCACTAGATGTTATAGTACTTTTAGGCCCAAAGTAACCTACAACATACTAGGCATTACAAGTGGATGGGGTTTTTACAACAGTTTCATTTGGTGATCAAGTATAAGAAGGGAAACACAAACAAGTTGGTTGACATGATTTCAAGGCCACCCACATCAAATATCACAAATTTTGGGACTCTTATGCACATGGACTCATTCATCCATGATGCATACTGAGATGCATATTCAGAGGATGAGGACTTCAAGGAGGTGTATCAGTAGTTGTAGAGTTAGAGTCATGTGCACGATGGTGACAACACCACTGAGTACCATCTCCAAGATGGGTTACCCTACATGCTGGATAAGTTATGTGTTCCTAAAGGTGAGCAATTGTTGTTAATTAGAGAGGCCCACACCTCCAAGGTTGCAGGTAAATTTAGTGTAGGGAATATTTTGGCTAACTTACAGAGGTATGTGTATTGGCCCAAGATACAAGAGCATGTATCTAGGTTCATAATAGGATGCATGATGTGTTGTACCAAAAAGCCTAGAAATGGGAAACAGGTCTATATCATCGCTTACATGTACCTACTCATCCTTTGGAAATCATTTCCATGGAATTTGTGGTAGGTTTACCAACAACCAAGAAGGGACATGACTACATGTTCATGGTGGTTGACTAGTTCAGCAAGATGTGTGTTTTGATGCCCTGTAAGAATACCATCAATGGATAAGAAGCAAAAAAAAAATTCTTTGGACAAGTATGGGTGCACTTTGGGATACCAAGGAGCATAATTTCAGACAGGGATATAATATTTCTTAGTGCATTTTAAGCTATATTGTGGGAGAAAATGGACACAAAGTTGAAGTGGTCTACAACATTCCATCCATAGATAGATGGGTAGACATAAGTAGTCAACAAGACTTTGGTGCAGCTTATGAGGGGATAAAACCAGAAGCATTTGAAGACCTGGGATGAAAATACAGTATATGAACAATATTCTTACAACATAGAAGTCCACACTTCTATAGGAAAGTCCCCATTTGAAACTTGTTTTGAATATTTTCCACCTTCACCTTTGGATATTAAATATGGCAAACAAGGAGGAGTGAGGGAATATCTTATAAGATATGTTGTGAGGGTTGAAAATTTTGTAGAGAATATTAGGAAAATCCATCTACAAGTACAAGAAACATTGCATAAGTCACAAGAGAAGTATAAGGCTAGGCATGATCGACATAGAATAGAGAAATCATTCAAGGTGGGAGACAGAGTATGGATATATTTGAACAAGGGGAGGCTGCAGGGGCCTGGTAATAAAATAAAGGCTTTGAGGTATGGGCCCTTTGAGATATTGGAAAAGGTGGATGATAATGCCTATCGACTCAATTTACCACCTTATGCGCATTTACTCAATTGTAAATGTAGATAATTTGAAACTCTATGAGCCTTCCATGATATATCAGGAAGAGAAACATGTCCTACCTTTTGTGGAGGATTTGGCACCAAACACTCGGCCAGAGTTGACAGAAGATACAGTTTTGCATATAGGTCCAAAACTACAAGACATGGGCAGCATGCCCTTTGGCAGATTGGGTTAAAGGGATAACTTCTAAAAAAATCTAAATGGTACACCAGAGAGAAGGTGGAGGAAAAGTTTCCTCACCTCATTCAGTAAAATATTTTGGGGACCAAAGGCCTCCCAAAATGGGGAGGTGTGATCCGAATTGGATAATTATATATTTTTTCATTCATATCGATGCACTCAGAGTGGAAAAAGTGGAGGAATCAGCTCACGTGATCGGTTTTACATACGAGACCCAATTTCGTGAAACAAGGTTTGAAACCTTCTAGGAGAATTTTGATGCATCAAACTATATTTTTTGGGGGTAAAACTTTGCCACTTTTGCATGAACATTCTCATGTTTTTCTACATACCGAGATATTTCCAATGGCGCAAGAAGCGCATCAATCAGAGTCCGTATACAAAATTTATGCCACTCAAAAGTTGACCTTCCTATTTTTACACCCATAGTTCAGGAGGATGTCGTGTCATCCACCATTATCCATGGAAAGGGAACTAGCCATGTGTTTTTGTTGTAAAAGACTCTAGAAGATTTTATATTGTAACTCTAGTTAATATTTAATGTAGTCAAACTTAACCACTAGTAGGCTATCGTGTCATGTTATAATCGAGCCACTAGGAGGAAGAGCCATCTTATTCTTTCGAGAGCATTTTGTTCCATAGATGAGAAAAGATAGCTAAGAGAGATAGGAGGTAGAGCACACAGAGAGGATATGTGCACTGTAGTAGCCCACGAGCCACAGGAATTACTTCTTTGTACCTGGAGCCATATTTCCAGATAGAGAAAGATAAAAAATCGACCTCACCTTCCAACTAGATTTTCTCTCGAAAGGGTTTCCCAGAGCATATTTTGTGTCTTATGTATGTATGTGAGAGATTATTTGTATTTATCTATTTTTCTATATAATTTCCATTCGCATGCATGCACTCATTATAGTTAAATATACATGTCTTAAAGTTTTAATAAGATTGTAATAGTGTAGAAATTCATAACTTTAATATATTATTATCAAATTTGTTGTGACGAATTGTTCAGTGGAATATCCACGACATTTTATGGATCACAGACACTTTCCTTGAATCATGAGAGATGAAACTTACTAGAGACCAAGTGCTTGGGGCATCTTCCAATTCATGCCTTCTTTTGTCCTTACTCTACCCGACTACCAATCCATCCAATCAGCTATAGCACCCTAAGTAGAAGAAGTTTTCCACCTCGAGCCTGAATTCCACACTTTCCCACATTGAGACTACCCATTGGAATTAACACTTACACCAGTATTGGCTTGAGCTTCACATCTTAAAATGTAGGGGATGTCACTGCCAGAATGCCACCATGTAGACATAAATGCTCAAAATATCCCAACGCCACTAGTCCCATAACGTCCAGCGAACAACAATATAACCCTCATCGTCTCCAGAGATTTTTACATGCATTTTCTAGAGGAGGCGTGCCTGACACACTCCATTAAGCCAAGTACCACATGGTCGAGGGTGAAGAGAGCCCCATCGAGTCCTCTCTATCACTAGTTGTCACCCCTATCGGGGAACATTTTAATAAAATATTTATATAGACATTATGTTGTGATAGTATATATTCAAGTTTTGTTTTAAATGAATGGAATTATTATTTTTGCCCCTATATTAAATTTAGTTGTATTTGAAAAAAATAACAAACAATTTTAATATTTATTTGTTTTTCTTTAAATTTGAAATTAATTTTTAAAATTCGTTGAAATGGATCCAAACACAAGTGAGTGATTATATGATTCAATATCTCAATGCAATATGACAATTAATGAATCTTAATAAATAAAATAGAAGACAATGCAAGTTCCAAAGAATATATGGAAGAAAAGAGATAAGAATGAGAAATGAAAGATAAACATTTTGGCCGTCCCAATACCCCCAATCTCATATCTCTTGTTGTAACTTGACTCCTAAAAGGCCTTATTGCCTGCGATAAGAGAATGTAAAGAAGGAATAGTTTTGCAATGGCCATAGATCCATGTTCTGCGTTGTAATTAGAGATCACCAAAATGAAAATTGAACTATTTGAAGTCAAATTTCCCTTTTGGATTTAAAAGTAAATATTTTGTGTATTATATGATTAATTTTGTGTGCAATGAGAATCTATTATGAGTATTTAATTTTTTTCTCATATTTATGTTTAATGTTTTTTTTTTTTTTTTTATAGAGAATTAATGATTTTTGGATGGTATTACTTCTCAATTGTGTTAAGTGAATGGATATGATGACCATATCATTGTTATTTCACTCCATAGTTTCATTTTCCATTAGAAATTAAAGTGAATAAATAGCTTTTTTGTGTTTACCATTTTATTAGCAAGAGCTTCAAAATCTAAGGCTAACGTTAATTGCTATTGAAATTTATTATTCATGTTTCTAATTGTGATTGTAAGCCTTAGTGATTATTGAAGCCGTCATTGTAGGCTACATCCACACCTAAACGGTTGCACATAGGGTTGCTCACCTCTGAGATGTCGTACACAGTATTTAGATATTCCTTGAGCCTACATAAAATCCATACAATAGTTACACATCATGACATGAGGTTGTATTTTTTTTCCTAAGGGTTATATTCCTGCATGCATGCTTTGGTTGTTTATCTTTCATCCTTGAGGATGTTAGATTGGTAGATAGGAATGTGAGTTGATCGGCGGGTTATATGTTGGTTAAGAGTTGAGATTATTTAATTAAACCATATATTGTTATAATCACCTTCCTCTCCATTAAACAATTAAAAATTAATTTACCTTATTTATTTTTTCAATAAATTATTATATTTTATAACATTTAACGTAATATAAGTATGAAATAAATAAAATAACTCTATATTATTAAAAAATTATTTTTATTATATCTAAATTTATTATATTTTGTTAGCCTTAGTTTTTTTTAACAAATCAAATATAATTATTATTCCCTACCTTGCGAGGGACTATAGCATTCACCTCACGGTTAAATTGCATTAACTGTGAATTATTTTGCTATTTTTTTTGTAATTTTAACCAAAGTTTCGAGAAAATGTTTAATATTTCTATTTTCCATAAATTTAAATAATAATAATAATAATAATAACCAATTTTCTCAAAATCATATTTATAATTTTTAATTTTCCTAGCAACTTTCAATGGGCATAATTCCCCTGGTTGAGAGTGGTTGAGAGTGTTTTATTTTTAGTATTTGTTAGTGTCTAAAACTTGATTTTAAAATAATAATAATAATAACAATAATTAAGTGGCCATTCCATTAGTGAGTGCTCTGACGCTAACATTGACACTAACAATGTTATGGTATTGCTCTTCCCAATGATAACAAAAGAGATGTGGTTGCAAGTCCTTTGCACAAGGGGGTTAGGGGTGGGCTACCCAAATCTCCATTTAATATTTCATTGGTCAACGATACTTTTTAAATTTCCACATCGTATATTGTATATCGTATGAACTTTTACGAAGGACAGGGCATGTGCGGGAGAACAAGGAATATTTATATGTTTTATTCTGCACAGCTTTTACAATGCACAAGATAGGGTATATTTAAGAGAACAGGGGTGCACAGGTAACTTTCTTTGGAAAGGATAAAAATAATGTTAAAATCTTTCCTTGTGTAGAGAGATGGGGTATGTGCAAGAAAATAGGGTGCATATGGAAATTTATTCAACAAGGACAAAATTAATGTTAAAAGATTTCCTTGTGCGGAGCTTTTACTATGTAAAGGACAAAGTATGTGTGGGAGAGAAGTTGCGTAGAGCTTTGATTTAGAGTTATGAATATTTGCGGAGGACGTGATGTATGCGGGAGAAAATAATAATTAATAATATTATGTTTCATTGTGCATATCTTTTACTATGCAGAGGACTGGGTTTGTTTGGGAGAACGAGTGGTGCATAGGGAAATTAATGTTAATATGTGAGATTTTTACGCACAATTGATTTTCTCTAAAGTCCCTCACATGCATTTGTGTTATATTGGAAGTATATGAGTTTTATATTTATTAGAGGACAAACATCGGAATGATAAAAAATCTGGAAACAGGGTATGTGCGAGAGAACGGGGGGTTTCGCGAGTGCTTTAATAGTGTGTTATTACTATGAGCATCGGTGTTATAATTCAAAATTTGCAGACGATGAGGTATGTGCGATAGAACATAATAATTAATATTACTATGGTTCACTATGCAGAGCTTTTACTGTGTTGAGCTTTTATACTAGAAACTTTATTAGATAGTGACAAAATTAGGACAGGGTATTTTAGGGAGAATGGGGAGTGCATAGTGAAATTAATGTTAATTTATTATTATTATTATTTTTCATTGTGCAGAGATTTGATTGTGCCGAAGATGAGGTATGTATGTTGATTTCACAAATAAATGCATACATTAGCTGGAAAGGAAAATGGACAACTTCGTAAATTAACTTGAGGTAATAGTTTGAAATTAAGTTACCGAGAGAAAAAAAAAAAAGCAAAAGCTAAATCAGTAATGTTTTACTTTAACGTACGGTATAGGAAATTAATTAAATAGAGAAATATAGATAAATGTCATGCATGGAAATTAATTTTTTTGTTTTCAAATTCAGCCAAAATTTCTTGTTCTAATGTCCAAAAACTCAAATAGGGATTGACATAGTTCACAATTGGGCTATAAAAGCTATTCTAAACTGATTTTCTTTATTAACAAAAATAAAATTAACAAATATCTAAATTACTACATATCCTCGATATTAAAAGCAATGTGGGCTTCATTAACTTCTGGCTCAAGTTGAGAAGGGGAAAAACCTTGGTCAGTGACCATGATATCATCATTTATTTCATTAGCGTCCTCCTCAACATTGACATCTTCTGCATGAGCCAAATTTTCCAGACGAAAACTCAACGTTTCGTTTTCTAATTGTGGCCACTCTATCTTCAATTCCAGTATTTCCATTTTCTGATTTAGAAGGTTGAAATGGACCCATTCTTTAGATTAAAGCATTTCAACATGATTTCATACCAAATCGACGAAAAATTCTAGAGCAACGACTATTCTAGCTAAAAATCATTGATCTTTTTCTCTGAAACTCCAAAATCACACTCCATAACTTCAATCTGTGTTACACTTGCTAATAAACTTGGTGAATTACAGTTCTAATCCATGACTCTATGTTTGTAGAGTCGCTCCAACAATGTAAATATACCATCGATCTAACTTTCTTTGATTTTAAACCTTTGGCTGTCGTTCATGCTATATTTGATTCTAAATAATGTAAATATTCATTATCTGAAGGATGTGCAGAGGACGACGTATGGATGAGAAAATGAGGGCGCAGAAGAAAATTTATGTCGTTGACGTGTAATTAATTAAACTATAAACAAATTTTAAATTATTATTATTATGTTTCCTTTTGTTAAGCTTTCCTTGTGTGAGGCTTTTACTATGCAAAGGATGGGTAATGTGCGTGATAACGGGGGTACAAACGGAAAATTAATTTTAAACTATTTTCCATTTAAATTTTTTACATATTTAGCTATGTGAAATCAAGGATGTGTGCTAAATAATGAAGGTGTAGAGGGAACTTTATAAATTTAGTTCATAATGTAATGATATTTCACATCTTCTTATTACTATATATACATTTTCTTAATATATAGATTGGTTAAGGTAAGGCTTTTCCAGTTTTCGTTTTCTACAATAAAATATTCGATTAAGTTTTCGTGCTTTAGACATATTTCAAACTACGGAGTTTCCTCCTTTTCAATATTTAGAATTAAAATATTACCAATAATATATAATAATAATAATAATAATAATAATGTTGAAGAACTGTGTGGAAAGAAAAATCATATGGAAGTGGAGAAATTTCATTATGACAACACAACCTTTAATTAGTTAATTAGCAAATTCTTTAGTGCAAATGAAGTCGATTATGTAGGGGTGCGTTGGAGTCACTATTGTCCACACTTCCACAGTTCCTCCTAAAGTGAGATAATAACGTAGTAGTAGGAACCAACATTGTTTATAGGTGTCGACATGAACAAAAGTATTTTTTGTAAATTTTGTGATTAAAAAACATGTTTATGAGTACAAGCATGCAAGAATTATGTGGAATGTTTATGATTGTGTGGATTATGGAGGTCTAAATGATGAAATATTGAAAGATTCCTCCGTAAAATGAATTTCCTCCGCAGTTCCGCACATATGCCTATTTACACAAAGATAACCATAAACAAATATTTCACTCTGGGGAGAGCACAACCTTTAATCAATTGATCAGCAAAGTATTTAGAGCAGAAGAAGTTGATCTTTCTAGAGCGCATAAACTGCTCTCAGTTTGCAAGAGGTGATTGTTGACATTTGTGCTTAAGCGAAAAGTTGCATATGGATAGATTTCAATGTACGGAGAGGTTTCAATGGGGATACAAAAATTATAATAAACATTAAATAAGAAACATTACTATTCTCTTTTAAATAAGATACATTAATTTATTGCAATAAGGACTTTAAACATTAAATAAGAAACATCACTATCTTTTTTAAACAACATAGAAACTATTCATCACTAATAAGGTTCAATTTCTTATAACTTACTTCCATTCAATCAATATGATGGATCATTGACCAATGTTTTTAGGTTTTGGATTATATGTTATGTGTTGATGTATCATTGACCAAATTTTTCATTTTGTCAAGTATAATGTTATGTGATCCAATAAGGAAATATTATTTTTTCACTCCTCCGGGTTACCCCCCACGTCAAGGACTAGTGGGAAACATACTATGAGTTGAGGGACGAGAGGGAACCCTCACTATTTTCAGCCACACCCACTTGGAATTCTTTCTGAGACATCATTGAGGAACAATATAACCCTGTCGTGAGCTATGAAGATAAGTACATAAAATGGATTAAATTGCAGTAGGGAAGTGACCAAGACATGTCGGTGTTCACAAATATTTTTCATAGCCTTTGCTCGAAGTTGGGTATCAAGGATTTCAAGAAACATCCAGTACTCAAGTACCGTGACTATCTACAAAAATACATCTAGGACAAGATGGATTTCCTTAACATCTCCTCTCCTAGTGCCTGATACAGATATGTTGTCAAGATTGCATATAAATTTAAACAAAAGAAGCGTGACTTTGGATCTACGAATCCACAATCAAGGAAAAGGTGCCCCCAAACCGAAAAATAAAGGATAAAGCCAAGGTGGGGTGACCTAGTAACATGTTAATATGTTAACTATCATATAACCAACTGTGTTTATGATATTAATGAATGATGTACTGAGCCCTTTTATAGATTCATTTGTTATTGTCTATTTGGATGATATATTGATATATAGTGCCACCTGGGAGGAGCATATTTCATATTTGACACATGTGCTGGAAACATTGAAGAAGCACCAGTTGCTAGAAAATCTCAAGATGTGTGATTTTTTGCAACAGTCATTGGTGTATTTGGGGTATGTGATCAGTGGAGGAGAACTGAAGATAGATCCTTCCAAGATGGAGGCCATCATGAAATGGCCAGCGCCTACTAATGTTTCTTAGGTCATGAGTTTCATGTGGGTAGCAGAGTACATGAGGAAATTCATAACCTCGTTTTCAGCAATCGAGGCACCGCTCCACGCCATAACATCAAGTGACAAGAGTTTCCAGTGGGGGAAGGTCAACATAAGGCTTTCTAGGAGCTAAAGAAGAATATTAGTCAAGAACCAATTATGGAATTAACAAAATTGTAGCGACCCTTTGAAGTGGAGATAGATGTGAGTGGGTATGTTATGGGAGTTGTCTTGATGCGGGGTTGAAGGCATGTATTCTACCATTCTGAAGTATTTCATGGTGAAGTTCTTAACTACCCTACCTATGACAAGGAGTTGTATTCCATGGTGTAGGATGTGAAGAGTTGGAAGCACTATCTAATTGGAAAGGGGACAATAATCCACACAGATCACTAGACGTTACAGTACTTGTAGGCCCAAAGTAACCTACAACATACTATTCATTACAAGTGGATGGGTTTTTTACAACAGTTTCATTTGGTGATCAAGTATAAGAAGGGAAACACAAACAAGTTGGTTGACATGATTTCAAGGCCACCCACATCAAAGATCACAAATTTTGGGACTCTTATGCACATGGAATCATTCATCCATGATGCATACTGAGATGCATATTCAGAGGATGAAGACTTCAAGGAGGTGTATCAGTAGTTGTAGAGTTAGAGTCATGTGCACGATGGTGACAACACCACTGAGTACCATCTCCAAGATGGTTTACCCTACAAGCTGGATAAGTTATGTGTTCCTAAAGGTGAGCAATTGTTGTTAATTAGAGAGGCCCACACCTCCAAGGTTGCAGGTAAATTTAGTGTAGGGAATATTTTGGCTAACTTACATAGGTATGTGTATTGGCCCAAGATACAAGAGCATGTATCTAGGTTCATAATAGGATGCATTATTTGTTGTACCAAAGGCCTAGAAATAGGAAACATGGTCTATATCATCACTTACATGTACCTACTCGTCCTTTGGAAATCATTTCCAAGGAATTTGTGGTAGGTTTACCAACAACCAAGAAGGGACATGACTACTTGTTCGTGGTGGTTGACTAGTTCAGCAAGATGTGTGTTTTGATGCCCTGTAAGAATACCATCAATGGATAAGAAGCAACAAATTTTTTCTTTGGACAAGTATGGGTGCACTTTGGGATACCAAGGAGCATAATTTCAGACAGGGATATAATATTTCTTAGTGCATTTTAAGCTATGTTGTGGGAGAAAATGGACACAAAGTTGAAGTGGTCTACAACATTCCATCCATAGATAGATGGGGAGACATAAGTAGTCAACAGGACTTTGGTGCAGCTTCTGAGGGGATAAAACTAGAAGCATTTGAAGACCTGGGATGAAAATCCAGTATATGAACAATATTCTTACAACATAGAAGTCCACACTTCTATAGGAAAGTCCCCATTTGAAACTTGTTTTGGATATTTTCCACCTTCACCTTTGGATATTAAATATGGGAAACAAGGAGGAGTGAGGGAATATCTTATAAGAGATGCTTTGAGAGTTGAAAATTTTATAGAGAAGATTAGGAAAATCCATCTACAGGTACAAGAAACATTGCATAAGTCACAAGAGAAGTATAAGGCTAGGCATGATCTACATAGAAAAGAGAAATCGCTCAACGTGGGAGACAGAGTATGGATATATTTGAACAAGGGGAGGCTGTAGGGGCCTGGTAATAAAATAAAGGCTTTGAGGTATGGTCCCTTTGATATATTGGAAAAGGTGGATGATAATGCCTATCGACTCAATTTACCACCTTATGCACATTTACTCAATTGTAAATGTAGATAATTTGAAACTCTATGAGCCTTCCATGATATATCAGGAAGAGGAACATGTCCTACCTTTTGTGGAGGATTTGGCACCAAACACTCAGCCAGAGTTGACAGAAGATACAGTTTTGCATATAGGTCCAGAACTACAAGACATGGGCAACATGACCTTTGGCAGATTGGGTTAAAGGGATAACTTCTAGAAAAATCTAAATGGTACACCAGAGAGAAGGTGGAGGAAAAGTTTCCTCACCTCATTCAATAAAATATTTTCGGGACCAAAGGCCTCCCAAAATGGGGAGGTGTGATCCGGATTGGATAATTATATATTTTTTCATTCATATCGATGCATTCAGAGTGGAAAAAGTGGAGGAATCATCTCACGAGATCGGTTTTACATACGAGACCCAATTTGGTGAAACAAGGTTTGAAACCTTCCAGGAGAATTTTGACGCATCAAACTATATTTTTTGGGGGTAAAACTTTGCCACTTTTGCATGCACATTCTCATGTTTTTCTACACACTGATATATTTCCAATGGCACAAGAAGCGCGTCAATCAGAGTCCGTATACAAAATTTATGCCACTCAAAAGTTGACCTTCCTATTTTTACACCTATAGTTTAGGAGGATGTCGTGTCATCCACCATTATCCATGGAAAAGGAACTAGCCACGTGTTTTTGTTGTAAAAGACACTAGAAGATTTTATATTGTAACTATAGTTAAGATTTGATGTAGTCAAACTTAACCACTAGTAGGCTATCGTGCCATGTTATAATAGAGCCACTAGGAGGAAGAGCCATCTTATTCTTTCGAGAGAATTTTGTTCCATAGATGAGAAAATATAGCTAAGAGAGATAGGAGGTAGAGCAAACAGAGAGGATATGTGCACTGTAGTAGCCCACGAGACACAGGAATTACTTCTTTGTACCTGGAGCCATATTTCCAGATAGAGAAAGATAACGAATTGACCTCACCTTCCAACTAGATTTTCTCCCGAAAGGGTTTCCCAGAGCATATTTTATGTCTTATGTATGTGTGTGAGAGATTATTTGTATTTATATATTTTTCTATATAATTTCCATTCGCATGCATGCACTAATTACAGTTAAATATACATGTCTTAAAGTTTTAATAAGATTGTAATAGTGTATAAATTCATAACTTTAATATATTATTATCAAATTTGTTGTGATGAATTGTTCAATGGAATATCCACGACGTTTTACGGATCACTAACACTTTCCTTGAATCATGAGAGACGAAACTTACTAGAGACCAAGTGCTTGGGGCATCTTCCAATTCATGCCTTCTTTTGTCCTTACTCTACCCGACTACCAATCCAACCAAGTAGCTATAGCACCCTAAGTAGAAGAAGTTTTCCACCTCAAGCCTAAATTCCACACTTTCTCACATTAAGTCTACCCATTGGAATTAACACTTACACTAGTATTGGCTTGAGCTTCGCATCTTAAAATGTAGGGGATGTCATCGCCAGAATGCCACCTTGTAGACATAAACGCTCAAAATATCCCAACGCCACTAGTCCCATAACGTCCAGCGAACAACAATATAACCCTCATCGTCTTCAGAGATTTTGACGTGCATTTTCCAGAGGAGGCGTGCCTGACACACTCCATTAAGCCAAGTACCGCATGGTCAAGGGTGAAGAGAGCCCCATCGAGTCCTCTCTATCACTAGTTGTCACCCCTATCGGGGAACATTTTAATAAAATATTTATATAGACATTATGTTGTGATAGTATATATTCAAGTTTTGTCTTAAATGATTGGAATTATTATTTTTTCCCTTATATTAAATTTAGTTGTATTTGAAAAAAATAACAAACAATTTTAATATTTATTTGTTTTTCTTTAAATTTGAAATTATTTTTTAAAATTCATTGAAATGGATCCAAACACAAGCGAGTGGTTATATGATTCAATATCTCAATGCAATATGACAATTACTGAATCTTAATAAATAAAATAGAAGGCAATGCAAGTTCCAAAGAATATATGGAAGAAAAGAGATAAGAATGAGAAATGAAAGATAAACATTTTGGCCTTTCCAATACCCCCAATCTCACATCTCTTGTTGTAACTTGACTCCTGAAAAGCCTTATTGCCTACGATAAGAGAATGTAAAGAAAGAATAGTTTTGCAATGGCCACAGATCCATGTTCCGCGTTGTAATTAGAGATCACCAAAATGAAAATTGAACCATTCGAAGTCAAATTTCCCATTTGGATTTAAAAGTAAAATTTTTGCGTATCATATGATTAATTTTATGTGCAATGAGAATCTATTATGAGTATTTAATTTGTTTCTCATATTTATGTTTAATGGTTTTTTTGAGAGAGAATTAATGGTTTTTGGATGGTATTACTATCTCAATTGTGTTAAGTGAATGGATATGATGACCATATCATTGTTATTTCACTCCATAGTTTCATTTTCCATTAGAAATTAAAGTGAATAAATAGCTTTCTTGTGTTTACCATTTTATTAGCAAGAGCTTCAAAATCTAAGGCTAACGTTAATTGC
This sequence comes from Pinus albicaulis, assembly GCA_034641835.2. Taxonomy (NCBI): domain Eukaryota; kingdom Viridiplantae; phylum Streptophyta; class Pinopsida; order Pinales; family Pinaceae; genus Pinus; species Pinus albicaulis. The sequence continues at coordinate 1,128,142,536 of CM076581.1, read as the reverse complement.
TATTGAAATTTATTAGTCATGTTTCTAATTGTGATTGTAAGCCTTGTGATTATTGAAGCCGTCATTGTAGGCTACATCCACACCTGAAAGGTTGCACATAGGGTTGCTCACCTCTGAGATGTCGTACACAATATTTAGATATTCCTTGAGCCTACATAAAATCCATACAATAGGTACACATCATGACATGAGGTTGTATTTTTTTCCTAAGGGTTATATTCCTGCATGGATGCTTCGGTTGTTTATCTTTCATCCTTGAGGATGTTAGATTGGTAGATAGGAATGTGAGTTGATCGGTGGGTTATATGTTGGTTAAGAGTTGAGATTATTTAATTAAACCATATATTGTTATAATCACCTTCCTCTCCATTAAACAATTAAAAATAAATTAAACAATTTTAAAAATAAATTTACCTTATTTATTTTTTCAATAAATTATTATATTTTATAACATTTAACATAATATAATTATGAAATAAATAAAATAACTCTATATTATTAAAAAAATATTTTTATTATATCTAAATTTATTATATTTTGTTAGCCTCATTTTTTTTTTAACAAATCAAATATAATTATTATTCCCTACCTTGCGAGGGACTATAGCATTCACCTCACGGTTAAATTGCATTAACTATGAATTATTTTGCTATTTTTTTTGTAATTTTAACCAAAGTTTCGAGAAAATGTTGAATATTTCTATTTTCCATAAATTTCAAATTTAAAAAAAAAAAAAAGACAAAAACAAAAACAAAAAAAAACAAACAAACCAATTTTCTCGAAATCATATTTCTAATTTTTAATTTTCCTAACAAATTTCAATGGGCATAATTCCCCTCGTTGAGAGTGGTTGAGAGTGTTTTATTTTTGGTATTTTGTAGTGTCTTAAACTTGATTTTAAAATAATAATAATAATAACAATAATTGAGTGGCCATTCCATCGGTGAGTGCTCTGACGCTAACATTGACACTAACAATGTTATGGTACTGCTCTTCCCAATGATAACAAAAGAGATGTGGTTGCAGGTCCTTTGCACAAGGGGGTTAGGGGTGGGCTACCCAAATCTCCACTTAATATTTCGTTGGTCAGCGATACTTTTTAAATTTCCACATCGTATATCATATATCGTATGAACTTTTACGAAGGACAGGGCATGTGCAGGATAACAAGGAATATTTATATGTTTTATTCTGCATAGCTTTTATAGTGCACAAGATAGGGTATATTCAAGAGAACAAGGGTGCACAGGTAACTTTCTTTGGAAATGATAAAAATAATGTTAAAATATTTCCTTGTGTAGAGAGATGGGGTATGTGCAAGAAAACAGGGTGCATATGGAAATTTATTCAACAAGGACAAAATTAATGTTAAAAGATTTCCTTGTGCGGAGCTTTTACTATGTAAAGGACAAAGTATGTGCGGGAGAGAAGTTGCGTAGAGCTTTGATTTAGATTTATGAATATTTGCGGAGGACGTGATGTATGCGGGAGAAAATAATAATTAATATTATTATGTTTCATTGTGCATATCTTTTACTATGCAGAGCACTGGGTTTGTTTGGGAGAACGAGTGGTGCACAGGGAAATTAATGTTAATATGTGAGATTTTTACGCACAATGGATTTTCTCTAAAGTCCCTCACATGCATTTGTGTTATATTTGTAGAAATTTGGATAACTGATATATTATTCATCGAGATTCTCCTGATCACGCACTATTTTAGCTTCATGCATAATACAGAATCTCTTCTACCATTGATCATTAATTGCGGAAATAAAATCAATTGCATGCACACATTAAAACCACAAACAATCACACATATGAACACAGTATTTAATGGGAAAGCTTAAAGCTGAAAACCCCAAATATATGTATATTATATGTCATGGAGATCATGTAACAATAATAGTACAAAGCTCCTCACAAGTTCTCAGCACAACCTCGAATTTCTACACACTATCAAGCTAGATCTAGCAAAACACATGCTCCAATCTTTTGCCACTTGATAGTCAGCCTCTATTGCGTTATCAATGCTATGGGATGGCTTCATTAAATAGATAAACCACCTGGCTTGTACTGCGCAATCCTCATGGGCTTCTCCACCTATCTTTGTGTTGCAAATAGCAACTGTATAGTCACAACTGATAGTTAACCTGCTCTTTCACCTATTTCTGCACTGGTCTCCACTGAAACTGTCCATGCACTGAAGTTAAATGATGCATTCTTTAGTTGATTTATGAGTTTATAATTAGTGAATTAATTAATAATTAATTCACACCACTCTCACTAATTGTATCAATTAGTTAAACTGAATACAAATAGCTCAACTATGTTTAGATTAGTTAATTTGAATACAACTCCACTAACTTCTTCAATCAACTCCACCAAACTCTGTCACATGAGTTCTAACTGAAGTCTTCATGCAATAGCTCCACATAACCCTCAGGAATAGCGTAATTCCTTCTGTCAGCTCCTGTGCCACATCTGTGCACTTAACTGAAGTGCTCCAAGAGAATAAGATAATGTTTAGAGTCTAAATATTATTAAGAGCAAATAATATTTGACATATCTATTTTTAGACTAGCAATCTAAAAATAGATTCTACCCGGTATGTATAAAAATAGAAGTCCATCTATTTTTTCTGACTTGACCAACCATCCACAAATAGCATCTTGCAACTCATAGAACATGATCCATATGTCTAAAAATAGACATAGTCTAAAAATAAACTTTGCGCCAAAAATAGCCTGCGGGCCCACTTAGTGAAGGCGACTTCTTTCCACTAAGCTCTTCATCTTGTTGCAATCTCAACACTCGCTCTCAACAAGATAAGGATTATCTACAACCCCTATCATGCCCCTGTGGTATTCGAATTTTCTCCTGGTGAGCGCCTTCGTCAAGATATCAGCATCCTGATCCTCCGTGGGAATGTATGAAAGTAACATGATCTTCCGTTGCACACAATCTCTGATATGATGATACCAGATGTCAATGTGTTTAGATCTATCATGAAATACTGGATTAACCGAGAGTTTGATTCAACTCTGATTATCACAATAAATCATAGTAGGATCCAAGTGTGAACCGAACAACCCGACCAGGATCTTCCTCATCCATATAGCCTCGCATGCAGCCAAACTTGCTACCATATACTCGGCCTCTGCTAAACTGAGTGCCACGGATCTCTGCTTCCTGCTGTACCAAGAAACTGCTATCGACCCGATTCTGAAAATCCCTCCAGATGTGCTCTTTCTGTCTGTTGGGCTCCCTGCCCAATCTGCATCCGTGAAGCCACATAGCCTCACCTCATTCAACTGTCTGTACCATAATCCATATCCTGATGTGCCTATGAGATATCTCAATACATGCTTCACTGCCTTCCAAAAGAGCTTGGTAGGCTTAACCATAGCTTGTGAAAGTTGCTTAACAACATAGCATATGTCGGGTCGTGTATTGACCAGATACATGAGTGACCCCACCAACTGTCGATAAAAAGTGGCACCCACTACCTCCGCCGAAGTAGCATCCTCGCTATCATCCACCAGGAAGAGGAGTATCAATAAGCTTGCAGCCATGCATGTTGAACTTCTCTAGTATCTCCTAGGCATACTTGCCTTGAGAAACAAACAGTCCATCACTGCGCTGCCAAATTTCCAATCCCAGGAAATAATGAAGGAGGCCCAAGTCCTTCATCTCAAACTCTTTTGCAAGATCATCCTTGCATGAGAGTATCAACAGCTCATCACTTGTCAAAATAAAATCATCTACATAAAGTACAATGATCAGCAACTTACCCTCCACCATAATCTGGTATAGGTTAGGATCAACCTCACTCTTGGAGAATCCAAGTCTGGTGAAATAACTGTCTATCTGTGTGTACCAAGCACGAGGTGCTTGTTTCAACCCATACAACGCTCTCTTGAGCCTGCACACATGCGACTCGCTGTTGAAGATCTCGAAACCTTCGGGCTGCTCTATGTACACCTCCTCCTCAATGAATCCATTGAGGAACGCAGTATTCACATCCATCTGATGAATGTGCCACCCCATCTGCGCTGAGAGAGCAAGAATCGTCTGTATGGAAGAATACCTTGCGACAGGTGCAAAGGTCTCCTCATAATCGATCCCCTCAAGTACGCGAAAAGCGTAGCAACAAATCTTGTATGCTTCTCCACTCAAATCAGTGCCTGCTTCCACTTTGTAGATCCATCTCGAACCACCACTTATTTCCCCCTACGTGCTTGGGACAATCTCTGCCACCACTGTTTAATGATTGAATCATACTCTTCCACCATGGCATCTACCCATCGGAGTCCTCCCATGACTTCCTGAAGATAGCTCTTTGTCCTGACCACCTCCATCTAGCCATATGTCGTCTCTCCAAACTCAGGGTGACTATCTGTCTACGTTGCTGATGTAGGTGCTCCTACAACCTTCTCTGCATCTTGAGCCGGTGAGGCAGCTTTGTAGGAACAGCCCTACAAAGCAACAGGCACAGTGGTCTCTTCCACTCCATGAACTTCCTCTTGTGGCTGATCCACATTCTAAAGCTCATCCTTAGGAACTAATAGCTCCTCATCTGCATGCAAGTGTAGCTCCCTCTCAAGCGAACACTTCATGGCTTTCTCCTCCTGAAATTTGATATCCCATCGCACAATAGTCTTGCGACTGTCTGGCAAATACACACGATAGTTGTGGGGCGTATCAGTGTACCCCACAAATATCCCAACCTCCGCAGTTGGTTCCAGCTTCTTCCTGGCATCCTTCGTCACATGAATGTAAACAGGTGAACCAAAAATCCTTAAATGGGAAATATCAGGCCTCTTACCAGAAAACGCCTCCTCAGGTGTACACATGCCAAGTATCCTGTGAGGACAACTGTTCTGCACATATACTGCAGTTTTGCATGCCTCAGCCCACAAGTGTATGGGAAGGCCCTGATCATGCAACATTTCTCGTGCAGCACCCACGATCGTTCTGTTCTTCCGCTCATCAACCCCATTCTGCTGTGGGTTATGAAGTGCTATGAGCTCTCTTCAAATTCCTTCTGCGCTGCAAAAGTCCTTGAATTCGCCAGAGATGAATTCACCACCATTGTCGCTCCTAAGAGCCTTCACCTGCTTCCCCGATTATTTCTCAACCAGTGCCTTGAACTCACATAAATTTGAGTATGTCTCGCTCTTCTTCTGCATGAAGAAGATCCAGCACTTACGAGAAAAATCATCAACAAATATCACATAATACCTGTGCTTTGCTGTCAAAGCTGCTGAGAAAGGTCCACACACGTTTGTGTGAATTCTCTCAAGGATCGTCGTGGCGTGACTATCCTTCTCGTGAAAGGTGGCTTTCACAAATTTTCCCAAGGTACATCCCTTGCACTGATCTGACTGCGCAAGAGTACCCTTAGGAAGCCCAGTAGAAATCTGTTGCAGTATCTTCAAAGCTCCATGGTGAAGGTGGCCCAATCTCTGGTGCCACAACTCGCCATCATCCCGGCTCACCACTCCTTCTGCCTTTCCTGCCATTTCTACACAGCCATCTACCTGTAATTGATAAAGGTTCTTAACTCAAACCCCTATCCTTCGGGTCTCACCAGTTGCCTTACTGCGCAGGAAAGCCTTTCCCTCGCTAAAGACAACATCATATCCCTTGTCTTCTAACATCGCCACAGAGATAAGATTCTTCTTCAATCCTAGAACATGCATCACTTCCTTCAATATGAAGGGTTTACCAGACTCCCTCTCAAAGGAAATGGTACCGATACCAGTCGCACTATATCTACCATCATCGCCCATCTCGATGTGCACTCCAAGATCTTTCTCATCCAGATCAGTAAACAAATCTCTATCTCCTGTCATGTGAAAAGATGCGCCACTGTCCAGAAACCACACTAATCCCGTCACACTTGAGAACAAGCATGTGATCAGTGAAAAATCTAGCTCAAACTGCGAGGCTAAGGCCTCTCCAGCTGCAGTGCTAGCAGCCTGCTTATTTTTCTTCTTCTGTGGACAATTAGTGGCGTAATGTCCGTGTTGGTGACAATGAAAGCACTTCACCTTGGACATGTCCTACTTCTTGCCTTTCGCACCATATTGAGAAGCTTTATTGCTCTTCCCCTTCTTTGCTTTGGCAACCAAAGCGCAATTCTCTTCATCAGAGTTCTTTGATGAAGATTCGTCCCTGGTACTTCGCCTTATCTCCTCTTGAACAAGATCCGACCAAAGTCGCTCCCATCCTGGCAATTTCTCCCGACCATTGACAAAGTCCTGATAGGAGTGCCAACTCTTCGGAAGCCCAAGGAGAGCCAAGTTCACCAAGTCCTCATCATCAACAGTCACCCCCACACTTCCTAGCTCATCCCTGCATTGGACAAACTTCCTGAGGTACTTGGGCATACTGTCGCCTTTCTCCATTTTTATGTTCTTGAGTTTGTCCTTGAGCGCCAACTTCCTCTAGTCGCTCTTGCTTTGAAATAAATCTGTCAAAGCTTTCCACATTAAGAATGGAGAAGCCTTACCATGAAGGTTGGATACTATGTGATCCTTCACACCTTCCAACTGAATCTTTCAACACTTTGTTGTCTTCTTTTGCCATGCGTCAAGTGCGGTAGCATCGCTAGAAGCAGGTTTTGGAATTTCTGCATCTATGAACTCCTTCAACCCATTGTCATCTAGCACCGCCTCCATCCTGTCCTTCCATGCAATATAATCCGAGCTGCCCTCAAGGGCATACTCCAATCGCAATCCGTTGAAAGACATCTCAACTTTGACACCAAAAAAACACTGCTGCAAATTCGAATTCCACAAGCACAAAACTCAACCGCTTCAATGTTTTGCAATTGCTCCAATGATCAATATTGCTCTGATACCATGTAGAAATTTGAATAACTGATATATTATTCACCGAGATTCTCCATCACACACTATTTTAGCTTCATGCATAATACATAATCTCTTCTACCATTGATCATTAATTGCGGAAATAAAATCAATTGCATGCACACATTAAAACCACAAACAATCACACATATGAACACAGTATTTAATGGGAAAACTTAAAGCTGAAAACCTCAACTATCTGTATATTATATGTCATGGAGATCATATAACAATCATAGTACAAATCTCTTCATAAGCTCTCATGCACACCCTCAATTGCTACACACTATCAAGCTAGATCTAGCAAAACACATGCTCCAATCTTTTGTCACTTGATAGCCAACCTCTATTGCGTTATCAAAGCTATGGGATGGCTTCATTAAATAGATAAACCACCTGGCTTGTACTGCGCAATCCTCATGGGCTTCTCCACCTATCTGTGTGTTGCAAATATCAACAGTATAGTCACAACTGATAGTTAACCTGCTCTTTCACCTATTTATGCAATGGTCTCCACTGAAATTGTCCATGCACTGAAGTTAATTGATGCATTCTTTAGTTGATTAATGAGTTTATAATTAGTGAATTAATTAATAATTAATTCACACCACTCTCACTAATTGTATCAATTATTTAAACTGAATACAAATAGCTCAACTATGTTTAGATTAGTTACACTGAATACAACTCCACTACCTTCCTCAATCAACTCCACCAAACTCTGTCACATGAGTTCTAACTGAAGTCTTCATGCAATAGCTCCACATAACCCTCAGGAATAGTGTAATTCCTTCTGTCAGCTCCTGTGCCACATCTGTGCACTTAACTGAAGTGCTCCAAGAGATTAAGATAATGTTTAGAGTCTAAATATTATTAAGAGCTAATAATATTTGACATATCTATTTTTAGACTGGCAATCTAAAAATAGATTTTGCCCAGTATGTCAAAAAATAGAAGTCCATCTATTTTTTTCGACTTGACCAACCATCCACAAATAGCATCCTGCAACTCATAGAACATGATCCATATGTCTAAAAATAGACTTTGCGCCAAAAATAGCCTGCGGGCCCACTTAGTGAAGGCGACTCATTTCCACTAAGCTCTTCATCTTGTTGCAATCTCAACAATATTGGAAGTATATGAGTTTTATATTTATTAGAGGACAAACATCGAAATGATAAAAAATCTGGAAAACAGGGTATGTGCGGGAGAACGGGGGGTTTCGCGAGTGCTTTGATAGTGTGTTATTACTATGAGCATTGGTGTTATAATTGAAAATTTGCGGACGATGAGGTATGTGCGATAGAACATAATAACTAATATTACTATGGTTCACTATGCAGAGCTTTTACTGTGTTGAGCTTTTATACTAGGAACTTTATTAGATAGTGACAAAATTAGGACGGGGTACTTTCAGGAGAATGGGGGGTGCATAGTGAAATTAATGTTAAACTATTAATGTTAATTTATTATTATTATTACTTTTCATTGTGCGGAGATTTGATTGTGCCGAAGATGAGGTATGTATGTTGATTTCACAAATAAATGCATACATTAGCTGGAAAGGAAAATGGACAACTTCGTATATTAACTTGAGGAAATAGTTTGAAATTAAGTTACCAAGAGCAACAAAAAAAAAAATTAGCTAAATCAGTAATGTTTTACTTTAACGTATGGTATAGGAAATTAATTAAATAGAGAAATATAGATAAATGTCATACATGGAAATTAATTTTTTTATTTTCGAATTCAGCCAAAATTTCTTGTTCTAATGTCCAAAAACTCAAATAGGGATTGACATAGTTCACAATTGGGCTATAGAAGCTATTCTAAACTGATTTTCTTTATTAACAAAAATAAAATTAAAAAATATCTAAATTACTACATATCCTCGATATTAAAAGCAATGTGGGCTTCATTAACTTCTGGCTCAAGCTGAGAAGGGGCAAAACCTTGGTCAGTGACCATGATATCATCATTTCTTTCATTAGCGTCCTCCTCAACATTGACATCTTCTGCGTGAGCCAAATTTTCCAAACGAAAACTCAACGTTTCGTTTTCTAATTGTGGCCACTCTATCTTCAATTCCAGTATTTCCATTTTCTGATTTAGAAGGTTGAAATGGACCCATTCTTTAGATTAAAGCATTTCAACATGACTTCATACCAAATCGATGAAAAATTCTAGAGCAGCGACTATTCTAGCTAAAAATCATTGATCTTTTTCTCTGAAACTCCAAAATCACACTCCATAACTTCAATCTGTGTTACACTTGCTAATAAACTTGGTGAATTATGGTTCTAATCCATGACTCTATGTTTGTAGAGTCGCTCCAACAATGTAAATATACCATCGATCTAACTTTCTTTGATTTTAAACCTTTGGCTGTCGTTAATGCTATATTTGATTCTAAATAATGTAAATATTCATTATCTAAAGGATGTGCAGAGGACGACGTATGGACGAGACAATGAGGGTGCAGAAGAAAATTTATGTCATCAACATGTAATTAATTAAACTATAAAAAAGTTTTAAATTATTATTATTATGTTTCCTTTTGTTAAGCTTTCCTTGTGTGAGACTTTTACTAGGCAAAGGATGGGTAATGTGCATGAGAATGGGGGTACAAACGGAAAATTAATTTTAAACTATTTTCCATTTAAATTTTTTACATATTTAGCTATGTGAAATCAAGGATGTGTGCTAAAGAATGAAAGTGTAGAGGGAACTTTATAACTTTAGTTTGTAATGTAATGATACTTCACATCTTCTTATTACTATATACACATTTTCTTAATATACAGATTGGTTAAGGTAAGGTTTTTCCATTTTTCGTTTTCTACAATAAAATATTCGATTAAGTTTTCTTGCTTTAGACATATTTCAAACTACGGAGTTTCCTCCTTTGCAATATTTAGAATTAAAATATTACCAATAATATATAATAATAATAATAATAATGTTGAAGCACTGTGTGAAAAGAAAAATCATATGGAAGTGGAGAGATTTCATTATGACAAAACAACCTTTAATTAGTTAATTAGCAAAGTCTTTAGTGCAAACAAAGTCGATTATGTAGGGGTGCGTTGGAGTCACTATTGTCCACACTTCCACAATTCCTCCTAAAGTGAGATAATAACGTAGTAGTAGGGACCAACATTGTTTATAGGTGTCGACATGAACAAAAGTATTTTTTGTAAATTTTGTGATTAAAAAACATGTTTATGAGTACAAGCATGCAAGAATTATGCGGAAGGTTTATGATTGTGTGGATTATGGAGGTCTACATGATGAAATATTGAAAGATTCCTCCGTAAAATGAATTTCCTCCGCAGTTCCGCACATATGCCTATTTACACAAAGATAACCATAAACAAATGTTTCACTATGGGGAGAGCACAACCTTTAATCAATTGATCAACAAAGTATTTAGAGCAGAAGAAGTTGATTTTGCTAGAGCACATACACTGCTCTCAGTTTGCAAGAGGTGATTGTTGACATTTGTGCTTAAGCGAAAAATTGCATATGGATAAATTTCAATGTACAGAGAGGTTTCAATGGGAATACAAAAATTCTAATAAACATTAAATAAGAAACATTACTATTCTCTTTTAAATAAGATACATTAATTTATTGCAATAAGGACTTTAAACATTAAATAAGAAACATCACTATCTTTTTTAAACAACATAGAAACTATTCATCGCTAATAAGGTTCAATTTCTTGTAACTTACTTCCATTCAATCAATATAATGGATCATTGACCAATGTTTTTAGTTTTTGGATTATATGTTATGTGTTGATGTATCATTGACCAAATTTTTCATTTTGTCGGGTATAATGTTATGTGATCCAATAAGGAAAGATTATTTTTGCACTCCTCCAGGTTACCCCCCACGTCAAGGACTAGTTGGAAACATACTATGAGTTGAGGGACGAGAGGGAACCCTCACTATTTTCAGCCACACCCACTTGGAATTCTTTCTGAGACATCATTGAGGAACAATATTACCCTGTCGTGAGCTATGAAGATAAGTACATAAAATGAACTAAAGTGCAGTAGGGAAGTGACCAAGACATGTCGAGGTTCACAAATATTTTTCATACCCTTTGCTCGAAGTTGGGTATCAAGGATTTCAAGAAATATCTAGTACTCAAGTACCATGACTGTCTACAAAAATACATCTAGGACAAGATGGATTTCATTCACATCTCCTCTCTTAATGCCTGATACTGATATGTTGTCAAGATTGCATATAAATTTAAACAAAAGAAGCGTGACTTTAGATCTGCGAATCCACAATCAAGGAAAAAGTGCCCCCAAACCGAAAAATAAAGGATAGAGCCAAGGTGGGCTGACCTAGTAAAACCCAATGAAGTCACAAAGCAAAGAAAAACACCATGAAGATAAAGAAGGACACGAGAAAATGATGTGAGTTCCACAAGATCCCCACTCACAACATAGATGAGTGTCGTGCCAAGCAGTCACTGGTGATCGAGTTGAAGGCTTCAGAGTCAGAGGCATATTTTGACCCTCAATCAAAACACAACAAGGGAATGAAAAAAGGAAGCAAATTCATTAAAAACACTATTTTCAATATTGACACAATATTAAATAGTTGTTTAAAAATATATTTAAAGATTCATATGACAAACACATAAGATCATTAAAAAGAAAAGACTTTCTTAATGATCAATTACAACGTCCATTTAATTACATGTGAGTAATATGGTGTTTCATAAGAATTATTACACTGCCTTTTAATGGAGCAACACAAAATATTAGCAATACAATACACCAACTCAAACCATTTTCATTAATGAAACCAATATTTATACACATACAAGAGCTAATGCTTGAATAGTTATCTTCTACAATCACTCAATAAATTCTCCACAATTCACTCAAATATATTTTTTCTACCTTAAAGTATACCTTCAAGATAGAACAATATCAATAATATTTAAATCTAGAATATTACAAATGTATCATTATTCCAACATTTCTCCTCCATAATAATACTTTGGAAAAATTCCAAGATCATCTCTGAATTTGTAGAACTTGTCTTTTGGGAGTGCCTTAGTGAAGATATTTACAACCTATTATTTTGTTTTGCAATACATAAACTCAATCACACCTTGTTGAACTAAATCTTGAACAAAATAATATTGTACATCAATGTGCTTGGTGTTCTTGTGGAAAATTGGATTTTTGATCATTTGAATAGCACTATTACTATAAAAAATCAACCTAGTTGGTTGTTCCTAATGTTCATGTAGATGCTCCAAAATTATTCTTTACGGAATCGCTTCAAAATATTTTGACATTACTACTTTATACCCTACTCCTATTGTAGAGAAAGAACTTGTAGGCTTCTTTTTAATACTCCAAGCAATTGTTGTTGAACCCATGCTAAATGAATAACCTGAAGTATATTTCTTGTCATCCATACAACCTACCCAATTTGAATATGTATAACCAATTAGCCTAAAATTCTTTATAGATCTATATACTAAACCATAATCCATGGAACCATGTAGATACGTCAAGCTTCTCTTAACTACTTTCTAATGCAATTCATGGAGTTTTGACATGAATCTTGATATAATGTTGACTATAAAGAACATATCTAGTCAACTTGGAGTTAAGTAGATTGGAATTCCAACCAATTAAGGATATACAATAGCATCAACTAAATTAGAGTCATCATTTATATATAACTTCAACCTAACTTCCAAAGGAGTTATTATTGCCTTACAACTCAACATGTTGAACTTCTTTAGAATATCCCAAGTATACTTGGTTTGTGACATAAAATACTATCTTCCTTCTACTATAGTTTGATACCTAATAAATAATGCAAATCACTATGGTATGTTATCTCAAATTCAGTGATCAAATGTGACTTACTTCCAATAGATCAAAATTGTTCCCTATGTAGATCAAATCACCAAAATATATTGCAACAATTAGAATATCTTGACCTAATTGACGAGAATAAAGATTGGGCTCGAAAGAATCAAAATAAATCTTGACTAAGGCATGACCTTAGAAATATTTATCAATCCTTGAATATTAAGCTTTTGGTGCTTGATTGAGGCCATGAAAATCCTTCTTCAACCTATAAACTTGATCTTCTTTTCCTTGAATCTCAAAACCTTCAAGTTACTCTACATAAATTTATTCATCTACATAACAATTTAAGAAATATGATTTGACATCCATCTAGCTAGTAATTATCCACTTATATCGCATAGCCAATGCAAGAACCATTTTAATTGTGTTCAACTTGGCCATTGGAGCACATGTTTATGTATAATCAATCCCTTCTTTTTGTTCATAACCTTTGGCAACTAAATAGGCTTTGTGTTTATTAATTGAATGATCTAATTTATATAGTCATATACACCCATTTAACACCAATTACATCTTTTCATATGGGTAATTTGGCTAAGTCACAAGAGGCATTAAATTTTCTTTCATAGCTTCATTCCATTCTTCTTTCTTTGATGCTTCCACATAATAATCTAGGTTATCCATCTTCATTACTTTAGCCATAAGGGAAAAAAACATAATGGAATTTTGTGATATAGTAATTATTTTCTCAAAATTTCCATCCAACATCACTTTTAGAATGACCTATGGTAGCTACTTATGCTTCTTTGTATTTTTTAAAACTAGATGCATTACCAATTTCTACTTCATTTTTTACATGATTCTACTTGTACATTCTCTAACTAATAAAATCCTTGCTCATCAAAGACAACATCTTTGATTATTGTAATTTGATTTGCTTGAGGATCAAATAGCCTGTAATTTTTTTTTCATTACTATACCCAATAAAAATTCACTTCACACTTTTATCATCTAATTTTCACTTGTTTTTCTCAACAACGTGTGAATATGTAGTGCAACCAAAAACTCACATATGTGAAACACTTGGTTTATCACCTGACCATGCTTCCTTTGGAATAAAATTCAATACAAAATCTTGTAGGACATTTGCTAATATTGTAGATTGTTGTGTGCACTACTTTGGACCAAAATTAGTTTCTAAGAGACATAGTTTTTAGCACACTTCAAGCCATCCCAAACATGGCCCTATGTTTTCTTTCCATGAATCCATTTTATTGAGGAGAGCATTAATTGGTAAAATATTTCTTTATTCCATTATTTCTACAATAATTTGATTTGTATTCTCCGACATTATATGTTATTAGGGTGAGAATTTTCAAACCACTTTACTTTTCAACCATTTCATTGAACTCAAAAAAATGAGAAAACACTTCGAACTTCCCTTGTAAAATATATACCTAATTCTTCACGAAGTAATCATCAGTGAAGGTAAGAAAATAAATAGCCTTTCCAAAAGACAGTCTCCATTGGACCACAAGTATGAATGTGTTAGGAATAAACTCACAAAAAAATAAAATCAAAATGAATGCAAAAAGAAACACATAATGAAACAATACAAAAGAGCCACCAATATACATGTTTCACCCAATTTGGGCTAAGCCCACAAAGAAATAGCCAATGCTACCCTTTATTCCATGCAACAAATGAAGGGATACAACTTACAACACATCTCCTACAAACTCCTCCTCTCTCTCAATTACAATTAGCTCTCAATAATACACAGCCACAACACAGTTCCCTAATAAAAAAAGGGTTTCCTTCCAAGATTAAAAAAAAATTAACATAGCATCTACCATCAAATTTGTGACCTAATGATGAGTGGTATTGATTGAGTATGAAATTAAAATACTTTACAAGGAAATTTTTCCAAAATAATTCTCTTTGAGGGTACTGCCCTCTTACCCCCATCAAGGGTTTCTCTAAAGAATTGTCATTTCTCCTTTCCCCAGAACCTCGTGGTGACAATATGAGGTGGGAAAGCCACCTTAGACACCCTTTAGGAACTAGGGTCTAGACATGCCTAAAAAATAAGACCTTCAAATCATGAAGATACTCATGCTCCACAACCAACAATCTCCCACCTGGAGACTAATTACAACAACTCCATTGCTACTACACCTATTAGACTATGCTTCAACTTTGGACTTCGTCGATTTATCATCTTCATCATCATTCTTTAAGACCAAGTGAAACTAAACCAAAAACATAATTTTTCCCTAGTTGCTTTCTTCATTAACATGTTTATGAGATTTTGGCTACTATGTATCATTTCTAATTTTAATTTTCCATCTTCCAAAATCGATCGTATGAAATGCTACCTAAGTTTTATATGCTTAGTCTTAGAATGGAAGGTCGAGTTCTTTACAAGACAAATGGAACTCTCACTATCACTATCCAACCTACTATTCTCTTGGTTCTTTCCTGATCCCTCCAAAACCTCTATAAACAAATCATATATTTACTAGCCTTTGTAGCAACATACTCTACTTGTGGTGTTGAAAGTGCAATAACCCTTTGCAATTTCGAAATCCTAGTGTTATGCTACCTATAGTAAAAACATACCTTGTGGTACTCCTCATACTATCTGTATCACCTACCATATTTGAATCAACACATCCTTGCATAATAGTGTTTGAACCTCCAAAGCATGATTCTTGAGTAGTAGTACCTCTCAAATACCTAAGAATTCACTCTACTAATTGTTCATATACATGCTCACAAATCCCATTTCATGTGCAATATTTGGCCTTGTGCACGCCATTACATACATTGAGTCCACCAATTGTTGATGGATATGGAACGTTGGAGTCATGTAGTCTATCTCCTCGTGTATCAAGACACATCTTCATAGTCAAATTGAAATGGCTAACCAAATATGTACTAATTGGTTTTGCATCTTTCATTTTAAATCTTTCCAACAACTTTCTATGTACTCACTCTAAGACAATTTTAATTTACGGTTTTCCTCTCTCTTGTTATTCTCATACCAAGGATTTGCTTTGCAACACCCAAATCCTTCATATGAAATGAATTAGCTAATTTTATTTTGAGAACATTTATATCCTACATGTTTGATCCTCTAACAAGCATGTCCTCTACATACAATAACAAGATAATATAGATGCCATTATCTAGTCTCTTTAAAAAAATGACCAAACTGTCATCTATTATAACCTTGTTATGTCATAAACTTGAAAAACTTCAAATATCATTGTCTTAGAGTTTTCTTTAAACCATTCAAGCTCATCTTCAATCTACACACTATTTTTCATTTCCTTTGACTTCATACCCGTATGGTTGTTGCACATAAATATATTCATCTTCCCTATGGAAAGACATTATCTTTGCTTCTAACTTTTGAATATGCAAATCTTCTACTACCACTAAACTTAAATAGTTGTAATTGAAGTAATTTTGACAATAGGAGAAGATATTTCATTAAAATTTATATGTTTCTTTTGTGCAAACCCCTTTACAACACTTCTAGCCTTGTACTTCTTTTTTCCTCTATCTTCTTCCTTCAACATGTAAACCCATTTATCATACATTTCTCTTTTACCTATAAGCAATGAGATGAAATCCAAAGTATGGTTAAGTACCTAAGAGTTCATCTCTTCTTTATGTTTAGTTGAGCTAGATACCATATTTTGTAAACAAGAAAATAATTCTTCCTCCTTGACAATATAATATAAATCCCTACTAAATTTTGAAACTTGTACATTGTTCATGACCTTGGTTGTGAAAAACAAAAACAAAAATTAGATGTATTAATATTGATACTTAATATTAAAATTTATAATAAAACTTAACATAAAAGTTAAAACTTAGCTCATACTTAATAATAATATTTAATAATGAAACTTGAAACAAACTTATCGATATTTAATAATAAAAGTCAGTACAATCTTAATATTAATATTAAAACCTAATACAAACTTGAAACTTGATATTGATATCAATCTTAATATTAATATTAAAACCTAATACAAACTTGAAACTTGACATTGATATTAATATTAAAACTAAACACAAACCTAACTTAAACTTAAACCTTGATATTATTATTAAAACTTAAGGCAAACTTATCATTTGTTAACACAATCTTAATACAAACTTAATATCAATATTAAAACTTAACACAAGCTTCATATTAATATTGAAACTTACCATAAACTTGTTAACCCAAACTTAATAAAAACATTTTCACTTTTCTTAATACAAACTTTGGAGATTTTCCACTTTTGGAGATAGACATTTCATTTTGTTTGTTTTCTATTTAATACTAAGTTTAAAATTGAAATTTAACATATACATATTAATAAAAAATGCTTCCCTTTGTTTGATGGTCACAATGAAACAACACAAAATTATTAATATAATGAATAATTAATATGCATATTAATACAAGTTTATTAAAAAAACAAAATCTGAATAAGACATGGTTAATTGCAAATGAAAATTGAAACTTAATACATATGCATATTAAGACAAATTGAAACTCAAGGCATATGCATATTAAATTTCATTTTATTGTTGCAGGCATATTAACACAATTTTTTATGAAAATTGAAACTTAACACATGTACATATTAACACAAACTTATTAATGCCTATAATGAAACAATACAATCTCATTTTGATTAATGGCCCTAATGAAATGATACAATCTCGTTTTGGTTAACGGACACAATGAAATAACACAAACTTATCAACACAATGAATAATGCATACGCATATTATCACAAGTTTATTAGCATGGGTTTATAAACAAAATGAATAATATATATGCATATTAACAAAATGAGATATGCATAATGCATTATTAACCAAATGAAATATGCATAATGCATTATTAACAAAATAAGATATACATAGTGTAGAGTTGATTACAAATGAAAATTGAAAATTAATGCCAAGTTACCAAAATTTGAAACTTATTACAGATGAAAATTGAAATTTAGTGCATATACAAGTTGATATTATGCTAAGAATCTCAAAAGCTAAGCAACCAACATACACAGGGAATATGGTTTCAAACATGAAGTGCCCAGCATGCTTGGTTTTGAAAACAATGATGATGCAGGACACAACGTATGTGATCCAACCAAAATATTATGATGCATGGAATAATATATGTGAGGCATGTCCGACAATGCTTTAATTATTATTCTTCATGATTATAAAACTATGAAAATTTGCAAGCACTACAACATAATTTCGATCACGCAGAGACCTGCTGTAATGATGAAGAAGGAAAAGTAACATTCCATCAATAGTCTCGCCGGTTTTAGAAAACCTGATGTATTTGCAAGCACTACATCCTAAAGCACTACAACATAAAAGAAAGAGATGTTTTAAGATAATATTGGAGATAATTTTTAGATAAATTGTTAAAAAAAAAAAATTGTGTACAATACTTGGGATTAAAGACATATTGTCTTTATAGAGACAATGTCTTAATCCTGATTCCTAGCTATAATCTTAGCTAGTCTCTCTAAATACAATAAAAAATTATATTTAAAAACAATATAATATCACTTTTGTTTTTTTGGAGAGAATATAAAACAATGAATCTAGAAAAATCTCTCACCATCACAAATAGATTGATATAAAAGTATATAACTAAAAATAACCTATAATATCATTGATTAATTCATGTTAGGGCATTGTGGAATCAAACCACTCATCTCTTGCTCACAAGGCAGGTGTTCTTCTATTGAGCTAGCACCCTTTAAAGAATGAATAACTTTGGCTTATTATTGCTTGAGATAGTTTGAGACAGATTTATGAGTTTGTATCCCTGTAACATACTAATCCAACGTAAACTTATTATTGCTTGAGACAAATTTGAAACCAATTTGTGAGTTAATAAACCATCTATCATACTAATCCATTTACAACTATCTATTGGGTAGAGACTGACTTTTCAATTTGTAATCGCATGTTCAAAAGGTTCTCAAGTAGTAGCACGATGAATACAGAGAAACTTCGAACGCAAATACACAATAACGCAATGTAGCACTCTTAGTTTATATACTCCTTACAACCAAAAGGAATATCAGTATAGAGAAAAAGTGTGAAACATAGGTGATGCTTCAGCAGTTATATCTCCTATGTGCATACATGAGATTGTGGTTCTATTCCTTGATTATTTTCTGGAATAGTCGGGAGCTGGAAATTTTAGTTGCAAATAATTGTTTTGTTCGCGAATGACTACTCAATTTTTACTTTTAGATGAGCACATGCATTGGAATTTTGTATTTATCCCATAATCCTGGGCTAAAAGCATGATATAATATCAATATCTACTGGACCAAAAAATCATCCAAAACAATCTCTGGGTAAACCAATGAAAGAAACATTCCAAAAGAATAGAAGGCTAAGGACATAAAGGATTGTTAATGAAGATTTTCCAGTAAAATTGTAGCTCTAACTTGTACTCATCTCAGAGCAAATGAGACAACATACAAGTGTTGGGTAGGCCATTCCAATGGCCAGACATGAAAATGGTATCAATTTCAACCGTGTCTATCTTTGTGTGAAGAACAAATTGTAATTGTATCTAGTATGGAAATTAACCAAATACTATTGATTATGTATTTATAAAACATACATTGTACCATCAATATAATACTCACAATCCATTCTAAGCAATATATTATGATTCTTGTAAACAAATAGAGATCCACGTAGGGTTGGCAGCTTCGTATATATTCAGAAATGAACTGAAATAACACTAATAACATGGTATGGAATAAATAACCAATTCAAATAACAAACACTATTTTTTCCAATTATAGTTATCATTAAAAACAATCAAATGTTAGAACTAGCTCAAAGAAGAAAATTAATATAGCCAAGATTAGAACGAACTCTCATGAACTCCATAGTGAAACAGGTTGTTGGACAGTTCCTAAAACACCATGGATGGAAAGGATCTGCCATCTCTGTGAGAATATGAACATCGAGGATCAAAATCACTTCCTCTTAGAGTGCCCCGCGTACAACCACATTAGAGCTCAATTTCATAATCTTTGTTACAATACTGACCTTCCTAGCCTTTTAAGATGTCAAAATTATAGTAAGCTCGGGAGGCTTCTCTCCAAGCTTTTTGACCATAGGAATAAAATCTTAAATCAAATTAAATAACTCTTTTCTTTAGGTCCGAACGTTAACCATCATCATCATCATCAAGACCATCTATATTTAACCAAAAAAAATAAAAAAATTACTGACCTTATTTAATTTCTTTCTCTGACCTTTTTATTCAATTGGGAAACGCCTAAGCATAAAGAAAATCCTGCAACAATAATGAAAAAAACTTTAAAAACTAAATCCTGAGTATTTTAATCATATTAATCTAGCCATAATACTAAATTTCAAAAAAAGTGAATAAAAAAAAAATACTTTCAACTACATTGCATTATCTTCCACCATAAAATAAGAAACCTAGTGCAACAAAGAGTGATACAACTTCATGGATCACATATTTTCAAGTTAGTACAATATGTGTTCAGTTAAGATCCTTCAGAACGAGCAACTATTCTACCAGAGTTATCTAGTTGTAACAGTAAAAAACAAAGGCCACATCTATAATACAAAAGTTCAAGCTACACCAACATGTGTGATAATATTATATGTAAGTTAAGATACTAAATTTTCCAAATAAAGGTAGACATTAATACTTGCAAAGAAACTTTTGCAACTTCCTTTGATGGATTGTTATTTTTTACCCCCAAGGTATACCCAAATCCATTCCAAAAATAAAAATTAAAAAACATATTCATAAAAGGTCAAATAAAATTTGACACAACTTAAAGTTACAGAACTTTAGTAAACTATTATCCAACATCCATCGTATCAAAAAACTTGTAGCTGAAGCTTGAATACTTCTTCTCATGTCAGTAGTATGTTCAAAAGAGTATACCTACCAACATAATAGCATGTCATTCAGGGCATACCAGTATAAAATATATACAGCCATTGATTATGTAATAGGAAAGCCGGAAAGAATTTGTAAGAAGGCTTCTTACCTGTTAGAGAACATATGATTGGGAATTCAACCACATACAAGATTTTAATTGTGTATCCAAACAAGAAAACAAAATATGAAAGGAAAATGTGATATACTACACATACATGATAACAAATCTCAGCCAAAAACAAGACAAGTAATGTATATGTAGAAAATAACAAAAAAAAAACCAACAACATCTCGTAGAACAACTATTAAAACCTACAAGTAAATAGGAAACAAGTAAATAGGAAACATGAAAATGTAAGAACTAATAAATGCTAAAGCTTAAATGAGAACAACAATACAGTGACATAAAAATTGTAATAGCGAGAACATTTCGCTAACATGACTATGACTATAATTCCAAGGGGGAATTCTTACCTTGAAGACATGTTGAAAACATTTCACAATGTTAAGGAATATATTTTAGATGGTTGAGAAGACCCTTGAACTTTGTATGTATAATATAATATAAATTAGATGGTTGAGAAGACCCTTGAACTTTGTATATATAATATAATATAAATGTAATGGTGTCATAACTATTAATTTATATGGTTATGCATATTAATAACTACTAAGTTATTATATAATTACATTACCCAAGTACATAACAAGTGACACTCTCTGCGGTTGTCTTCAAAGAATGGTGAGGCACTACTGTTTAGTTAGAAATAACTCACTCTCCAAAGATTACTTCTGGTTGTTTCTTCAATTTGGGTTCACGAGGGACGTCTTGGATCAACAAGAAGCTAGAATCAGTGGCATTAAGTTCAACAGATGCATAGTACATTGCAGCCAGCACTGCTGCTAGATGTAAAATTAGCAAGTTGATAACAGAACTAGTAGGTGAGATGTTGTAGTGAGCTGAATCCATAATTCCATGATCACTATAACACATTGACATCAAGTACCACTTTCTTTGGTACAAAGTTCAGAAGGGAACAATATCTCTACAATATGTTCAAAAAGACTAGCAGATTGCAGACATCTTGACTAAGGCCCTGGCAAAGGAGAATTTGGAGATGTTCAATACAAACTAAGTTTGATGGTGAACATATCATACCCCTGATAGGAAATCACAAGGAAAATTTGTGAGTAAAGATTTAGTTGTTAGTAAAGTTTTGAGTAAGTGATTGGTAGGAAAAATGTGTAATCATTGGTAAATTTTGTGAAAGTAATTATTGTTAACTTTTGAGAATTGATTGGTAGGAAATATGTTTAACTTCAATAAGTTACGAACAAGTAATTGGTAACAAATAGGTGTAACTGTTGGTAAGTCTGAATAGAAATTGTAGGAAATGTGACTTTGATTTTAATAAAAGAATGACCAGAATGTGCATATTTGATTCCATATGAGAAATTTATGAAAAAATGTGTGTGACTATGTGAATATATATATATATATATATAACAGAAAGAAAGAAAAATATAAACCATATTAAAAATAAAAAAAAATTAAAAAAAAATTAAAAAAAAAAAATTACTACTCGGAGAGTTGGAATTTTCCCTTTTCCGTCAAGAAACAGTTACAGGAGTTAGTTAAGACCCAAATGAGGGGGACTCCAAAATAAAAGAAGAATAAGAGGAAATTAGCGGGAGAATGAGGGCAGAACCTGATTCTGTGAAAAAATCTTTGAGGGAGAGAAATTCAGAGGTTGTTCAACAATCAGTTGGAGACAAATACAAGTGGAGGAAACAAAAAAGAACACAAGACAGGAGCAGGATATTGCTCGGGGTAGAGAATTTGTTCTATGTATGGAACTGTTGTCTGACTAGAAAGGAAATATTGCTCGGGGGAAGTTATACTAGGTCTAGCATAAGGCAGGGAGGCCCGAGAAAGTCTTACGAGAAATATTTTAAACTTGAGATAAGTAAAAGGATCATAACTTCTAAAAAAAATTATTTTTGTTTATTTATCTCTGAATGATTAATATGTATGTCTTGGAAAGCAAGAATTTTTTTATTTTTTAGCCTTCCTTGAGTACAGGTAGATAGAACTGTGCGCGAAATTGGTTAAAAGGGAACAAAATTATAAAAACATTGTCTGTATGGAAACTACTACGCGAGGCTACTATGGGGTGGGCTTGTTGTGGCATTACTGTTTGAATTCTTGTAGTGAAAATTAAAAATTTATGTCCTCTTTCTAACTGATAAAAATCTGACTCTATGTGCATATTTTGCTAAAAATTGTGAATAGACAAGAACTAGAAAATTTATCTTGTTGGAGTCATTCGGGGTTAGAGCCTGCTGTCAGACCTTAGGCCCGACTGCCAGCGCAGTCCCCTGGTGGAAGAGTTACCAAAATAAGAAAGAAGTTTTAGTTCAAATTTATTTGAATTCACGAATTTTCCAGCATGAAACTTCTTTTCAATTAAAAAAAAACATGTATATGCGATAACTGAAACCTACAGACATAAAACAACAATATATTTATAATCGTGGTGTATTGTTCCGTATGCATAGACAAAACAAATTTTTTGACTAAGTCTATCTTTAAAAATCAGGGGTAAACATATTTGCCAACAGAAAAATCCCATGAAACAGTAAGTTAATAAACAGTCGTGGGAAAATAGAAGAACTCCCTTTCCAAAACGCATGACTGAGAGGTCCCGATTTTATACCAGAAAAAACAAAAAAAAAAACCAATATAAAAAATAAGATTTCAAAACAAAACAAAACAAATGAAAATGATAGGGTCTAGTCATATTATGGACTTGACCGGACCGACTTCGACCGTTTTACACGAAATTACAGCTAGGGTTTTAAGACCATGAGAGGAGGATCACATACTGATGAAAAAACCCTATCGATGGGTGGATAGCTAGGGTTAGGCCATGAAGTTCCTACCCTGAACTCCAGTTGACCCTTAACAACGATGAGGGTTTTACCCTAGCGTGGCCCTGAGCTACAATCGTGAAGCCAACTCGTCCCTGCACAAACAAAAAAGAGATATGGGTTAACCCTACATAAAAGAAGGGAATAATCGTTAGGAAGGCCGATACTGCCAAAAATGGAAGGATATCTGGAAACTCCTGCAAGCAAACTGTATGGGTTAACTGGAAAAGACAATTGGTGATCCTTCTCTGTTAAGCAAGAAACTGCGTAAGAGGAATATGGAGCTTCGTTTTGTTGTACATTGTATAGGTAATAACCTGGAGGAAACATGGAAATACAAGAAAAAATTTCTTAGACGTGAAGCCGGGAAGGCAAAGAACGAATCGAAAAAATGGGTTTAAAATCCGCACTTACCCTAAGTAGTTTCTGGCTAGATACTGAGTTTTATACTCTAATAGAAAACGCTGCAGGGGTGCATTTCTCGCTGATTGTCATTGGTTTGTAGAGCATATGGTAACCCTAATCATAATTAGAACGATAGGCCTTTTCTTTTGAATCGGCTCTTTGCCGTTAGTTGGCGATCGGTTCCCTGGTAACCCAGAAAATTATGGCCTTGCTCGACCTTCGATTATTTTCGGATGACAGTGGGTTGCTGCTGCTCAACTTTCAACACGTTTCTCGCTCGAGCATTCTCTTTTTCCTCATCCTCGAATCTGTTTTCGTCCGAGCACGCCATAAGGCCTGTCTGTCGGCCATCGTTGAGGTCAAATTCGAGTGAAAGAGTGCCGTTTGAGTTCAAAATTAGGGCCAATGGAAACAACTCCTCACCACACAGCTCCCAGCCCTTGTTTCGTCCCGAGCCGGTTTGAAGTTGATTATGTTTCAATGGGGTGCAGCGAATACCAGAAAGAGCCCTCAGGAATGAATAATATGGTTTAGGGAAGCTCCAGTGCCAAAATTAAAAGAGTTTATTCCAACGTTTGTTTTGAAGCTCATTATGGTTCAATGACCACAACTTTTCCCTTATGGGGTTCTCCGTTCTCTCACAGGTCTCGAGTTGTACAGGTTTCTTTGTTTAATTGCTCCATCGAACAACAAAGTCAAAGTTTGACCTGCACAATGACGCTCTGGGTGAAACCAAAGGTTGGTAGTTTTTAGGGATTTTTGCTTTATTTGTTAAACACTATCCAAGTTTTTCACATTTTCCGTTTAGTTTCCTAAGTTTTTCGTTGCCTTGTTTTTTCAGTTTTCAAGGTTTGTGTCCTTAAAATAAATTAATTGACTATACCGAGTTTTGCAACACTGATAACAAATTTATAATATACACTCTGTATTTCATTTTCTAACTTTGAGGTAGAGCAATTTTGAGAATAGATCCTCGACCTTTGCTGGTATGTGATGCAAGTATATCCTCTTTTCGCAGCCATGGGTTTCGTTGTGGGTATTTGTGTGTTTCAACTAGATCGAAACTTGATCACCAATACAAATGATATGTTTCTGATGCGGATTTTGATAATACTCTTGAAAATTCAATGAATAATTTGAAATTGCATTGAATTTTTAGAATATTCAATAATTTAATCTGACAGCAAAAGTAAATTGTGTAAATTGTTTCGCCTCACAACAAAGGTTAATCGTTTTTGGTCACTCCTAAAATGTTCTTGAAACCCAGTATCAAATAAAAATATTCCTAAAATAACAATTAAATGAATTAAAAAAAAAATTACTTTTTTTTAAATGATTTAATTATCGTTATACTCACTTAAGTGTGTATTTAAATAATTATAATTATTTACACTAAGTTAAATAAAGAAGTTATTCTCGGTTGGAAATTTTCCGATCCGAATTGACCGCTGTAAAAATCTTCTACTGCATGCGTCGAACACTGCTGCATGCATTGACAGAGACTGCACGCAAGCAGCCATGGCTTCGAGTGAGGGCATTGAGGCCACTCCCCCCATGCCAAACCTCGTGGCATTCAAAAAATTAACTGCAGGGGCAAACAAAAGAATGCTGACAGAGATGCAGCAGAAATTTGTAAAAAAACTGGATTGCATGCCTTCAATCGAGCTGCCAATCGAAGAAACTTGTAGATCTGCCCTCAATCTTGCAGACAGAGGGCTTAGTGGTCAATTTATAGGCCTTTGGCCTTCCCCTAAAGCAGTAGAAGAATGGGTTCAGAGGAACTGGTCTCCGCTAATCTCCGAAGGGATCAAAATCCATTTCGTTGGGAAAGGCTTCTTCGTCTTTGTATTCGAAAGTGCAGAAGACAAAAATCTCATTTTCCGGAACAGACCATATTTCATGGGGCCACAAGGGTTGTATCTAAACAAATGGACCCCTGATTTCGACCCGGCTCAGGATGTGTCGTCGGCCGTTCCAATTTGGGTCTGCCTCCCTCATCTTCCGCTGCACTGTTGGAATCAAAAATCACTTCAAACCATAGGCAACTCGTTGGGAAAGTACATAGATCAAGCAGTGAGGAAAGATCAGTATTATTGCGCACGGATCTGCGTAGAGGTAGATCTAGAAGTAGGGCTTTCGGAAGCGATAAAATTAACTGTCGCAGACTGGACGCACATCCAGGAGCTAGACTATGAGCAGTTACCATTCAAATACCAGTACTGCCACGGCTACGACCACTTTGCAAGATATTGCAAGAAAAAGACCACAGAGGAACAGGAAAACGCAAAAGCGGAACAATGGACAAAAGTGCAGAAAGCAGGATCAGCAAAAAATAGAGGCAAGGGAAACGCGAAAGAAAACAAAGCCCCGCTAGATTCCTAGGCTCCTGGATCTGGGGCCTCCAATCCCACATCAACAGCGGGTATATAGATCATAGATCGTAACAAGGAAGCAGAAACAGAAGGGCCAAACAATGACAGCATGGAACAAGATCAGACCTCCCCCAGTGGTAAAAGCAAAGAGGTAGAAGGGAAGCAGGCAACAACTCCAGAAATTACCCCTTCTCTCTCATATGCAAATATAGCCAAGAAGAAAATCATAGATCCACTCAGCTCCTCAGAGGAAGAGACCTTGGAGAGGCCTGCTAAAAGAGCAGGAAGGAAGCCGCGCAGAGAAGCAAGGGAGGAAGAGGCAGAGAGACAAAAAACTCAAGGAAGCCAGGCCACAATAGAAATGTCAATCGGAAGAAGCACAAGAACAAGGCCTCCAAAAGGAGGAGTAAGCACCACTCCCAATAGTAAGTAATGAGAATCGTCTCTTGGAACTGCAGAGGATTGGGGAACCCGTCAAAAGTCGAAGCAGTTAAAGATCTTATGAAAACGGAACCAGCAGAGATCCTATTGCTCCAAGAGACAAAAATTAAAGGGGATACTCTTCTAGAAATCAGATAAAAGAAAGTGCAAGGGGTTCCGCAGGTGGAATAGCCACCCTATGGAAGGAGGACCAATTCAAACTAGTCAACACACACAATACTCAGCACTGGGTCTTCACTGAGCTGAAGCACATAGCAAGTAAGTTAACTATTGCCCTATTCAATCTTTATGTTCCAGTAACCTATGCAGGAAAAAAAAAATTAAAATTAATAATAATAAATAAATTAAAATTTAAAATTAAAATTAAAAAAATTTAAAATTTAAAATTTAAAAAATTAAAAAATATATATATATTTGTTGGCAATCTTTAAATGAATTTTTGGAACTTCACTCACCAAACAACATAATCATAGCCAGAGATCTCAACATAGTGATGAAAGAAAAAGAAAAAAGAGGTGGTAGAAGTAGCAGGGATCAAATGCTACACATGGTAGAATACATAATACTACAATGGGAATTACTGGATATCAAACCAAAGAAAGGGCTATATACTTAGACAAATAACAGGACAGGTGCAGACCATATCTCAGCAAGACTTGACAGATTCCTAGCACAAAGCACCTTACTGATGGAAAGAAGGATCATCTCCTCAGATATCCTCCCAAAACTTACCTCTGATCATAAACCCATCCTTCTCTTGATGGAGGAGGAAGAGAATTTGGGCCCAATCCCATTTAGATTCAGCTCGCTTTGGAGAGAAAGAAGTGGATTCCTAGAGACAGTCAGGAAAGCTTGGTCACTCTCAGTCATTGGCTCTCCTAGCTATGTATGGGAACAAAGGTTAAAGCAAACCAAGAAGGCTTTGAAAGAATGGAGTAAGATTCCTACATGCACCCCCAGCAACCAAAGAAAGGAAGCAGTACAGCAATTAGGAAATCTACAAAGAAAAATGGACTATGTAGACATAACAGCAGCAGAGCTGGACAAAAAGCAGGCTGCCCAATGCAACACCTTCCGCTCATTTAGGATAGAAGAAGACTACTGGAGATTAAAGTGCCGCAGTCTATGGTTGGAATCTGGGCATAGGAACACCTCTTATTTCCATCGGCAATGTAGAGCGCACCTTTCCTGAAACCACATCTCTAAAATTTCAACCTCTGATGGGACGCTTTGCAAGGGTATAGATCAAATTAAAGAGGCCGTAGGCTCGCACTTCCAAAATCTATATAGCAAAGGGAATGAAGGCAACAAAGAAGAAAATGAAGAGTTCCTCAACAACATCCCATCATTGGTAACTAAGGAGGATAATATAGCTCTCTTGAAGCAGGTCACCGAGGAAGAAATCAACAAAATAATCTGGGCCATGGAACCCGACAAAGCGCCTGGTCCAGATGGATTCACAATCCACTTTTATAGGATATGCTGGGATATAATAAAATCAGATTTAATCAGAATGATTAGAGGTTTTTTGCAGAAAGCAAAGATGCGAGGCAGCATAAACTCAACCTTCCTAGCACTAATACCGAAAGAAACCAACCCTGAAACTTTCGAAAGGTTTAGGCCTATTTCTTTATGTAATGCATCATACAAAATAATAACAAAGATCATCGCTAACAGAATGAAGCCCCTGCTAGGCAATCTCATCTCCCCCTCACAAGGGGGTTTTGTCAAAGGAAGACAAATCTTGGACAATGTCATCCAAGTTCAGGAAACTATTCATTCCAGCAACTCAAGAAAAGAGAAGGGAATGCTGGTCAAGCTTGATATGGCCAATGCATTCTGCAGAGTCAACTTGTCATTCCTTTATAAAGTTCTTCGAACTTTTGGTTTCTCGCGAGAGTTTGTAGAATTGATAAAAGCATGCACCAATAGGCCTTGGATAGCCCCAATGGTAAATGGGAGGCCAGCCAGCTTTTTTCAAGCCTTGAGAGGTCTAAGGCAAGGATGCCCCCTCTCTCGCTATCTGTATATACTACTAGCGGACACATTGAGCAGAAAGCTTGAGCTGGACAAAGCAAATGGAAATGCTCCTGGATTGCGAATAAGGAAAGAGCTGGAGCCTATCAATCACCCCCTTTTCGCTGACGATTCACTCATGCTGGGCGGGGCTTCTTGCAGAATAGCCACTGCTTACAAGTCCACCCTACAAGCATATTGCAAAGTCTCAGGGGCCTTGATAAATGAACGAAAAAGTGCAGTCTATAGTTGGAACGTTGAAGAAACAGAAATTCAGAAAGTAGCAAGCATACTGGGGTTCAAAGGACATTCAAAATGGGATAAAATTAATTATCTTGGGCTGACACTTACCCTAGGCATAAACAGGGGTGCACTGTGGGAGGGATTTTTGAGCAAAATCAAGTCAAAAATTGAATTCTGGGGTGGGCAGTGGCTCACACACGGAGGCAAACTCATACTGATAAAAACTGTGCTCTCTTCACTCCCAATTTATCAGGCCTCGTTCTTGCTGACCCCAAAATCAATCACAGCACAGTTAAACAAACTCTTGAGAGATTTCTTATGGCATGGAGGCAGGGGAAATCAATGAAAACTCCACTTGGTGAAGTGGGACATAGTAAAACGATCACTCAGAGATGGAGGGCTGCAAATCAGAGATCTTGAGCAAGTGAACATAGCTCTTGGCTGCAAGATACTCTGGCACATGTTCATCGATCCTAACCATCCAGCCTGTAGAACGCTAAGATAAAAGTACCTGCCTGGAGCGTCGCTAAGACACCTGGAAAATTCAGCTAGAAAACGTGGAACCCAGTTGTGGGAGCTGTGTAAAAGGAGCATACCAGTCTTCATTAAACACCTCTATCGAATCCCTAGGAGTGGTAAAAAGGTAAAGCTCTGGAAGGACATAATAATGGGGAATGATCCACTTGAATTCAATACAGAGTTCTCTAAACTGCACAATCTGTTAAAAGAAGGAGGAATAAAACGACTCTCAAAAATCTCTGAATGGGACGAACAAGGCAACTGGCAGGCATGGAGCCTCAATGACATTCCAAATCATCTAAGTCAACAAACAGTCAAACTCAAAGCCGATCTGAAAGATGCAGCCCCTGTGCATCAGAATGCCGCAGATACCTGGGGATGGGGGTCTTTAGGCAATTACACCTCCTCTAAGGGACTCGAAGCTCAGCAAACTCAGCGTAACTGTATGCAACCCTCAGTGTTTTGGATGTAAGTGTGGGATGCGATGGTGCTCCCAAAAATCAACTTCTTTTTTTGGACAGTCATGCAGAAAAAAATTCTAACAGGAGAAAACCTCATGAAGAGAAATTTCGCAGGGCCGCACAGATGTGCCCTATGCAAACAGCACGCTGAAACGATTGATCACCTATTTGTAGCATGCTATTTCGCAGCCAAAGTATGGGAACTCATCCTCCATGGATTGAACAGTTCGACTCCAACAAATTTGACAGTAGTTGATCTCTTCATGACATGGAAAGAACGATACCCTTCGAACATCAACAGCAAGTCTATATGGGCCAGGGTATGGATCACCATCCCAAAGTATGTGTGCTGGAAATTGTGGTTAGCTAGGAATGAACAGATATTTAATAATGTATGTTGGACTCCGACCACAGTGGCAGCCAAAGCTAAAGGCCTACTTCTTGAAACCTTGAGCAACCAACCGCTAAAAGATGAATCCACGCTACTGTCGGTTGAAAGGAAATGGCTTGGGACTTTTGTATTTCGAAACAGAAATCAAAGTGCTGTAAGACCTCTTCAAAAACCAGAATGGAGACTAAGAGAAAATGATGAAGAATTTCAGAGTTGGTGGTGAAAACAAGGAACAACGACGATCTTCTTTGACGGAGCATCTAAAGGAAATCCTGGTACAACAGGTGCTGGAGGTCTCATCCTCTCTCAGGATGGATCTTCCAAAGAGACCTACAGCTGGGGCTTAGGATAGCGAACCAACAATCAAGCTGAAATTTGGAGCTTGATAAAAGCCTGTCAAATCGCCAGAGAAAGAGGAATCATAGAAATCCAAGCATTCAGAGACTCTGAAATGTTGATTAAAAAAATCCATATGGAAAATAAGTTCAATGACGCTATTCTAAATAAGAGCCTCCAAAGGCTTCGGAACATAATTCAAGAGTTTACCATCTTCAATTTCTACCATATTCTTAGAGAATCGAACAAGGAAGCTGACAAATATGCCAATCAAGGTTGCACACTAGCCCAGGGAGAACTCAGCATAAACAATGAAGCTCCAGTTCAAACATGTATCCCATGACAAGAGATAGAGATTGTAATAGAAATAGTAAGAAGAAATGTAACGAAGGCTGCTTTGGCTCCGGCCCAACCTGATCTCATCTATAAATAAAAAAACACTATCTTTTTCAGTTAAAAAAAAAAAAATTATAATTATTTTAAGGTGTGCGTGCAGACTTGCGAAAACAAATCGTGCTGCAAGAATTGTGGAGAATTACGAGGAGGGTGAGAGGTATGCTTAGCATCGTCTTCGAGATTTCCTCCGCCACAAAGGTTCCAAATTTCTGCCTTAGTTGGAGGCCATTTTCTTTAAAAAGGACAATTAATATCTTTGATGTATATTATTAATTAATATTTATTTGTAATTATTATGTGGGGCATGAAGTTATACCTATGAAGCCTTTTGCACAATTTTTTAATAAATATTTTTCTTAAATAAATTAAAATATTTTTATCATATAAATTAGAAAATTAGATTTTTCAGTGAAAGTTTTTCTGATCTTTATTGTTTTAAATGTTTTTTCAAAATAATCACATCATCCATTTTTTTTGGTCAAGACGTTGGTTCATAGATTTATGTGAATTGAGTGGTTAATGCAAACTCAAATGTTTACATTAATATATGACTTTCTCCTCGTATTTTTTTGAGGTTTCGTGACATTTTATTGTTATGCATTTTAAATTATAAAATTTTGGTGTACATTTCTTTTTGAGGTTTTGTGTCATTTTATTGTTATGCATTTTAAATTATAAAACTTTGATGTAAATAAAGAATGTATGTTGTATTTTTTCTTGATGAGACAGAGATTTTGTGACTATTTTTATTGTTATGAAAGGTAAGAAATTTTAATTTAATAAATGTATCTTTACAACACGAATGCTTTGTAAGAGTAGGAAGAAATTTTCTTAGTAAGGATATGTTTTGTAATAATAAGGACGAATCATTTCCTTTATGTATTTAAAGTTTTGGTTTTAAATAATTATGATATATTTTAAAAATTATATATATATATATATATATATATATATATATATATTAAAATTGTATAATTAAAAAAAATATCTAATATTTTTGCAAATGAGTTTTAAGAATAGAATTTGAACTTTTAACTATTTACAAAAAGGCATGCATTCTTAATTATTAGAATCATTCAATATGCATTTAAAATAGGTGTAGTTTAATCTAGCAATACAATTTTTAACCACATTATAATTTCTTGTAGATTACAATACAATTTTTAACCACAATATAATTTCTTATTTTTTTTAAATAGATGCTTTCGCATGCATAAATGTGTCCTTGACACACTCAATTTTTGTAAATTAAAATGTCATCTCATCTATTAGTTAGATTACTTTAAATATGACAATCAATTTAGTATTTAATATTCCAGCATGTTTACACACTCAATTTTTGTAAATTAAAATATCATCTCGTCTATGGAAAAATGTTGTAAACGCATATCCCACCGCTTACTTCACATGATATAAATATTTCATACCTCTGTCTATCAATGATAACCCAATCCGCCTTCCCCGCCTCAACAAGTAACTTTTCCATAGAACATCCCGGAAAAGAATGGGCTACCACCACATTGGAGAAAGCGTAATAGACATGGCTACCGCCACATTGCGAGAGAAAACCTCCCGTTGATTTGAATCCTTCCGCAGTACACTTGTACACGTACAGAGTTCGCTTTTCCTGAGAAATTTCTTCCAAAGCCTTCGATGATTTCACTCCCACGGCAGGTTTAATACTGGTGAAACTCCTAACCAAATATATGCTTTAATAAACACTCATAACTGAAATGTCATCAGTCTATTGCGACAACTAAATCTGCGCTAAATTAAATTACCCACAAATGCCGCAATCATTCATTCCAGTTTCTCTGCTATTTACAGTACCTAAGATTCCCAGATACCCACTCTAATTAAACGTCTCTGCCAATCCATCCTGCCTTCATGCTCGCATTGTAACTTTCTATTCAAAGCAATTTTTTTCTACTACAGCTACTACATCAACAGGCAGCGACTCTTCTACGACAGGCAGCGGCTCGTGTAACAGGCAGCGTGTCGATTTGGCTCTGATACCATGATGAAAAATCAAAATGCACTCGTATACTTTAAGGTGTATGCACGCACACACACAGATTTACATTCTGATTACTCTATTAAATAGAGTTTTTGAGATCCAACTTATTCCTAATTTAGAGAGAGTGGTTGAGAGAATTTCTCAACCATCACAAACCAATTTCTCAAATATGGAATGTATGCATTAACTCCAACAATGTTGACACACTCAATTTTTGTAAATTAAAATATCATCTCATCTATTAGTTAGATTACTTTAAAATATGACATAATCAATTTAGTATTTAATATTCTAGCATGTTGTTGAATTCGAGAATGTTTTAGTTACATATTATAAACTTAAGAAAAAATACACAAAAAAAATAAATTTAAGTTTAACGTCTCAATTGTTATTTTCTTGTACAACTTTTTTTATTTAAAAATCCTATCGACCTCTCTTTGCACCTTTTGGGGCAACTACTAGTTAGATAGAGGAGCTCTTGAAACAGACTGCCTGTCGAATGAATGATGCCGCCAACAAACCCCTGGGGTGGTTACCCCAGAGGTGAGGGAACAATTTTTCACTGTAGATCTCAAGGAACATAATCGAAGGGCCACGATTGAAGTGTGGATAACCATCATATTAATTTAATTGATATTTCATTAAAAATGAGGTTCTGGAGACTTCATATACGAGATTAGACCAAATATAATACAACCAAACTTATTTACCATATACACTCTATGTAAATGGAACCACTGTCATGATTTATAAATGTCTGGATTACCATGAAAGATCCCACGTAAAACGTTATATCTATGAACCTTATTCTGTGTTTTTTCCAATGGTTCAATCAATAACAAACAATAATCCTTCTGTAT
Organism: Pinus albicaulis; assembly: GCA_034641835.2. NCBI lineage: Eukaryota > Viridiplantae > Streptophyta > Pinopsida > Pinales > Pinaceae > Pinus > Pinus albicaulis. Next base: position 1,128,108,428 of record CM076581.1, on the reverse strand, counting down.
AGAAACGAATTAAATAAGTGAAGTGGGGTTGTGACACCAAATTGATATGCCAACAGGTATAAATTTCCTTTAGGAATTGATCTGGTGTCGGGAATGTCCTTCCCCTTACATTTCTTACTAAGGTATAGGGAGTTAACCCCTACATGGGAAATGAATGTAACCAACTACCAAAGAATCATTACCTAGGTAGTCAATTCTGGTGAACATTTTTCAACAAACACATGTACCAAGGAATTAAACTAGCATTTGCACCGAGAGGTGCAAAGTAACGCTGAGGAGTGGGGATACATCTTCCATACTAGATTATTTTTCTTTTGCAAACACCTTTATTTGTTAATGTAATCAAATATTCTCATTGTCTTCTAGCTTTCCCTAATTTAGCACGAATGATGACCAAAACTCTACTACAATTAGCTTGCACTCCACCCAAATTTTTGTTGTCTTTCTTTTTATTTTCTTAAAAATCTGTTGCATCCATCAGTGCTTTCTGCTTTTTCAATTCAATGTCATGTGCACAAACAATAATTTCTGCTGCAAATAGATAGATGGCTTTTGCTGCTTTGGTCTTGTGGTGACATAGGGCTAGATACAAGAGCCAGATAGAGAAACAATCTGTCCCATAAGCTATATTTAGCTTCGTGGATGTTAAAATAACTTCTTCTTCTTCTTCAATTCTATATCAAACTGTAGCTTTTGGATTATATAGTTGTAGATCTTCTTAGTTTTGGCATTTTTTTTAATATTTTTTTGGTCAATAATCTGAAATCAAAGATTTATTAAAACCACAATTTTGAGTTATGGAATATGCATAATCTGAGTGCTCCAAGTTTTTTCAGAGCACTAAATACATTTATGCATTCAAAAACACATTTTAAATAACCAAAAACCACAATTTCACCAAAAGAAAATTACTGTGAAAAAGTTAAAACACCTCATAATCATAATATCTCTATTTAAATTTATCATTAACAATTAGATTCTGATAATAGACTTGTTCAATCTTCTATATGATCAAGCTACTATAAGGCACCTGAGCTCCGAAGAGAACAAAAAAAAACCTATAAATGCACTTTGAATAGGTGCAAACACCTCTTTATTTTGAGGCACATAATTTTAGTGTGAGGCATATAATTTGAAGAAGCAGTTAGTCAACCTGATGAAAAAAAATAGATACATCAATCCATCATAGTTTACTGAACACTAAATGACGATGCAAAAGATTGTGCTTCTTACAGAAACAAAAATCCGAAAGATAATGTCTCTGCTATTAATTCATGAAATTACACTGGCAAAATTCAACAGTTTTGAGTATTTTCAACTAGTCTGAAATACAAGCTCTGAGAAATTTCTTTTTCACTTTGCCTAGGTATTTAGGGATCAAGGCACCATTTCCCAGTGCTGATAAGTTTGGATAAAATTTATCAGAGGAACAACCTATTTCTCACAGGATTCTGTTACAGAATAATGCTACTCGAGTAAGTCAAGTTAATTTTCTCTAAAACCTATGTTTTTCCCTACGTTCTTTAAGCACCTACCTAATTGTAGCAGCATGTGAAATAAAGAAAGGGAACAGTGGTGTTGACAGTTCAGGGTGGCATTAGAAGAAGCAAACATTGCTTAGAATTGCAATGGGTTATCAAATCTGATTTCTGAGCCTGGAAAATTAGTTGTGTTTGGTAAGCATTCTTTGACTCCCTACCAAGAAAATGTTTGATTAGATAATTTGATAAAAATTTTCTTATTAATATAAATAGACATGTACATATATAATTTATTTAAAGGTAAAAAACAAAAAAGTGACCTGCAATTTCAGAAGCCACAAGCACTCAGTAAACTAAGAAAATTGGGCTGGTTAAATAGATAAACACCTATTAACCTAATATAAGTCCCTTGGGCATAGATTTAGCATAGAAGTCTATACAGTATCCAAAACACAACACAATCAAATGGCTTGAGGACGAGGAAAACACACTGGTTGAAAATCATCAGGGAGCTGTAGATAATGGCCAAGCATTGTGCCATGGACCGTATTTCTTACTTCTTATTCTTAATGTCTATTTGTATTTGTATGTGCATTTGTTTTGAGCTATGAATGCCAACACGATTATTCATCTCCAACTACTGTCTATGGAATACCCTTTGCTTTTTCCTTTTGTCTGTTTAATCTGATCTAAAATGTTGGGGCTTACTGGATTTTTTTTTGTAGATGCAAGAGGTTCCATGCAATGGGTTTCCACCAGTTTGTTTTAGTAAAAGCCTCCACCTCGGCGTTCTCTGTAAAGGCATCTAGCTCGTGCGAGGGAGCTCATCGCTTCATAAAGAAATGCACAAATGCTGGAAATGTGGAGGCTTGCTATACTCTGGGGATGGTAAGCTGAATGTTTTCCTGTTTTTTTTTTGGCTTTAAATTTTTGGTAACAGTTGTCATCTCAATGTTTAGCAAGCCCTTGTGTCTGACAAGTTTTTAATTTTTTTTTTGGGCTTCCTGCAGATTCGATTCTACTTCCTGCAAAATAGGGGGCACGTGGCATCTCTGATGGCGAAGGTCGCGATTGCATCTCAGGGCCCTGCATTATATTCTTTGGCCATAATACAATTCAACTGCAGTGGAGGCGGTGAGAAGGAAAATACAAATCTGCAAACTTGAGCAATTTTTGACGTACATTACCTCCACTCCCTCGATCTCAAGATTTATTTTCTCCCCAGCTCAAATGGAAAACTCCACTGCAGGCTTGTGAGGTCCAAAATCTACATCTTTGGTCCTGCTAAGTCCCCCATACTCTATAGGCACATTCCCTGGAGATATAAATTTGCAATTAAAATCAAGTATTAAATAAGTTTATAGGAAAAGTTCATTGAATATATCCTTCATTCTATCATATATAATCAGAGTCTTCAATTGAGGATGAGCATATTTTCACTACATCAGAGAAGGAATTTCACATACTTGTACAAGGTCTCTGTGACTTTTCCTTCACGTGCAATTACAAATTTTCTCTTGGTACGTTGTGTCAAGAAAGGGCTCAACATGGAGTACAATGCACTGAAATTCCATGGGACATTGATGAACACTTGAAAAATAGAGAGAATACTAATTAAGAGGTGATTTGTCTATTTGATAAACTGAGTATAATATCCTCGTCCTTATAGGGCCCAACAAAATCCCACGCTTTCAAACTGAATTTATATAGAAAAAAGACTTAATTACATATGGAATACTTTACAATTAGCAAGAATATTGGAGAAATTCTTCAACATTGTACTTGAAATCAGATCATTTTTAATTCTGGCAAAGGCAACGGCAGTTGGAAGTCACAACCCAAAGGTAGTATGTTTGAGGATCTGTAGTCTACAATTGATAAGATTGGAATTCAAGTCCTAGAAAGATAAAATAGTCCATTACTATACTTCATAGGGTGATTTCATTTTCTTCAAAGTTTTGGGATAAGATAGAAAGAAAGGGTTTACTCCGTAAGTTTCTGGTGAAAAGCCTGATTCCCTCATTGTATTATGTGACAATGGGGGCTACCTTAACACAAGGGGTTATATCTCAACTAGTTGTCACCATATTACTGAGAATTTTTTTAGTTCCATACTAGCAAGTGCCTTATTAAACCCCACTAGGTAAGGTGCACTAATCTATGCCAATGGGCTTATTTGGGAATCTGGATACCATCTTCAAATGTGATGAAGCATCCTTGGGTTTCCCATGAGATTTCCCTTTGAAACAAAAATAGTGAACATTACGTTGACCATGAAAAAAAAAACCCTTGAGGGCAGTTGTGACCATACAAAGAAATGACTATATACGCCCCCTCCATCTCTAAACTATGTAATTCTGGGTGAAAAAGACAATGAGGCTGAAATTTAGATGGTCACAAAGGTCCACTAAGATTAAAAAAAATATGATTCAAGAAACAAAACTGGAAATGCATTGATACAAGGAAAACTTGAGAGAAGTGTTTTTCACTTACTGAAACACCACACAAATACGTGTTAACTCCTCATACCTGTCAAAATTGCATAGAATCTGTTAATCAATACGAAAAAATAAAATAACAATTGGAGGACACATGCACTAGAAACAGTAGCTTATAGTCATTTCACTAGTAAGATTGACATAGTGTTAAACCATTTACCAGGTTTCCATTCTAGTCGTGGTTTGCTCTGACACACAAATCGTAGGAACCTCAAAAAGACAGAGGCCCAGTGGAAGCCTCGAGATATTTTGATGAAGTAGATATCCTTCATGCACTTGGGCCAAAGGAAGACCATTCCTTGCAATGTAGCCCATTTGGACATGTTTTTTGAAGCCTTTCGAAAGGGAAAAAGGCAAAGGAAATAATATGTCCATGTACTCATTATACATAAGGTTTTGTAGGAATATTATTGAATTTTCATTGTATGAGTAACTAATAATTGAATGTCCATACTCAAATATTTTATGGGAAACTATTGTATTGTTTAATACAAAATATATAAAACCATATCTACCTACAGATCTCTATTAGATCCCTATATAAAAGGAACCTCTCTATAAAATATATATTGTAACTTTTAGCCTTTTTCAATCTGGGTTGAAGATATATGTAATTTGACACCATTTGAAACTAGCAACCATATGTCAAGTAATAAATATCTAGAGATGCATCAGAAATTCCAATTTTTGGTGTGCCAAAATTCTTAAAACACCAGATCTACGAGGACATCTAACATCATCCTTCTGATCATTTATATTTATTCTGATAGATTGTTCTAGGCAAGCTCGGAAAAGGCAAAAACATTTGTGTTTTGAGCAATTACGTACCTTTCTTGCTACCATCTCTAGGTAGTTATCTTGAAAAATTGCAAGAATTTGGTTTGATGCAGCTCTCAATTCTCTTTGGAATATTCTTAAGATCCGTGATCTGAATCATGGCATTGACACCACCAGGCTTGAAGTCAAGGATCTTGATGCCCTTCTCTAGAATTTGGACCCTCCATCTCAGAAACTTCTTCAGCTTCTCATCTTCTCCAAAGATCTTCTGGTAGAGCTCCTTGTCTCGAAAAATCCCATAAGCATTGTAGCACATAGGGTGGCCCACTTTATCATAACAATGCTTGCTAAGAATTTGTTTAGTTCCATACTAGCAGGTGCCTTGTTAAACCCCACTAGGTAAGGTGCACTAATCTATGCCAATGGGCTTATTTGGGAATCTCGATACCATCTTCAAATGTGATGAAGCATCCTTGGGTTTCCCATGAGATTTCCCTTTGAAACAAAAACAATGACCATTACATTGACCCTGAAAAACAAAACCCTTGAGGGAAGATTGTGACCATACAAAGAAATGACTATATACGCCCCTTCATCTCTAAACCATGTAATTCTCAGTGAAAAAGACAATGAGGCTGAGATTTAGAAGGTCACAAAGGTCCACTAAGATTTAAAAAAATATGATTCAAGAAACAAAACTAGAAATGCTTTGATACAAGGAAAACTTGAGAGAAGTGTTTTTCACTTACTGAAACACCACACAAAGTGTTAACTCCTCATACCTGTCAGCATTGCATAGACTCTCTTAATTAATAAGGAAAAATAAAATAACAATTGGAGGACACAGGCACCAGAAACAATAGCTTATAGTCATTTCACTGGTAAGATTGACATAGTGTTAAACCATTGACTAGGTGTCCATTCTAGTTGTGGTATGCTCTGACACACAAATGGTAGGAACCTTAGAAATACAGAGGCCCAGTGGAAGCCTCGAGTGATTTTGATGAAGTAGATATCCTTCATGCACCTGGGCCAAAGGAAGACCATTCCTTGCAGTGTAGCCCATCTGGACATGTTTTTTGAAGCCTTTCTAAAGGGAAAAACGCAAAGGAAAGAATATGTCCATGTACTCATTATACATAAGTTTTTGTAGGAATACTATTGCATTTTCACAGTACGAGTAACTAATAATTGAATGTCCATACTCAAATATTTTGTGGGAAACTATTGTATTGTTTAATACAAAATATATAAAACCAGATCTGCCTACAGATATATATTATATCCCTATATAAAAGGAACCTCTCTATAAAATATATATTGCAACTTTTAGCCTTTTTCAATCTGGGCCGAAGATATATGTAATTTGACACCATTTGAAACTAGAAACCATATGCCAAGTAATAAATATCTAGAGATGCATCAGAAATTCCAATTTTTGGTGTGCCAATATTCTTAAAATACCAGATCTACGAGGACATATAACATCATCCTTTTGATCATTTATAGTCATTTTGATAGATTGTTCTAGGCAAGCTCGGAAAAGGCAAAAAAATTTGTGTTTTGAGCAGTTACGGACCTTTCTTGCTACCATATCTGGGTATTTATGTTGAAAAAGTGCAAGAATTTGGTTTGATGCAGCTCTCAATTCTCTTCGGCATATTCTTAAGATCTGTGATCTGAATCATGGCATTGACACCACCAGGCTTGAAGTCAAGGATCTTGATGCCCTTCTCCAGAATTTGGACCCTTAATCTCAGAAACTTCTTCAGCTTCTCTTCGTCTCCAAAGATCTTCTGGTAGAGCTCCTTGTCTCGAAAAATCCCATAAGCATTGTAGCACACAGGGTGACCCACTTTATCATAACAATGCATGAACGCCACTGAATTCATATTCTCATCAAATTTCAGATCCTCTTCAACTATACTGTCAGCTCCAAATGCCTTCCTCCATGCCACACTATTCTGCAACATGATGAATGCATCATTCACCCTAAAATATCTGACACGAAGAAATTTCAGAAGTATAACATCATTCCTCTCATCATTCTTTGTGTGAAACAAAGGAATCCCCCAAATAGTAACATTATCATTGCAGCTCTGCAAAACCTCTGAAGGGGGTTTTTCATTCCCACTGACATTCTGATCATATTTCTCGTTCCCACTGCCATTTTGATCAGGGTGTGGCTTAGTGGGTTTGTTTTCCTTCACTCCGACATAGGCCTGCCCTACAAGAGCTATGTGTTCTCTCAAGCACCGCAAATTGAAGCTCTGCGCGCGGCGGTCCACAACGTCGATATCATGGATGGTGGAGAAATCGAGGCAGTCCACAACGTCGATCTCGTGGATGGTGGAGAAATTGATTTGGCCCCTAAGCACTAACATCAAGCTCCTGGTCTGTGATGACTAGCTCCCATCCAAATGTGTCGGGATCAGGTGGTTTCTCCTCCTCTGAAATGGCAAATCTTAGGCTAGGGAAGTTAGTACGTTGATAAGCTAGCTTGGGACAATTGTGCTTCCATTCCCTCCTTTCTCTTACATCTTTGCAAGCCGTAGGCCTATTCTCTGAGAGTCCTGATCAAATATTTCCCCACGACCTAAGGTAAGAAGTAGGGCGCATCTTCTTCATTCCCTTATCCACCTCGTGAGCATTTTCAATCTTGTTGTTTTTTACCAGGCCATCAATAAGCATATTTGTTGTGCCTACATAGGGCATCCAATTTCTACGCATTCTCTCTCTGCATAACTCATAAGCTGTGTCGAAATGCCCTTGCTTTGATAGAAAGTAAATGAGGGTGTAAAATCTCACTTCATTCGGATCACAACCCATACTAGACATATCAGTAAAAATTCTCTTTTCCTCTGCCATATTATTCTCCTTACAAAAAACAATAATCAGTGCATTGAAGCTGATAATAGTCGGATTCAGCCCTTTGGAAACCATTTCATCCAAAATATTTTCAGCATCGTTGGCCTTATGGCATGCACAGAGTTTAGATATCCTAATATTGTATGTGGCAACATTCGAAGGGAAAGTTTCCAACATTTTTCCCAAAATATCTTTGGCTTCCTCGTGTTTCCCTTGCTCGCACAACGCAGATAATAGAGTATTATAGGTAAATATATCAGGTTCACAGCGTTGTTTTCCCATTTCGTCTAGGAATGAAAATGCAGACTTGTGCTCATTCATTTCACAAATAGCCTTCATCACAATATTGTAAGTCTGCAGGTTTGATGATATACCCAAGCTATCTATATCTTTATAGAAATTATGAACCAATTTAGGGTTTCTAGATTCAACAGGGGCAGTGAGTAGGGCATTAAAGGACTTGACAGTCGGTCAAATGTTTAGGTTTTTCATTTGATAAAAGGATTTGATGGCATGTTGAGGCATTCCAGCAACACCATAGAGCATAATAATACAAGTAACGAAATACTCATAACAAGACTCGCTTACTTGCAATGAGTGCTCCAATATTTCTTCAATGGTGTCGATTTGTTTTTCGAGTTGTGCGGAGGGCATCAGCTGGTTTGAAAGCAGCAGCAGCTATTTTGGAAGCAAAACGATGTGTGGAGGTGCCATCGATCTCAGCATGTAACTGCTACGGAGCTATGGCCATATTTCGACATTGAATTCATCAATGGCGGAGCCGTGCCGGAACCATTCAAGTAGAAGAGTAAGCCTAGCAAGCATTTTATCAAGACCCAGCAGGATTCAAGCTTTCGATGTGGCAATCGAGATCTGCGCGCTGTGTTCCACAGGACGATGGAGAAATTGAGGACGGTTAGGATTAATTCTCTTTAAGTCACCCAATACTCTTTTGCCACATGTCAAGATATAATTAGTTAGACGGGTGATGAAGAAGCTCTCTGATTGGGTGGGGTGAACAATGTTTGCCAACCCAATCTCATAAAGAGAACGTCTCCAGCGTAAATATTGTTGTAAATAATATACAATACCTATCTGGCGTGGAAGCAATAATAAGAACATTGATTGACTTTCATGGTAAAGTTAAATTGATTTATTTTCATGTTGCAGTTAAATTGATTGTCTTTCATAGTAAATTTAAATTGACTATCTTTAATGAAATGGGTAAATGGTTTATCTCTAATGGTGAGGGTAATTTGAACTAATTGTAGAATGATAGGAATTTATTAATCCTCTCTTAATGGTAAATGATAATATAATTAATTACAATCCAATAGAATTAATGACAAGCCTAAAAAAAACAAGGAGTGGCTATGTAATTAGAAGAGAACCTCTAAGCAAAAGGAAATTTTATATGATGTTAAGTTCATAAGGGAGACGTGACATAACACTTTCTTACTAAAAGAGAATGTTAAGTTTTTACTTTATTTAGTTCCAACAATTTTCTCTACAATATGGGTTCACTTAGTGAGCTAGTTTAGCAATAGGTCCATACAACACCAATAAGTGGACAATTATTTCAAGACCATACAACAATAGTATGGCAGCAATTTTCTCTAGTTCTTCCACACAACAAAGTGTGAGGGAGGCACAATTATATAGGAGAGTAGAGATCACATGCATGTATATTTCTAGTTTTTCCACCTTCAATTATATCCAGTTTACTTCCATTCGAGAATTAGAAATTTCCAGTTTGCTTTAGTTCAATTAAATTTTATAATGCATGTATGAGTTATCCTTAGATAGGGTGCAGATTTGTAGATTTCCTAGGGTGCTCACATGGGAAAGAATTTAGTTTAGGTTGAGAGTGCAACTCTTAAGGGGACCCATTCTTGCATGCTATGTTTCATCTTCCCGTTGAAGGGTGCACTAACCTGGCACAATTATCGATGTTATTAAGGCACACTAGGTGATTAGACTCGAGTTAGGCTTTGACTAAGTCACCTCAAGAGCTTCATGCATGTCACCAAATTCATTGTATCTTCCTTCATCTTCATATTATATAAAGGAGATGGAGGGAACACACCTGTATTGATTAGATAATTTGTATTTTGAGTTATTGCACTGTATTTTCTTCTTTCCATATTTGGTAGAAGATAGATGTGATTGGAAATTCATATATGTTTTTATAGGTTTACAACTTTCAATTTACCTAGGGTTTTTAGAATTATTCCTCAAGTGAAAATTTTTATTACCACATTCTCGAAAACAATTTTTTTTTTTCATGAAATTGTTTATGTATGTTTTGGTTAACCATTTTTCTGCACATTTGTGATTGCACTTGATTGGTTTGGTTCTAAGCCTAATATTGATAACTACGATATATAGTATACCTAACATTTTGACACAAGAACCCAAATTTGAATGTCCATCAGAAAACTATATTGCACACCATTACAGTTCACATGATTTTACTTTCCTCACATGGAAAGGTGCATAATATCGATATAGAAATTTGATTCGAGAACAAAATGCATGAACATGTATAATGTAATATAAAATAATAAAGCAAGACATCAGAAACTAAGAAACTAGATAGCCTTTATTTTAAAAATATGAAATAAGTTCACCTATAGAATCGGGAGGTAAGCTTACCTTTGGCCTAAGGATGAATTAGTATAATTTATGCCATGATTGTAGTCCAACTGATTTGTGAGCACAAGTACAAAATGTTCGTGACAATTTCCCAACTCCTTAGGAATCTCATAAGTGAGGGAGTTCCTTGAAACATCTAATGTTTCAAGCATGGAATGCTTTCTAATCCTTGGTGGGATACCTCCATCTAAAATATTTGAAAACAAGTAAATGGACAAAGTCTAGAACAATTCACTAGTTGCGCAATAATTTCACCAGTCAACAAGCTGCTCCATAGATGGAAATACTCTAGAGGGATTGGAAGCTTCTTATTAGATATTATTCTATCACTCCAGAGATTTTATTGAAAGATAAAGATAATAATTTTAGCTCTAGGAGATCCCCAAGGCTTGGAGTAATTGACCCATTTAGCATGTTTCCTTCTAGAGTTAATATTTTTAATTTGTGACATCTACCAAGCTCCATGGGAATGCTTCCAATAAGGAAATTATACCCAAGGTTGAGTACACATAACGTACTCAATTCCTTTAATTCAAATAGATTTTTTCTAGTAAAATAAATGTCATGAATTTCAATTGCTTCCAGAACCCTTAGTCTTGTCATCTCTCTTTGAATCTCTCTCGAGATTGCATTATAAGGCAACTATAAAATGTGAAACTATGCCAGGCTTTCAACAAATAGAGAAAATTTAATTGTAATCATGCATACCACCTGATTTCCTCTTGGTACCCATCTAAAACATTTTTTACCACAAAGTGATGAAGCAGAAGACATGGCAGATAGATGAGTTTGTTTTTTCAAAATCCTAGCTCCCGGAAAGCTTGTTGAAACTTATATTCCAAATGTGGCAAAGTGAAAAAATCTAGAGCATGGTTCCACAAGGTTTTTATTCCCATCCCTTTATTCAAACGTGGAAGAGGAAAATCCCCCTGCTTGGAAATCCAAGCCAGTGCTAATACTGAGGCCCACAACTCTTCTCAAGCCATCACATGTAACCACACTCCATGAGTGAGGATGATTATGACCATATTCTAGAACATAACTTGAAATAGAAATATATTAATTATAGTGCATAGAAGTAGAAAAATAGATTGTTTGTCATTACAACACATCTAATACAAATTAGTGAATAACAACACTTTCATAAAATCCCTTAGATACTGAAAAAAATCACAACACCAAGAATAAATTTGGAAAACAAATAGAAAAATCATGTTCCGCTTGAGTATGCAACATGAATTTCATTTAAGAGTTCTTTTTACAGTGTATTCTTCGTCATTGTTCTCCGTAAGTTTTCTTCATTTGAGAGGCAGAGGTATTGAGATTCATGTTGTGCTCATTGGAGGAAAATAAGTAGGATAGATAAAAATTTCACTTTTCAATCCATTTTGATTCTTCATGCACATAGTCACTTTCAAAACAAGATCCACCCTAGAATTTTCAGAGTAATACCCTTCAAACCCCTTTATGCTATTATTTCTCTTATTGAAGTTGCTTGGGCGGTTGCAACTTCTCTCGAAACACTTGAATGTGATCTTTCCAAAAGCATTCCTTGATGGGATTTTAGAAAATCTCTTGGGATTTGTGTTTTGAAAATGTGGTCTATCGATCCTCAATTTTAATTGTTTATTATTCATTTGTTGTGTTATGAAGGGTTTGATATTAATCATCATGGACCTGTAGAGAATCAAGTAGCAAAACAATTCGTCCAAATCAATATCTAGATATTAGACAAAAATTTGAGTTGAAGTGTAGTCAACGACAGATTCACAAGGTGGTAACAATGACTGTGACAAGATCAAGGGTTTAATCATTGTAAACAATAGGTTCATGAGATATTTGGGGTTCTTGGGAGGCTTGGGAGTAGGGATCAATCTTTAGGATTTCTTGAGGTTGAGTAGCTCATTCCACTAGCTAGGTGAAAACTTGGGTGCCTTCAGGGATGGATCCTTCCTAACGACATTGGAATCCATTGGAATTGAAATCAGAACTAGTGTAGAGGGAGGGCTTCGACCAGAAGACTCGAGATGTTAACCTATAGGATAAGTATAAGATTATTTCCCCACACATTTGAGCTATCTTTCTCTCTCATGAAATCCCAAGAAATCCATCTTATCACCCTGAAATTATCTCTGCTTTCCCATTTCTCCTACTGCGGTTTCCTCCGAAAAACTCCATAAATTGGATTGTGGCCATAAGGTCCTCGAAACGAAATGGAAAAAGCCACCTTGAGTTAACTCTCGTCACGATTGCAAGAATGACTCAAAATTTGGAGGATTTGTAGCAATAAATATCTCAGTCAACAATCCCCCTCCCCTTCATTTTCTTGCGAGGGCATGAGAATAGATAGACCTAGAACAAAGATTCCTTTAAATGTATACATTTTGAGTACTCCAAAATATAAATGTATGACATGTTGGAGTGAACCAGGGTATTATAGATTAGAGGTTGTAGAGTGACGATAAGAGCATTCCCATACACCTACCAATTTTCAATAAGCTTTTGAAACTTGAAAGAATGTACAGGCCAGTCGGTAATATGATGTCAACATAACAGATGGCAATTTCTCATAGGTTCTTGACAAACTACAGAATTTTGGAAAGAAACCTCCACTTAAAGAATTCCTTCAGCATAATAAACATGAATATAAACCTTATGTGACCACAACGAGCTTCGGCTGGGAGTTGACAAATTTTTCCCTTCATCTAGCGAAGTCATCACCTAAAACCCTGAAGTATTTTCAGTCAAGCAGCGCAGGGTAAAGGCATTGGCATTATATTGTTAATAGTTGGAAAAGTGAGTATTCAAACCTCCACCTTGTTGAATAATCACCCCTCACCATGCCCAATCCTTATGAGTTTTGTACCATTTGGATTGAAGTGCAGAAATTACGTACATCCATTTGGTTGACCCACAAGCTAACACAATAAGGTTTTTATTTCCCTGGATGAGGAATTCTTTGTCATGAGTTCATATTGAGTAAGGTAGACCCTGAGTGGTTGTAAACCAACATATGTACCCTAATTTTAGAACATCCTGGAAGTGTCAAATGAGACTGCCTATTCAAGACTAATAAAGAGTTGAAACCAACTCTTGGGGGAAAGCATATGAGAGCTGGTAATAGAGGAGATTTAGAGATTTAGTGTAGAAAGAAAAAAAATGGTTGGGAGTGTTTAATGATAACCTCCCCATCCAGGCTCAAGTCTCATTTACATGATTCATGACGCTCCTTTGTGAGCTTCCTATGTAACATTTATCTTGATATTTACCTCTTACTTGATTCTTGCAAATAGAAAGAAGATATAAATTCCAAATTAATAAATAAATAACCCCATTTTCGTAGCTATACATCATAAATCGGGTTACTAAAGTAACCACCTCCAGTGATCGTGAATATAAGCGCATTTTGGTGCCTCGCAGTGAAATTTTGGACCATTTGGGTGAGGGTAATGGTGGTCATTTTGGGTGAAGACATTGAGTTCAATACTATCATCTATATTTAATGAATTGGCCATATTAGTTACTATCCTCTCAAGTGAGATAGAAATTAGAATATTAGTTGGGGATGAATCACTCAATTATGATTCAATATTATCCAATGTAATGCATATAACTTCTCCATGTGTGGTTGTAGGAGTTCATATAGATCAAGAAAGAAGAGTATATAATGAAAATGATCCTTTCCTTGTACTCATTGATTGTCATTGTCTTTGGAATGTTCCTTTGGTGGGTGATACAAGAAGGGTTATTATTTGTTGTGACATTGAGGAAAATCCAGAATATTCAATTTACATGGGTGACACTCATTGTGGGAAACCATGGGAAAACAATTTCTCCAAACTGGACATTTGAGAAAGAAATTTTTTGAAACAAAAACAAAGTATAAGTATTTATGGAATGCAAATATTTTCACTATTGTGCCACACGTTGAAGACCTCAAAATAGTCATGTGGCTCATGGGGTTTAATTTGGATAATGAAGACATATTACATTTATGGGAAAGTTCTCATAGGGTCAACTTAGAATAAATGCATCATAGTATAGATTATTGATTGTATGGTGCAGAATCTAGTATTCATCGGTAAAAGCTTCCAGCTAGGACTGCTAAAGCTTGGATCAGCTATGGGTTTCTTGGTCACAATTTGTCTAGACTTTGTGCAAAGAATTTTTAGGGAGAGAATAATGGAATTGGTATTTGCAACAATTGTCTTTCTTTACATCCCAATATACAGACAAGCAGTTTGAGTTTTATGAATTTAATACATAGCATTGGATAACAAGCCCAAGTTACCTCCATAGGGTTTTCAAGAAAGAATAAAGTAAAAATGTAATATAGGAAACTGTATAGATAACAATAGTTGTTGAAATTCTTGTAGTTGTAAGATAAGATCTCGAAGGCCTAAATATTATTGACGATGTAGCTACATAAATATGTGATGGATATAGACATCATCACATTGCAAATAGTCAACCACTCTAACCCAAAAAGCACATGTTTATTTACTGGTTCATGTGGATTTTATTATTGGCTGGAGTGATACTCCGCTATGGAGCTTGGAGAGAAATGGGTATGATTTGAATATCATGGAAATATTCAATATAGGTAGCAATAGTTGCGAGATCGAGAGGGAGAATTTGATACGTGATGATTCAAGAAATCAATTAAATATTTAGGATCACAGGTCCATTTCTCCTCCCTTTTATAGGGATGACCAATTTCACTTGATGCACTCACTGTGACTGAATATGACTAGCATTGTCAATGCATCTTACAAAATCACGTCATTAACAAGCCTTGAAATAATAACATGGGTTGAGGGTCGATGTGGAAATGGATTGAGGAAAAAGTATCTTAACAACTACTGTTATAAAGCGTCACAATATTTAATATGCGGAGATGAGAGCAATGAAAATGTTCCCAAGCTTTTTTTAGTTTTAGAGCAATTGATGGCACAAAGAAATTTTCAATATGTGAACACTTGGGTGATCTTATTATTCATATGACAATGTAAATGGAAATTATATCTCATGATATTTAACTACAATGATTTAGAGGTTATTTTCATTCAAGGGATTGCATTTTTACTCTGTGGAGGTGAGTTTTATAATGTATATTGTTACCCCTCAAAATTCATGAAAATTTTTAGATCTTCACAGGCACGTTAGGGGTCCTATTATAGGAAGAAAATATTGTTATGTAGCAATGATATTTCTAAGCTTAGAAATCTCCTTTCATGTCAAGGAAATATTGATGGGGCCATGAGAATAAAAGAATATTTGTTGGCCTATAATACTCATCATCAAAATAGATCAGTTGTCTGAGGAAAATGGGAAATGTCCTGGAAATACACCATTGACGGCAATAGGATAAAAATGGGAAATGCCTCGGTCAGGCACCATTCATGACACTTTGAGTAAAATGTAAAACTCCCTAGCCACGCACCGTTGACGTCTCTCTAAAAAAAATGGAAAATGCCTCGATCACACACCATTGATGGCTCTTTGAGGAAAATGGGAAATGCCTGAGTGAAAAACAAAATTTTTACTGAGAAAAAAAAAAGAGGGTTATGTTTTGATAGAGACATTAAAGAAAATAATTAAATATTAATTAAAATTAACAAGAATAGAAAAAATACAAGTTGAGATGAAATCGTTATTTCATCTCAAACTAATGTCTTAAAACGCCTCTATGTGTAGTATTGGCATGGTGAGTCCACTCCAAGAGTTCCTCCATCATGGAGAAGGTAAGTCCATGGCTCTTTGTCAAATATCCAATAAATTGAGAGAATCCCAAAACTCCATCTCAAACTAATGTCTTAAAACGCCTCTATGTGTAGTATTGGCATGGTGAGTCCACTCCAAGAGTTCCTCCATCATGGAGAAGGTAAGTCCATGGCTCTTTGTCAAATATCCAATAAATTGAGAGACTCCCAAAAATCCATCCTTGCGCAAATATTGGCTAAAAAATGTGGGTCCAACAATGCCTATTGCTATAAACCATTCTTGGCCAATAAGATGCCCAAAAACAACCGAAACTATGGATTTTTTTAGAATTGTTGTGCATTAATTCATATTTAATTTCATGGAAGGTCTTCAACGTTCATTGTGGAAAGGGCTACATATTACGAAATATCAACTACTTGTGAGTTGATATCAAGTGAGGTAGCTTTAGTCCAAATGAATAAAAGCTTATCTTTCATCTACATAAGGGTAGCCTTTATGAATTTTGGATTCACAATATATATTCAATGTCTATATTCATAAAGGTGGCACTTGAGGACCCTAAAAACCTTAATATATAGTTCATGAGTAAAATTCCTAAATTTTTTCACCTTGAATAATTTTTGGAGTTCATTACATTGTGATAATGACAATCACGCATCTCTTGGGTAACCTAATTTTTGTGGGTTGACACTACAATTCTTGGGGATACCTCTCAAAATACTCTCCTTTGTCTCTTCACCATATTGAAATAAATTGAGGAGAATGCATTAATGGAATCTTATGTGGTATGTTAACCCATACTTGTATCATCCAAACAATTAAGGACCTACATACTATGTGCCAAAGTCATATAAACTCTATTATTTTTATTTAGGAAAATATTAATCAATATTTACATATAAGTTTCCAACCAAACAAAACATATTAAAGAATGGATAGGATTGTTGTTAGTGTTTAGAAAAGTGAAGAGGGAAAACACTACACAAATCGATATATGGTAGAATCTTTACCAGATCAAAGGATATAGAGCAATACATTCTTTACAAGCAACCATAATCATTACACACCCTTTCAATATTTGCATTCATAAATTTGGCACAAGACAACAATAACTCATGATGATGATTTTTAATCATTGCATTGTTATTAGAAGCCAAATCTCTATCAGGAACATGCATAAAGTTTCATCTGATTCACTATGTTCTATTTGGAACATGTTATACTTTGATTTTTATGGCTCTATTAATTCTCTCCCCATTGCACCTCTTAGTGATTTCCTACTTACCATTTCATACAGAGGCAACTCCAAAACATTATGAATATGAATTTATAACAAGTATTGTTCCATTTGACATAATTAATTACAATTTTGTGTTGGCAAGGCACTAATTATTTTAAATTCAAAGTAAGGAGATGTCATATGTCATACTTACTAACAACAAAATTTAACCAAGATCTAGGGGTTTCTTCATAACTATATTTAAAAGCCTTTGCCAAAATATAATGTGCAGTACATTATGCATAGTGCAAGTCTTATTCTTATTAAAACATAAAACAATACACTGCAGACATTAACACAATACATAACTATAGCCAATATCTATGTAGAAACTTGCATAATGCTCTCTAGAAGATTTCTTGATCAATTCATCAATTCTAGAAGTGGGTGTATTTTCTAGTGGGAACATATTCTCAGCAAGAGGGTCACACATTGATGATCCCCACATTAGAAAACACATTAAATAAACTTCCCCTAAATGCATGCCCCAAAGTTAGAGAACCAAAATTTATGCAGAAACTCTTTTAAATCGGATAGCATAAATACACTGAATAAATGATGTTCATTTTCAAAAGCATCTAACCATTTTGAAGAAAAAATTTGAAGAATTTGAAACACTTAAGAACTTTCATGCATTGATTGAAAATGATACACAATCTCATATTGGCTCTATTCATACTGATAATGGAAAAGAATATACTTCAAATGAATTTGAAAAATATCTTGGCCAACATGGGATCAAACATCAAACAACCGTGCCTTATAATCGCAAACAAAATGAAGTAGTTGAAAGAATAAACGGGCCAATCTTAAATATGGTACGTTTAATGATGTTTCTCAAGAATGTTAAGCTGATGTTTTGGGTTGATGCCATTCTATGTGTTGTGTATATAAAGAATAGGTGTCTATATCATGCTATAAGAAACAATACTCCCTATGCAATGTGGTATTGCCACATTCCTTCTGTGAGGCATCCTACGATTTTTGGTTCCACCTGTTATGCCTTCATACCTAAGGAACAGAGAAACAAAATTGGTGCAAGGAGTCACAAATATATCTTCTTAGGGTACTTAAATAACTCCAAAGAATACCATATCTATGATGAAGTGAATAATAAGTTTATAATATTTAGATATGTGATCATTCTTGAATCATCCAAGACTAACAATGTTGTTGAGTGGGATTTTGATTGCTTGGATAGATTCAAACATGAAAAGTCTTTTCAAGAGTTTTATAATGATATTACACATATTGAAGGGGGGGTCCCTATACTGGATCAACCCATGGAATCTCCTTTTGAATCACTCTCTCCCCCACGTGAAATTCCATTCATTGATTAATATGATACTTTGAGGGATGTCATTAACATAATTGGGAGGCTAAATATTGATTCAACCCCATCTCTATCAACTAAGCAACCTAGGCCATCTCAGAAATTTCCTCCAAAATGGATGACAAAGACACTTGAAAGTGTTCATCCCAATGAGGTTTGAAAGACAAGAATAAGAATCCCAACTAGATAAAATGGAGGTGTTATTGACAATCCTGATTCACTTATTGATATGGATGTTTCTTTTAATTGTGAACTAAATTTTTCTACAGGTTTTGAACCAAATTCCTTCAAAGAAGTTGATTCTCGTGATGAATGGAAAGTAGTGATGCAAAAATAATATCATGCTTTGATAAATAATGGAACCTGGAAGCTAGTTCATCCTCCATTGGGAACCAAACCAATAAAATGCAAGTGGGTCTTCAAGAACAAGTATAAAACAAATGGCTCACTTGAAAAGCATAAAGCCAGACTTGTGGAAAAAGGTTTTGCATAGAAAGCAGGGGTCGATTATGAAGATACTTTTTCCCCCACGGAAAAATGGGCTACCATCTGGACACTCTTTTCCTTGGCAGCTCAAATGGTTGGAAATTCCATCAAATGGATCTAAAAACTACTTTCTCGAATGGAGATCTAAAAGAGAATGTTTTTATGTCCCAACTAGAAGTATTTGTTGTGAAGGGTTAGGAATACAAAGTATGCAATATTGTAAAATCCTTGTATGGCCTCAAGCAAGCACTACGAGCTTGGTACGAGAAGTTCACTGACCATCTTCTGAAATTCAATTTCATACATTATGATCTTGATGATGCAACTTTGTTTGTCAAGAAAGTTGGAAAAAATGGTTTTATATCTTGTGGTGTATGTAGATGATATTTTGATGACATGGAACAATGAGAACTGCATTGCATCCATAAATAAAGAACTTATGAAAGATTTTGAAATGACAAATTTGGGCTATTTTCACTACTATCTTGGTATTGAAGTAACCCAACATTCAAAGTTTATTTTCCTCTCTTAGAAGAAGTACATTGGAGATGTGTTGGACAAGTTTGGCATGGTTGAGTGTACTCCTTTAATTACTACAATGGAACATAATTTAAAGCTCACACCCATTGAAGGAAAACAATTTGAGGTTTCAAAAAGGTATAGATAGCTCGTAGGAAGATGCACTCAACTCTACAAACCATTACTTCATATGAAAAAATTCCTTCATTATTCTCAAGCATAAATGCCTCAAGCTCTGATGCAAAGAGGTCATCATCAACTACAATCCTACCAATTAGATCACACATGTTATTCACTTCTTTATTGGTAGCTTCACCATCATCAACAAGGTCTATTGTTAGATTCACTAATTCACAACTCACTTTGCAGTCACCATCCACATGTGTCTCATCACAGTGTTGAACCTCTAATTAAACTGAGAGGGGGGGTGAATCAGTTTAATACATTCCTGATCTTTTAAAACTTTTCATTAAACTTATTTACACCTTCATTTCAAACTCAATTTGATGTGAGAGTAATTTTAGAATGTAATCAGAAATTATTAGTTTAATAAAGCATTAGACTTAATATGAGAGCAGCAGGTATTAAGCAAATGATACATATCAGATCAATACATAAATATCATGCACAGAGACACCAGATATAAGTGGAAACCCATAAAGGGAGAAAACCACATCTTATTATTGTTGTGATGCGAAGGCAAGCTCCAACTCCCTCTCACCACTGTTTTTCTGCAGGCACCAACCTACAGGAGGCTCCTACCTCAATTCTGCAAGCTACAACTTGCAAGGAAGCACCAACTCCCTTCAGTTTTCTGCAGGGACCAACCTACAGGAGGCTCCAACCTCAGTCAGCTACAACTGACAGCTATCAAGCTGCAACTTGATAGGGAAGCTCCAACTTCCTCATTTTCTAAAACTGAATGTTTGCTGATTTACCTCAGATATCAGCTCTGTTCTGTAGCTTCTCTTAATCTTCTCTGCCTTCTATATTCTGCATTCTCTCTATATATGCTCTCTCCCTTGCTCTCAAAAACTAACTCTGCATATCAAGATGATATTATTTATAGATTTCGTCACATGACTGTTTGTATTCTGCTTGGAATTCGAAATGGAAAGTCATGTCTCTTTGCCTTCTGCCTTCTCACTCCTTTTATCAGCTTACTCAGAAATTATGACTGTAGGTGTCAATTTTAACATTACAGTGGGAGTTTGTTTTCTCTCGGAGACTTACCAATGCATCACAAACAATAAAAACAATTAAAATATTTACATTCTTATTACAAAGTGAACTCTAGCTCAACTCATTTAGTCTTTTGAATCGATGCGCATTTGTCTTTTCTTTGGTTGTCTTTGTCCTTTTTGTGACTGTGTTTTATCTCCTCTCAGTTCCATTTGCTTTTCTGTCCTCTGTGGGGGTGTAACAGCTGCATACGTGTAACTCTGCCTTTTAAATAAATGAAATGCAATTGCTGACTTTTTAAATCAGGGCAATTTCAACCCTTTTCATGCCACGAGTGTCTTGTTGATGTGGAAGTTCCGCAAGTGGAACGAACATAGATCACAGTCGTTGTATATTAATAATCGCCCTCCCATTAAGCCGAGGCCCGAGGGTTCACAACCCATGTGGCATATTTTAATACAACTGCAACCGTGCTTTATATATATCTAACAACAATCCTTTTATATATAAACAATCACCCTCCACCTTAAGCCTTTGGTCTTATTTTGCAATCCAATGAGTCGAATCACAACCACTAATATATGAAAGGGTCGGGCCCCACATCTCCGTCGGCGAATCGGTGGTGTCAAACGAAAACTTGCGATTGCAATTGATCAAACGGATGCGATGACCACATAAAACATGTCTCATAGCGCAATCGGGTCCGAACTTTGAACAAATGCAATCGGGGCGCATAATAGAAAAGTTCCGATTGCGATCAGAACACGGATGTGATTTGCACATATTAACTCCCGCATATAACAGGATCGGGTCCGCCACTTCAATCGCAGCATTTTACAAAAGACTTGCGATCAATCGGAAAGTTCCGATTGCGATTAAGATCCCGGACGCGATTGAACTGATTAACTCCATCGTATAACGCCATCGGGTCTGCCTCTTGATCGGAGCATATTACAAAAGACTTGCGATCAATCGGGAAGTTTCGATTGCGATTAAGATCCCGGACGCGATTGAACCGATTAACTCCATCGTATAACGCCATCGGGTCCACCACTTGATCGGAGCATATTACAAAAGACTTGCGATCAATCGGAAAGTTCCGATTGCGATTAAGATCCCGGACGCGATTGAACCGATTAACTCCATCGTATAACGCCATCGGGTCCGCCACTTGATCGGAGCATATTACAAAAGACTTGCGATTGAACCTTTTCTCCAATTGCGATTGGGTGAGGGGTCCCACCTTATAAGCCATTTCGTTTTGATAGAACCTTTGGTTATATAGATATAAAGCACTCTGCTTGTATATAACTGATATATATGTTTATATATATATTTTGCTGCTGGAGTGAAGCGATTCCTGGAATAATGTTTGTATATGTTATATGTGCTCCGCTTGTTGGAGGGTGTGATTCCCGGAATTTTATAACTTCTCTCTACCTCTGTCTCAGCCTCTGCTGCGCCGGTTGGAGAGTGCGATTCCTGGAATTTTATAACTGCTCTCTATTGCTTTCACTGTGCTTCTTTTGCCTTCCTCTGCTTCACCGCTGCCTCCTTTGCCTGAGTGCTGCCTCCTTTGCCATCAATGAAAATATTTCCAACAGTCTCCCCCTTTGGCATTGATGGCAATCCACTTTCTTTGTTTGCCTTCTCTTTGTCTTGTTGCTTGCTCTTCCTGTTTGCCTGCTCTTCCTCCTGTTGTTTGTTCTTCCTCCCCCTTTGACATCAATGGCAAAGGACGACATCTCATCTCTCCGTATGAGCTCTGTCGTTGCATTTCCTTTCTCTGAGTTACGTTTAGGTCCTCTTCTGGTGAAAATGTACTATGCTTCTCCAGAGTGATGTATGAAACTTGTTGAGAGAACACTTTGGTATAGTGAGTTGATATGTGTTTTATAGCTGTGATTCATTTGTAGTGCCTGTAATATGTGCTAGATTGCAGACAGAGATGATGCATTTTACGATTGAAAGGTTCTTGTTGCTTCTGAATGATGATAATATTGATAATGCTGATAATACTGATAATGTTGATCCTGTGGACTTGTTTTATGCTTATCTTGCTGGTTGTTCTCCCCCTGGAATGATATCTTCATTTTGTTCTCCCCCTAAGACTGTACTTTCTCTTCATATTAGAGAATAGTATCTACAGATACTACCCCTAGTTTGTCTCTCAAGTATTCGAATGGTTCTCTGGCAAGTGGTTTGGTAAATATATCTTCTATATGTTCTTTCGTTGATACATAGTCCAGTTTAACTATCTTCTGAGCCACTTGTTCTCGGAGAAAATGATACTTGATTGGTATATGTTTAGTTTTTGAATGAAGCACAAGATTTTTAGATATACTTATAGCACTTGTATTATCACATTTGATTGAGATAGGTTCATTAATGCTTACCTTCATGTCTTGAAGTGTTTGCTTCATCCACATGACTTGTGTACAACATGCTGCTGCTGCAATATATTCTGCTTCTGCTGTAGATAGGGAGATAGATGTTTGTTTCTTGCTTAACCATGCCACCAGACTTTCTCCTAGATAGAATGCACCTCCACTTGTAATCTTCCTGTCATCCACACAGCTGGCCCAATGCGCATACGTATGCATTTGTTAAGGTGAAGCTTTTGCCTTTAGGATACCAAAGCCCATATTGTGCTGTTCCTTGTAGATATCTGAGTATTCTTTTTACTGCCAAAAGATGGTTTTGTTTAGGTGTTGCTTGATATCTTTCCACTAGTCCTACTGCTAGCATGATGTCTGGTCTTGAAGCTGTCAAGTACAGCAGGCTTCCTATCATGGATCTGTAGAGTTTTTGATCTACATCTGCAGACCCATCATTAGCACACACCTTGCATCCCGTGATCATGGGGGTTGTCACTGGTTTGCAGTCCTCCATTTTGAATTTTTTCAACATTTCTTTTAAGTAATTTTCTTGAGAAATGAATGTGCTTGTGTTCTTTTGCTGAATTTGCAGTCCCAAGTAGAAACTGAGCTCTCCAATCATAGACATTTCAAACTCTGTTTTCATCTCATCAGCAAACCCTTTTGCTAGTTCATCTTTGTTGCTTCCAAACATAATGTCATCAACATATACTACAACAATCAGGAGTTCATCTTCATGGGCTTTTATGTATAGATTGCTGTCTACTCCACCTCTCCTAAAACCCTGTTTTTGCAAATATTTGTCCAGTCTTGAGTACCAAGCATGAGGAGCATGTTTCAGTCCATATAGGGCCTTCTTCAGTCTGCACACATAGTCTTCTTTGTCTGTCAATGAGAAGCCTTCTGGTTGTTCCATGTACACTTCTTCTTCTAGATCTCCATTAAGAAAAACAGACTTTACATCCATTTGATATACCTTGAAGTCTTGGTAGCATGCAAATGCCAGGAACATTCTGATAGCTTCCATTCTGGCTACAGGGGCAAATGTTTCTTCATAATCAAGTCTTTCAATTTGTGAGTATCCTTTGCAGACCAGCCTGGCTTTATTTCTGATTACTTGTCCTTGCTCATTCATTTTGTTTTTGAATACCCATTTTGAACCAATGATATTTTTCTCAATAGGTCTAGGAACTAGCTCCCAAGTATTGTTTTTCTCAATTTGATCCAATTCTTCATTCATTGCTTTTACCCAATACTTGTCCTTGCTGGCTTCTTCAAACTTCTTTGGCTCTATTTGTGATAACATGGCTATGTATACTTCTTCTGTTTGTTCTATTAGCTGTCTTCTTGTCTGGACTCCTGCTTTCTTGTCTCCTATGATCTGATCTTTAGGATGATTCTTCTGAGTGTATCTTGAGGGGGTTTTTGGGCTCAGTTCTGCATCTTCTATTGTCTTGTTGGTTTCATCATCATTCTAATCTTCTTCTTCATGATTATCTGATGGACTGCAGCAGTCTATATTTCTTGTATTGTTTGGAAATTCTTCATCAAATCTCACATCAATACTTTCAACTATTTTCCGAAGAGTCTTATTGTAGCACCTGTACCCTTTACTTTTGGAAGCATATCCTAGAAAAATCCCTTCATCTGCTCTTGCATCAAATTTCCCAAGGTTTTCATCATTATTGATCTTTATGTAACACTTGCTACCAAAGACTCTGAAATGTTTTATTGAAGCTGGCTTTCCATGCCATAGTTCATATGGAGTCTTGTCACTGCTTGGCCTTAAGTGAGCTTTATTAAGGATATGTACTGCTGTGTGTACTGCTTCTGCCCAGAAGTTTTGAGCAATATTATTCTCTTGCATCATAGCTCTGGCTATTTGTTGTACAGACCTGTTTTGTCTCTCTGCTACTCCATTCTGCTGAGGTGTCCCTGCAATAGTAAATTGTTGCTTTATTCCATGTTCATTACATAGGTCTACAAAGTCATAATCTGTGAATTCTCCTCCTCTGTCTAATCTGATACATTTCAGCTTGCATCCAGTTTGATTTTCTGCTAATGCTTTGAATATCTTAAATTTTTCCAATGCTTTTGATTTATTTTTGAGAAAAACAACCCATGTCATTCTGGAAGAGTCATCTATTATCAGCATGAAATAGGATTCTCCACTTGGTGTCCTAGTTCTAGCAGGTCCACATAGGTCCATGTGCACAAGTTGGAGTGGTCTTCTTGTTGACAGCTCCTCTTTAGATTTAAAGGATGTGCGAGTCTGTTTCCCCAATTGACAAGATTTGCATATAGTACTTGAAGGCCTTTTTATTTCTGGCATATCTCTTACAACTTTCTTCTTGCTCAGTCTGATGATATGGTCAAAGCTGAGATGTCCCAATCTCCTATGCCACAACCATGACTCCTCAAGTTTGCTAAGATGGCAGGCTTCATCCTCCTCTCTCACTATGTACACATTACTCTTTGTTCGAACACCTTTGAGTAGAGTTTTTCCTGTTGTGCTTGATCTGACTACACAATCTTGTGCTCTAAAGAGAACTTCACAGCCTTTATCACACATCTGACTGACACTAAGTAAATTTTCTTTCAGCCCATCTACATATAATACATCTTGGGCCTTTCCTCTGCCATTGTCTATGCTGACTGATCCTTTTCCCTTGATCTTTCCTGATTTGTCATTTCCAAAAGTGACATTGCCCGATTTCTTTTCGTCAAGAGTTAAAAACTTGTTTTATCTCCTGTCATGTGTTTAGAGCAGCCACTATCCAAATACCATTGACTCTTCAAATCTTGAGTAGTTAAAGCCAAGTCACATTTATTCGCCTTCTTTATCCACTGGAGGCCCCCTTTTGTTTGGTATCTTTTGTGAGGTGATGAATTATATCCCTTTAGAGAACACTTGGAAGATATATGCCCAATTTGATTGCATATACAACATTTGATTATAGTTTTTGCATAATTGTGAGCATGAACAAAATTTCTTTGACTCATAAACCTCCTTGAGGTATTGAACATCAGTCTTTGTCCATACTTTCTACATTCAATAATTCTATGGCCAAAATCCTTACAATAAAAACAATAACCATAGAAATTACTTGCATACCTGATGTAAGGTTGTCTCTTCCATCCTTGCATCTTTTTCTGGTTTGAATCATTCCTCCTTGTATGACAATATGCAGCAATGTGTCCCGGCTTGTGGCAGACATAACAGGTGGCATTCTTCATAGGAGGCAAGAATCTCCTTTGATGGCTTCCAAATTTGATATAATCGGGAATATATGATCCTTTCTCTGTTGTCTTAGTATTTGTTACAATATTTGTTATTAGAGGTTTCTTCTGGTCTCTGTATTTCTCATTACATGTCTCTTCCTTTGTAGGAATTATTTGAGCTGCTTCATCAGCCTTCTTTGCTTTCACAAAAAATATATTTTTGTTTTCCTTTTCTTTGCCTTTACTTGATTCTCCTTCATAGCCTATCCCAGTTTTTATTAGAGGAGATCTTTGAGCATCCAAGATTTCATTCAACTTACCAAAACTTGTCATTTGAGAAGGGTATATAGAAACTTTCTGTTGAGCACTTTCTAATTTCCTTCTCAGACACAAAATTTCTTCTTCCAACTTCTCTTGTTCTCGAGTTTTATCTTTGATTTACTGAAATAACATATCTTCTATCTTCTTGGCTTCTTCAAGATTTACCTTCAGCTGCATGAGGACTTCTGAATTTTGTTCTTCTTTCACACATTTGAGGAGAATCTCTTTTTGTTTTCTGCATTTTAGTTTGAGTCTGTCAATCTCCTCCAGAGCACTTATTAGCTCCCCCTCAAGATCGACTTCCCCTTCTTCTTCTTCTTCTAGCAAGAGTCCTTGAAGATCTTCTATGGCCATTAGTAAAAATTCAGAGGTTCCCTCTTCTCCTGAGGGTTCATCTGAGTCTTCAGATGCATTGCTGTCTTGCTGTGCATAGAAGGATTTTCTGCTGAATTTCTTTCCTTTCTGCCAATTCTTTGATGTGTCTTTCTCTGATTCTTGAGCTTGATTTCTTACTTTCTTGTGAGGACATCTAGCAGAATAATGTCCAACTCTTCCACAGTTAAAGCATTTAAAAGGAAGTTTACCTTTGTATCTACCTGATCCTCTATCCAATTTCTTGACAAATTTAGCCTCTTCTTCATCAGAGCAAGAGCATATTTCTTCCTCTTCTTCTTTCTTCTTTTATGTTTTTAAAGGCTGCTTCCCTCGAACTTGGTTTCTTCTGTGGGAGCCTCATTTCATAGGCTGTTAGATTTCCAAGTAGCTGGTTCATGGTCAAAGTCTCCCAAACCGCTGTCTCTTCTATTGCAGATACCTTGGGATTAAATCCGGATGGGAGTGATCTTAGAATCTTTTGCACAACTATACTTTCTGGTATGGTTTCTCCAAGAGCTTTCGTATTGTTAACAATTTCTGCAACTTTTAAGAAGAAGTTGCCAACATCTTCATCATCATTCATTTTTAAGTTTTCAAATTGGGCTCTATATACTTGAAGTTTGGCAGTTTTTACTTTCTGGTCTCCCTCATGTATGTCTTCAAGAGTATCCCATATTTTCTTGGCAGTGTCTTTGTGCATTACTTTAATAAACTCTGCTTCACATAATCCATTCAGGATGGCATTCATGGCTTTTACATTAGCCACAAAATCTTGTTTTGAGTCCTTTTCTGAGTCAGTTGCCTTCGGGGCATATCCTAATTGCACAGCAGCCCAAACTTCTATTCCTAGAGACATTATGTATGTCTTCATTCTGATTTTCCAGAAAGCATAATTTTCACCGGTGAAGAAAGGGGCTTTATTGGTTGAGCATCCTTCTTTACTAGCCATCTTGGGAACCTAGGATCTCCTTTCAGTTGTTAGACTTGTACAAAGGAACCCGCTCTGATACCAACTGTTGAACCTCTAATTAAATTGAGAGGGGGGGGGTGAATCAGTTTAATACATTCCTGATCTTTTAAAACTTTTCATTAAACTTATTTACACCTTCATTTCAAACTCAATTTGATGTGAGAGTAATTTTAGAATGTAATCAGAAAGTATTAGTTTAATAGAGCAATAGACTTAATATGAGAGCAGCAGGTATTAAGAAAATGATACATATCAGATCAATACATAAATATCATGCACAGAGACACCAGATATAAGTGGAAACCCATAAAGGGAGAAAACCACATCTTATTATTGTTGTGATGCAAAGGCAAGCTCCAACTCCCTCTCACCACTGTTTTTCTGCAGGAACCAACCTAGAGGAGGCTCCTACCTCAATTCTGCAAGCTACAACTTGCAAGGAAGCACCAACTCCCTTCAGTTTTCTGCAGGCACCAACCTACAGGAGGCTCCAACCTCAGTCAGCTACAACTGACAGCTATCAAGCTGCAACTTGGTAGGGAAGCTCCAACTTCCTCATTTTCTAAAACTGAATGTTTGCTGATTTACCTCAGATATCAGCTCTGTTCTGTAGCTTCTCTTAATCTTCTCTGCCTTCTATATTCTGCATTCTCTCTATATATGCTCTCTCCCTTGCTCTCAAAAACTAACTCTGCATATCAAGATGATATTATTTATAGATTTCGTCACATGACTGTTTGTATTCTGCTTGGAATTCGAAATGGAAAGTCATGTCTCTTTGCCTTCTGCCTTCTCACTCCTTTTATCAGCTTACTCAGAAATTATGACTATAGGTGTCAAGTTTAACATTACAGTGGGAGTTTTTTTTCTCTCGGAGACTTGCCAATGCATCACAAACAATAAAAACAATTAAAATATTTACATTCTTATTACAAAGTGAACTCTAGCTCAACTCATTTAGTCTTTTGAATCGATGCGCATTTGTCTTTTCTTTGGTTGTCTTTGTCCTTTTTGTGACTATGTTTTATCTCCTCTCGGCTCTATTTGCTTTTCTGTCCTCTGTGGGGGTGTAACAGCTGCATACGTGTAACTCTGCCTTTTAAATAAATGAAATGCAATTGCTGACTTTTTAAATCAGGGCAATTTCAACCCTTTTCATGCCACGAGTGTCTTGTTGATGTGGAAGTTCCGCAAGCGGAACGAACATAGATCACAGTCGTTGTATATTAATAATCGCCTTCCCATTAAGCCGAGGCCCGAGGGTTCACAACCCATGTGGCATATTTTAATACAATTGCAATGTGCTTTATATATATCTAACAACAATCCTTTTATATATAAACAATCGCCCTCCACCTTAAGCCTTTGGTCTTATTTTACAATCCAATGAGTCGAATCACAACCACTAATATATGAAAGGGTCGGTCCCCACATCTTCATCAGCGAATCGGTGGTGTCAAACGAAAACTTGCGATTGCGATTGATCAAACGGACGCGATGACCACATAAAACATGTCTCATAGCGCAATCGGGTCCGAACTTTGAACAAATGCAATCGGGGCGCATAATAGAAAATTTCCGATTGTGATCAGAACACGGATGCGATTTGCACATATTAACTCTCGCATATAACAGGATCGGGTCCGCCACTTCAATCGCAACATTTTACAAAAGACTTGCGATCAATCGGAAAGTTCCGATTGCGATTAAGATCCCGGACGCGATTGAACTGATTAACTCCATCGTATAACGCCATCGGGTCCGCCACTTGATCAGAGCATATTACAAAAGACTTGCAATCAATCGGAAAGTTCCGATTGCGATTAAGATCCCGGACGCGATTGAACCAATTAACTCCATCGTATAACGCCATCGGGTCCGCCACTTGATCGGAGCATATTACAAAAGACTTGCGATCAATTGGAAAGTTCCGATTGCGATTAAGATCCCGGACGCGATTGAACCGATTAACTCCATCGTATAACGCCATCGGGTCCGCCACTTGATCGGAGCATATTACAAAAGACTTGCGATTGAACCTTTTCTCCGATTGCGATTGGGTGAGGGGTCCAACCTTATAAGCCATTTCGTTTTGATAGAACCTTTGGTTATATAGATATAAAGCACTCTGCTTGTATATAACTGATATATATGTTTATATATATATTTTGCTACTGGAGTGAAGCGATTCCCGGAATAATGTTTGTATATGTTATATGTGCTCCGCTTGTTGGAAAGTGTGATTCCCGGAATTTTATAACTGCTCTCTACCTCTGTCTCTGCCTCTGTCTCTGCCTCTGTTGCGCCGGTTGGAGAGTGCGATTCCTAGAATTTTATAACTGCTCTCTATTGCTTTCACTGTGCTTCTTTTGCCTTCCTCTGCTTCACCGCTGCCTCCTTTGCCTGAGTGCTGCCTCCTTTGCCATCAATGAAAATATTTCCAACACACAGTGGGATTCACCATGATCTTCACCATCCATGTTATAGTACGATTCTCGAGCATCTATATTCTCTTGCTCTACTTCACATGTAGATGCTTCAACTTATCGCTCTACAATATTTTATGTGTCTTCTTCATCCATATGCATGTCTGCATGACAGGTTTCACTTTTATAGTCTTTATGACCATAATCCACATTTGAGTGGGATTATCCAAGCTCTATTTTCCTCCTAGAGTATTTCTCATTTACTCGCGGACCTGGAGTTGAATTTATATTGATTCTTCAATAGGTTGTAACATAATTTGTTACTTTATGCAACTTTCCTTTATACCAAATTCTAATTACAGGGTCTTCCATGCTTTCTAGGAAAATATAGTGTTTTCTACCTTACACATATAATTCTCATCCAATGCATGTTTTATAAGATCCAATACTAAGACATCACATACTTCATCATATGGGTTATTAAACAGATACTCTATCAACTCTCTACTTCAAAGAAAAGTTTTCATTTTTACAGTTCCCAAAAAATAAAATGTTTCCCAATAAATTTTGGAAGTGTTGCCATATCTATCCTGATCCATTCATCCTCAAATTGTTCTACTTCATCTACTTGTATTTTAGATGCCCCAACTGTGGTGAGAACCTCTATGAGCTCTTAAAAATAATTCGACTCTTCCTTTTGATTTATTTTCTCAGTTTTCTTCAGTCTTGCTTTGTGACCCATGACTGTCATATTTATTTGTCTTTTTTCTTCTTTCCTTATTGTGTCAGCCTTCGAAAATGTCGCATACACTTGATTATATTTAAAACAAAACATTTTAACCTTCACTTTAACGGTGGCTCCCAACAACTACTAGCAACTTTGCTAAGCTCTTCTATGTAGATTCTTATGGAGGTTCATGGCTGCAACTTACAGTGGAGACTCCTTCTTTGGTCAGTGACAGTGGCTCTTTCCTCTTGATATGGTGGTGCATCTGTAGGCTACTCACCCTAATATTAGTAGCTCCAGTTTACAAACTCACAAGGAGCTTTAGTTTCTACTTAAGGACCAATGGATGCAAACTTTGATTTATGGGCTAGTCAGAATAGCTAAGGCTCTTAATGGAAGTAGCTCATGACCTGCTTAACTCCTTTGGTTCTTTGAAACCTTGCTAAACCTTGCTTTGAAAACACTTGTTATTTAGAGTCAGAGATAAACATGGAAGCACAATAAAAATAAGTACACAAGCTTCTACTTGCCATATATAAGTTTTATTCATTAATTATTCTCTCATATACATCCACTGAGTCGCTACTATTCTCTCTTCTTACTTCACATTACAATGACCCAACCACAAGTATAAGCACTAAACTTTATAAATATGGAATCATGTAAATTCTAACTTTCTTTTCCTCATGCAAACTCTGACTTGATTCCTTCACTTAGCTTTTCTTGACAAGGAATTAACTTTTTAACTCTAACTCACTTGACTTTTAATATTGGGCTTAACTTTCTTTCCTTCACTTAACTTAACTCTTCATACATTGCATGCATATGAGAGTACTTATTGTTTCTATCAAGTGAAACGATTTTTATCTATGACAAAGTTGCAATCGATGGAAGTAAATCAAATAGGAAATTTGGGGATAGGTTTGTATGAATTGTGTGCTCTTATAATTTTTAAATTTCTATATGAGACTAGAGTTCAATTGGTTGTAACAAATTTGAATATTTGACAATTGTTAGGTCACTTGGGTTGTTGACTCTATAAGAATACTTTCATTCATATCATTTACATATTAGTTACATTAAGGCACAATTGTATAGAATGATTATCTACATACTTTAATAAGTGTTAAAATTATGAATTTTAATAATCGTGAAATATAAAAAGTGAGGTGTAGCGTAGTTTCAGACTGAGAAAATTGATGAGATAAAATGAGTCACGATGCACCACAAACTTATCATGATGGGCGACATGGGTGCACTAAGTTATCCTTCGATGTGGGTGACTACAGGGGGCATGGAAATGGATTTTTAGGTTAAATTAAAGTTTATGCTAGAGGTACTCTTGCAACCTCCTTCATAATTTATTTATATATATATCTCTATAAAGTGAGGAAAATAAATAAGTTAGCCTCCGATGTGGGTGACTATAAGGGGCATGAAAATGGCTTTTTAGGTTAAATTAAAGTTTATGCTAGAGGTACTCTTTCAACCTCCTTCATAATTTATTTATATATGTTTGTATTAAGTGAGGAAGATAAGTCACATAGTCGTTATTCCTTAGTTTGAAATGATATCAAATACTATATTACTTTGTTTCTTAATAATTCATTCATGGTTTTCTAATTACTAGATGAAAATCCTTACCAAAATATTAATACCTAACAATAAATTAATATAAAAAATATTAAACTACATTTTGTATATATATATTTTTTACAATATTAGTAGAATGTTTTTTACAATAAGAAAGCATTTAAACACTAAAAATTATCTAAGAAATAATTAAATTATTTGTATTTAACTCTTTGATATATTTGTTCAATAGTGAAAGAAAATTGAGATGCTAGTATAAGACATATGCAAGAATCAAAATTTTGACTTTTCATTTAGAAAGAAAAAATGAAGGTTTAAAATGCATATATTGAAGGGAGAGAGAGAGAGAGAGAGAGAGAACAATTGATAAAATATTTAATTTGTTTAATCGTTATATTATATCTAATCTCTATCAAATTTATATCAAAATTTTAGTTGAAGTAATTTAAAAAAAATCACATATAAATATAAATATATAAGTTGACAATCATTCAATAGATAATCACCTTGTTATGAAGTATTATGTAAAATCATGAGATTCAAAGTTCAAATCCATGTGAATTAGGACAACCAAAAAATGGTAATTTTTATTTATTTATTTATTATATTTGTAGATTGTGGTATGTATATTGTAATTGTTTTGAAATTAAATTATCTTTAATTTTTTACTTTTATGTATTTTTAAATATAATTTTCAAATAAATATTCATAAATTAAATACTTAAAAATGAGTTAAAAATATTCTTAACTTTTCAAAATGTTATATTTTAATTTTATAATTAATTAAAAAATTAATATAATTAGCATATTCTAATTTTATAATATATATATATATATATATATATATATATGAGAGAAATTGATATGATTAAATTTCATGTGCTTTGAATATCTATTTTCAAAAATTAAAAATGTAATTACCCCTATCCACTCATGGAATTTCTATGCAAGCTTCCCTAATGCAACCACAAATTGAAGGAACAACAAAAGAGGAATTGATGTTTGGGAAATCTTTCGAAGAAAAGTTTTCGTGTTTTCAAAGTCGTCTCCCCCCACAAAAAATTGTCTTTATATAAGTTAACGTGAATGGTAAGTGATATGTGCGAGACAGTAGTAGCCTACAAGCTGGTGCACTTAGGGCTCACTATCAGAGTCAATTTTGTAGATGTTAGACAATATTGTCTTAAATTGATATGGTTTTTGTCTTAATTGTTAACTGTTTTAAATGGTTTTCCTCTTAATTATTATTGTCCTCTGAATTATAATTGTCTTAAGTGGTCATTACCTTAAATATAAAGTTTTGTCTTACACTATTTTTGTCTCAAATTATTTTCGTCTTAAATATAAAGTTTTGTCTTAAAATATTTTTGTCTCAAACTTTTATTTGTCTTAAATATAACTATTATGTTGACAGTATCAAAAACTAAATAACATGCACAAGAAGAGAGTTTTGGTTTTATTGTGCCAAATGTGCTTGGTTTTGAAAAAAAAATAATTTAGGCACGATAATATATGCAGGGTGTGTTATGTGTAGGAGTACAAAAGTGTTTCCTTTTAATATATTCACCTCACTTCATTGTTTTCCCTTCTCATCTCTACGTGTCATATGTGCACCATCCGCACCTCACATTTTTATGTGTACCCTTCCATTTGTGCACCATATATTGAGTGTGAATTTCTCTTCATTAGCACCATATCATTCTATCTGAGTTTCCCTTGAAAGAGGAGGCCATCAACGAATTTCGCCATGGCCAACTAGTGGAATGATGGAAACTGCCATGGGTTGAAGTAGCAACTCAGGTTGCCTTGATGGCTGTCGCACCTCATGGGATTGGTTTGAACTGTCAACTGGAGCACTATCTCCTTCAAGGTTAATATTAATTTAAATTTGGTTGAAGATGGAGAGATGGGTTACTTGCAGGGTTTCATTCCTGCTTAATTGTGCATTCAATGTGGATTAAGATCAACTTTCCAGGAAAAATGTGGTAACACTGAACATGCTAGAGTTTCGAATTGTTACGTTTGAAATGTGGGTATGACCGGAACTACTTCAAAAGGTGGTGACTCATGGGTGGGTAAGAGCCTAGAGGGGATTTTCTCTCAATAATTATGGATATGCCTTCACATGCCCATGACCAATACCAAGAACGATCAATAAATAGACCTCGGTACAACTTGTTGAACCACTTGACCACAAGGGTATTTCTAGCTCTGGAAATGAGCTTCATCTTCTGAGCATATTTAATCCTTGACACCTACATAGCAGGATTCGTTGGAACAACATTATGCTTTTAGGGTTGGGGTTGAATTGCTTAAGTCAGCTTGAGTGCTATTTAAACCCTACCAGATTTGAATTTTGCTTTCAGGGTTTCTTGGCGAGGATATTTCTCAATACAATCAGACAGAATGTTGTCTTTAATGAATCAGATTTGTTGTTGGAGGAATGTAGAAGATATTTCTAGTTTCCATTATCACAATCGGTAGTAAGAGCATAATAAAGAGAATTTTTCTAATAGTAGTATTATTGATTTTTTTTTAAATTATATCTGGAACTCTTGAAACCTTTGGTTTATGGATTTTCAAATATATCCTTTGCACTTTAAATTGATGTCGGAAAAAGTAATTCCTACTTGTCTTAATTGTGATTCTTTCTATCTAGAGGAGTATGTTCCTATTATGTTTCCTAGATTAGTGTGTGATTGTGTGTCCAAGATAGTTTCCCTATCTTGAGACAACACTTCATGTATATATATAATATTATTTGATTAATGGAATATGGTGTGCACTATCAAACTTTGTCTTGGTATCAGAGCCCGTATGGGCCTGGGCCTTGGCCCCTCCTAGGCCTAGGGAAATAAATAGTTTGTTTTGCCATTCATTTATTTATTTTTATTTTTTTGGTCTCCATCATAAGTTTATAAACACTCTATGTGAAAATATTTCAGCCTCTGGCAAGCATGGTGCGGTGGCATTTCTAGATAATCTTTTTGTTGAGGTGCATCCAAAATGATTGCAGAGTCATTGGCTGGTGGGGTAAGAGAGGCTAGAACTCTAGACCTTAGAGAGTGAAGTCGGAGGTCCTACGATGGTGGAGGAGTGGCAGCCAAGTCTGGTGATGGATCTTCATGGCTCAGCCAACAGAGGAAATCTATTAGTTCTATAGATGAGAAAGCGGTTACTTGTAATAAAGGTGGAGGAGGCCAGGAGGTCAAATCTTGCAAAGAAAAAGCTTGCAACACTAAAAACATGTGGAAATCGTTGGGGAATTGAGGAGGAAATGCATCGAATGTGAAAGAGACAATGTCTAAAGAGCCTCAAATGATATATGAGGGACTCCCAACTTGGTGGACGATTTCCTGTGCCTTTAGCCTGTGGATTCGTAGGGCGTAGTGATGAGTGGTATGTTCAATAGTTCGTACGTGCAGGCCATTGTTGAGATCAAAAACTCCTTCAGAAACCTCTTAGCGCTAAATGGTGAAGCCTTATGATTACAATCGACCTTTAA
Organism: Pinus albicaulis; assembly: GCA_034641835.2. NCBI lineage: Eukaryota > Viridiplantae > Streptophyta > Pinopsida > Pinales > Pinaceae > Pinus > Pinus albicaulis. The sequence continues at coordinate 1,128,072,109 of CM076581.1, read as the reverse complement.
GTATGACGGCGCAGCTATGGGTTTCCTCCTAGGCGCGATCTTGAATGATGGAGCTGAGAATATCGCCATGCTTATAATCGGTTGCATTCTTCTCAGCATCGGCATTGGATTCAACAACCAGTCAATGTCGTTGCATCTCTCATAAATGGCACCTACCAGGCTTGGTCTTTCAGTGTTGTTTGGGGTTTTATTCAATCATCATAGAGGATATAAGGTTTTAATTTCCATGGCCATCAATGTGGGTTGTAGTGTATAACATTATTCAATAATGTGTAACAGGGAAGGGAGAAGAAAAGCGAGAATGGATCCCATTGAAGGGCATACTCTGAAAGAGATGGAGGCGGTGGTGCTCATGGTCATGGCGGTGGGTGTCACACAGTTAATTTTGGAGTTGTCTTTACTGCGACTTTTTGGAGTTTTCGGTGCCCAAATTCGGTGAAAAAAATTGAGGTGAAATTTTGATTTATGTTATTTAAAGTGGTTTTTTGATTGAATATATGGATTCAACACCCTAAAAAACCTCTAGGGCACTTCGATTGTGCAAGTTTACCCATCAAACTTCTGTTTTCAATGAATTCCTACCATATTTTAGAGAAATTAGACCAGAAAAATCCACTAGAAAAGCCTTCAAAATGTCGCACTAAAGACAACTCAATTAATTTAGGCTTGAGAGATTTCACATCCAGTAGTCCTCTATTAATACAAGGATTGGAAGGGTTGCGGATTGGACCCATAACTATAATGCTCGACCCAATGCGAGGAGTAGGTAAGAGAGTAGTATTTTTTATGAGGCAGACGAGGAATCATTTCATTTGGTGGATGGAAAGGCCCCTCCAAAACCCAGGTTTGGCCCTTGGTGGAGCTTCCAGCAGCAAGAGAAACATTTTTTTTTTCCCGTGGAGCAATAAAATCAACTATCGTGGAATACATTGAGAGCGGCCTGTGTGAAATATGTATCAGTTGAATCATACAGTGACAAAACCACCATTTACGTTAGTGTGCATTTGTGCATATGGCCAGGGGTGTGAGCCATTATTATTTGCATTCGTTCAGTGAGGGCTTCGCTTCTCTGAGTCGTGATATCACTAGACAGTAGAAACATCTTCTACCATCCAAATGAATTTAATTCTCTAGTTTTTCACCCATTATTTTTTGCTAGATGATGTTGTTTTAAATTTGCAATGTATTGTTATGTGATTTCAATGTAAATCTGGTTGTAATTCAAGTGACATTAGTCTAACCAATTATTTTCACAATTTTGAGAGTGTGTTGGAACCGGTCATTCTAACAATACAAAAATTTAGAGGATATGATAAATACATGATACTGAAGATGGAATTAGGGGAGTTGCATCAGAGATTAAAATATGATGGACAACAAAGTGAATGTTTGTGTGGGTTTGTGGGATAGACTCACTAGCATGTTGTATTATGAGTCACACATTTTAATTTTAAGCAAGTCTAGGATGTTTTTGTAGTGGCCTTTGTAAAGTATGTACCTGGTAACTCCAAGAGTTGCAGTTGTGTTGTAAGTCTTGTAAGACATGTGTATCCCCATGAAGTTTGTGGTAATCTTAAAACCACTTTGTAATTGCAGGTTTGTGGTTAGCCGGAAACCACTTTGCAGTGTCGGTTTGTGGTAATCCAGAAACCACGTGTGAGAGTGAAGTGGACAGGGATTCATGTAGGCATGGTTTAGGTTCAGCCGAAAAAACCCTTGGCATGGTTGAGGGTGAGCCGATAAAACCCTAGGCCTAGTTGAGTCGGGTCTCTCGTGAGCCTTAGTGGTTGGAGTGACTTAGTGGCAGATTTGTGGCCCATGGTGGCCCGAGTGCCATAGTGGTAGATTTGAGGCCCTTAGTCGTTGAGTTGAGCCTTATTGGCTGTGTTGAGACTTCATGGATGAGTTGAGCCTTCATGGATAAGTTGAGACTTCATGGCTGAATTGAGTTCCTTAGTGGCAGTGTTGAGCCTTGGTGGTTGTGTTTAGCCTTGGTCGTTGAGTTGAGCCTTGGTCGTTGAGAGGTCTTGTTGGCATGGTTGAGGGTAATCTTATAAAACCCAGAGCATGGTTATGGGTAATCTGATAAAATCCATGATGATGATGTTGGAGGGGGATTTACAGGTACAGGTACATGTATGCAATTATAATGGTTGACAAAACCATGTATACGAAGGGCATCCTATGAGATTGGTGGTTGTAGCGGTTGGCACCCATGCATTCTACTGGATGGTTGCTCCTTTATACAGACGTCAACACATCCTTTTGTTATGTTTGACCACTACTAGACTTTGAAGATTAATATCGAGACAAGTAGTCATTAACGGGGTGTATTGGAAAAATTAATTCCTACTTGTCTCAGTTGTGATTCTTTCTATCTAGATGAGTCTATTCCTATTACGTTTCCTAGATTGGTGTGTGGTTGAGAGATTCTCTCAGCCAAGTGATTGTGTGTCCAATATAGTTTCCCTATCTTGAGACAACACTTCTAGTATATATGTAATATTATTTGATTAATGGAATATGGTGTGCACTATCAAACTTTATCTATTGAATGTTTCTTTGTTGTGGGAATTTCAACAGATTTAAGGCTACTACTTCAATGGAAGTTTTATATTCATGATATATATTATATATATTTTCGCGAATAAAAGAAACTTGCTACCTTTTATCATATAAAATTGTGATTCTTTTGTATAAACATTTTGCTAAGTGGATATCCAAATTGTTCCATTTATTTGTATTTGGAGTGTCCAATGATTTCGCATGGCTTTTGCTAATGAGAATATAATTAGAGTGGATGCATTAGAAAGTTTAATGAAATTCAATTTTTGAAATTTAAAATGTACTTGGAATGTGCATTTGATTGGTTCATGTTTTAATTTCACCACATCTACAAAATAGAAGTATTGGAGCTAGCTATTATAGGGAACATGGATAATATGTGACCCCAATAGCTGGGTATGAAACACATTAACCTAACATGGCTTTCAAAGATAAGACTTCCTAGACCAGCATGTTTTGTATGAATTCTATCTGTGTGGTTTTCAATACATATACATGTTTCATGTCTCAAAGGTTCAAAGGTTGGATAGGGTTGGAATGGAGAAACTTGTATGATAAGGTATACAAATTCCATATGTCAAAGGCTGTCAAAGGTTCAAAGGTTGGAGAGGGTTGGAATGGAGCAGCTTGTATGTTAAGGTTGTTTCCATCATCACGAATCTAAATCCTAGGAAGTTTGGAGGAGAGAGGAGGTAAAATATCAAGTCAACTTGTGGCTCAACCTCACCAGGACAAAGATCAAAAAAAAAAAAAAAAAACTTACAGGTCCTTAATAAGATTCAATTTTTGGAGAGTTTTATAGTGGGACGATTAGTTGTGGTCAAATAATTTGTGTATAAGATGGATGTGAGGCATCTCAAAGGAATGGACAACAATGATAAAAAATACCATGTTCATGGAAATTGAATGTTAGTTTTGCAATCTTTATTTTTAACAAATATATACCATGCTCATGGAGATTGAATGTTGGTTTTGTAATCCTTTTTTTTTAAGTATTTAGAGGGGAATTTGAATCTTACCCTAGATATATCTCATACCGATAAAAATTGAATTGATCTTGATTGATGATACAAACAAGGTCAAGGTGTTGGAACTTAATCATAAGACGATGATGAAAAATAAACCACTAATTCATCCTTCTCTTGTTTCGTTAGCTCTTATTTCAGTGGATGGATCCTTTTTTGGGTCTTCAACAAGTCCTCAAACCACAAATGATGAAGTGGTAGAACCCAACAGGGATATGACAAAGGTCGATGGAAAAGTTATTGACTCTTCTACCACGGTCTATATACTTATCCAATGTCATGAGTCATTTGAGTACCATGCATCTAAACAAAAGCATCCGAGATATATCAGATTCATCATCCCTTGAGAGTGCAGAGCATACCTAAAGGGATTTTATATTTTTTGTATGATAGATTTGGAGTTAACATTTATTTAGGCTTATATATATATATATATATATATATATATATATATATATATATATATATATATATATCACTTGTTAAACTAACAATTTCATGTTGAAGGCTAGGAAATTTTCATGTTGAAAGTTAGGCATATATATATTGAAATATTTATTTAAAATAATGATTGAATTTTTTTTACCACGCATATCAACTCCATATTTAATACTGAAGAAATTACAAAAGTATAAAAAAACACCACTCAATACAGGCACCGCATTTTCCAATAATTTGATATTCATCAAAATGAATGTCAAAATGACTCTATTTTTCAGAATTGTAAAACTCCTTTATGAATGAATGTTCTAAGATAGTGGTCAACAAGGTGAAGTACTTGTGCACAAAGATTTGATATGCTTGTTATAAAAACTAGTTTCTGAACTTCAAGGAATCCACAGGAAATAAAAAATATATATAACTGATAAGGTGTTGAATAAGATCGAACTAAAAGTCCACAAGATAGGAAATAATTTGTACCATTTAGTTGGTACCCAAATAAAAAATGACATATGGCATAATACTACATATTTTGTTCTTAACATCATGAAGATTATTAGTAATGGGTAGTTAGTATGCATCAATTTCAATGTTCAAGCATCACGAGGATCATGACATCATGTCCTACCATAGTTTTTTTCCTACTGATTTCTACAGTTCTGATGTGATGGATGTTATGTGGAAGAATGCTTGAACATGATGAATCCTAGTTGTAATGCTGAAAGTTTTTATTTTTTCCTAATTCTTTTTCTGTATAAAATGCTTCCTTTAACTGTCAAGAAAATATATTACATATTAGTAATGTCACACAAAATGGTGCGCAGTTGAGAAGCATGAATAATTGAAAATAGTGGTTGGAAAAGCCCTAGTATCTATAAAAAAATGCTCCAAAACATAAAGCCTATCAAAATTGACACACAAACATACATTTTAGAAGCAACATTTCTTAAAAGGCTCTTGAAAAAAAAAACCAAAAGTCTTGCCATAAAGGCACAAACGCAATGTTCACCCATTTCCAAACAATTCACTAACTATCATGATGAAACTTGCAATTAAAGGGGTATCTTCTTTGTCATTAAGAATGGCCCCCAACCATCATTAGTTGCCTAAAAAGTTGTGATAATGTAAATTCAACCATCATTAACATGATAAGCATCTTTGGTTGGCTTCTTGTTCTTTTAAATAACTAGGGCAAGTGTTAACATCTTATCAATTTGGGGCAGTGGTGGAGGGCTACATGGTCTAGCTATGGTGATGCTCTCCTTTAGCGACCAACATAACTAGCTTCATGCCTTGGCCTTCTACTAGAACTTCGTGATTCCCTAGAGCAAGCAGAGGGAGTTTGAAAGCCAATATAATGTCATAAGTAAGTTCTTTGTTTTCCCAAGTAAAAATTTGAGCATATTGGCCCTTGTTAAAATCTAAACAAGGATTATTTATTTTTTTTACACACAAGAAATAGAATTTCATCTCTAATAATTTATTGAGCTCTAGGGAAGTTCATGGCCTAAGACACTTTGTACCCTAAGAGAGATACCTATTAGGAAATGGGTTTAGTGAGTATTACACACCCAAGTGGATAACCTTTAGGAGAAAAAATTTCTCCCATTCTATTTTCTCGCATAACCTAGCGAGTGTTATCCACTGTTATGTATTTTGTAAAGGCCTCGACCTAGTTCCAATGCAACTCCATCCACCAAGTTGTATTGCAAGCCTAATTTCATGAAGAGTAAGCTGGGAATGATCACCTTGACCTGCTCAATGACATGTCTATGAAGATTGGATATATTGAACTTTTTTTTTGCCTAGGGAAAGAGACACATTCCCATGTCTGAGAATCAAAAATTCATTTGATATTGTTAATGCCTCTTTTGAAAAATGAAAGGACCAAGAACCATGTCATCTTGACTTTTATTTCATAAAGTAGTATGAGGACACCATAAAGAGTGATCATTCAAAATAAACCAGTTCCAAAGCCTTGGAATTTCCAGTTCAATCTTCTAGGCCACCTTCTAGGCCCTCCAAATGATCCAAGTAGTAAAAGTCCCTTTTCACATTCACAATGGTTGCGTTAATAGTCAATGTATATAAATTTATACTCTATGGGTATCACCTCCTTTTTTTTTGCATCCATAGCAAATTGCAGGACTGGAAGCAATCATGCACCAACTTCGTGTAAGGGTTATGGTGGTAGAGGTACTTTTATTATAGGCTCACCAGATGAAGGGCATTAAAAGCTCAAATAAAGAAGAACATAACTGAATATGCATCAAATATGTCAAACATTCACACGACTAGGACTCCAAAGACATACATGTTTCCTGCGTGAAAAATCTTCTGCAAGTATTTATGAGTAAGATCCACTGTATTTATGGATACATTTGCAGAAACAATTTTGGTACCATGCAATTAGGCTACTTGAAAAATCTCCAATTTTTTTTACAAACATATAAACTATTTTAATATTATTTTATGCAAATACTTATGAATATTTGTACCATGTAGTTAGCATGCTTGACAAATCTCCATTTTTTTCTACAAAAATATAAATCTCCCATTTGAATGTTACCAGACTTTGGTGTGGGCAGATTACAAGAAATGGGATTGGAAAAAGGATGGGGAGACAATGCAGAGAATCTCTTGGATATGATTCATTTTTTGTTGAAGATCCTTCAGGCACCTGATCCATCGACTTTGGAAATTTTTTTAGGAAGGATTCTTATGTTTTTTTAATTTTGTGATTATTTCACCTCGTTGTTATTTTGGGAAAGAAATTTTAGGAATGCCAAACACTTTTGGATAAGTAAAACAACTTTTTATAATTGCAACGCCCATTCCATGATATCTTCTCTTTATTGTTTGATTGTATTTTGAACTTTTACTTTGATTTTGTTTTATCTTTTAACTATAAAATTGAACATAGTTGGTATCATATCCATTTAAACAACATCCAAAACTTGAAGATAATATTGTATTATACTTGTTTTGTGTTAAAATAATTTTAGATTCAAATTTATATATATAAAACATAAAAAAAAATGTCAATGCCTTCGTTTGATTTGTTACCTGACTCTGGTGTGCACAAGTTACAGGAAATGTGATTGGGAAAAGGATGGGGAGACAATGCATAACATGAATTTGATATGATTCATTTGTTGTTGGAGATCCTTCAGGCACCTGAGCCATTGACTTTGGAAATGTTTCTAGTAGGGATTTATATGGTTTTAATGTTGTGATTCTTTTACCTCATTGGTTATTTTGGGCAAGCAAATGTTTTAGGAATGCTAGAGAAGACATCGATGGATAGGTAAACATTTTTTTTTTATAATTGGAATATCCATTCCATGATATCTTCTCTTTATTGTTTGAATGTATTTCGAACATTTCTTTTGATTTTTTTTGTCTTTTAACTATAATCTCTCTCTCTGTATCTCTAAAAAATGTCCTTACTGCTTTGCAATATTTAGAGGACTAGGAAGGACTAGGAACTAGCCTCTCTCTCTCTCTCAAAAATATCCTTACTCCTTTGCAATATTTAGTGGACTAGGAAGGACTAGGAACTGCTCTCTCTCTCTCTCTCTCTCAAAAATATCCCTACTCCTTTGCAATATTTAGCGGACTATGAAGGAGTAGAAACTGGTCTCTCTCTCTCTCTCTCAAAAATATCCTTACTCCTTTGCAATATTTAGCATACTAGGAATTGGTCTCTCTCTCTCTCTCTCTAAAATATCCTTACTCCTTTGCAATATTTAGTGAATCTCTCTCTCTCTCTCTCTAAAAAATATCCTTACTCTGCAATATTTAGCAGACTAGGAAGGACTAGGAACTTGCCTCTCTCTCTCTCTCCGACGCTCTTAAGGATAAGTGTGACCAAAATAGGGCACAGTGAAGAGAAATTTTGGTTGGTGGAATGATTAAATACTCATTGTTTGAAACCTTTTCTTGGCCTATTAATCCTAGGATACTCCTTTTCACTTGCTATTTCTTGCTATTTCTCAAACCCTAGGTCAATTTTGGCCTAATTTGACCCTTCTAGAGAATGTGAATATGGTTGTCAATACAATAATCCTTGACATCCTAAATGGGGAGTCTCTGGCCTCTATATAGCCTTCATACATACAATACCATGGGTAATTACCATGGGTCATACATCCAATACCATGGGCTTATTACATTATTTCCTAACTACTTGGGGTCCCTTGCCTAATCTGGGTTAAGCACTTTATTTATTAGTTATGGCCCATGTATTTATTATCCTTACATTACATTATTTCCTTGGGTACCTTCCTCTATACCCCATATGATTCCCCTAGGTATACCCCATATTATCCCCCCTAGGTATACTAGATTGAGCCTTGTCCCTAAGAAGAGTTTTTCTTTGTAAGCCATTTGTCACATTATTCCTTTAACTTAGAATATCTCTCATAGGTTACATATATAACCGAAAGCCTCCCATTGGTGAAAGTCCATAAAGAGAAGTGGGTAGTGGCTATGGTGATAGTGGGCCACACCTCATTGTTCTCACTTGGTCTAGTACTTTCTCTTGTAAGGTTCCCCTATACAAGACCTATTATATTTTGAGGCAACAATACCCAGAAGAACTTGGCATGCTCATTAGAGGCCGCCATAATCCAACTCTAGATGAAGTCACATATGAGACATGTGCCTCTTTTAAGCTAAGTCATCGCATTCAGTGGATTTTTGCCTTGAAATTCCAAATTCATCGAATTTAAAGGTGACTCTAATTAATTCGAATCGAAATTGACGAATCTCAAGCAAACTTCGAATTCAAACTTGAATGCAAACCTCATAGGAAAATAAAGTAGGTGTATTCGTTCAAATTTGACCCCAAAAATGTGACGGAGTAAAAACAAATAAATTAAAAACCCTATAGGTTTAGTCTGCATGGTTTTAAATTTTCCCATTGTATTTTTGTCTCTTCCAAGGTCGAATTGCTTGAGTCTTGACATAATTCCCATTTTTTAAACAAAAATCGGTGCAACTTATGATTGTAGACATTTATACAATCGAATATCATGGTTCATTGATATAGGGTTTAGTACATTGTTAGATCGTGTGAATCCAAGATATACATGCATTTTGTATAATTTCTACATGGTATCAGAGCACAGGAAATTGTAGAAGTGAAGAAGGAGCTGAGTTTGTGACTGGATAGAATTCAAATTTGTAGAAAGACTTTCTTGGTGCTACAGGTGATTCAGGATTGAAATGGCTTTCAATGGCTTGAGGTTGGAGTATGCACTCAAGGACAGCTCAAACTATTTTGCTTGGAAGGATAGTTTTATCACTTATAATAGTGTGAAACATTACTTGACATGGTTATACAAGTTCATTTATCAAAGGTCTCAAGTTGGCATAGGAAATTTCATTTTTTCATATTAAACCTATCCTAAGTTTCAAGACCACCTTCATTTCATCTCAATCCACCTCCATTCAGGTCATGTCATGTCCCATCAGTCACCATTTGCTATCAGTTTTCATTTCCCAAGTGTTTAAATTTGAAAAGAACACTTTAGCCAATTTTACCTCTTTTCGTAGCGTTTTACACTGTAAAATAGTAGTTTTCGCTACGAAACTACCTAAGAGTTTCGTAGGGAAACTGCCAGGAAATGAACTAGCTATGCTACAAAAAATAGTTTTTCTATCTGTCATGTCAGATCTGATGCAAAGTGTCAGTTTATGATTTGTGTAGTTAGGGTGGATGTCATTCGAGTCAGTTAAGGTTAAAAGTACAAGGTCATGTTTGAGGTCATTATTACCGTTTTTAGCATGCATGAGTCATGATTAGGGCATGATTTGTCATCAAAACCATAAAACATTACCCAATTGAGTGTTTTTTTCATTCTCTGCTTTATCCTTGCATGTTTTTGAGTTTCTGGAGAGCTGCTTCACCGAGCCAAGTAGGTTGTTGGCATTTTCAAAGGTTGCGGGTGTCATTAATCAAGCAAGGATGAGAAGATATAAATTCACCATGGCTGCAAGGAAGAAGACTAAAAAAGGTGGTCACTGCCTCAGATATGGACTCATGGACATGAATTTGTTAAATGGAGACCCAACTGCTTTGGAAGTGTTCAGAAGAACAGGTTGTTTGCAATTCTGCCAAAGGCTGAATGGGTTCCATTTGTAGGTTTCAAAGGAGTTTGCTAAAATTTTTACTGGAACAGCTTCAAAGGTGGGAATGCTAAACCTCACAGTGACACCAAACAACATTTCAGCAGCAACAGGAATTCCTAAAGGAGGGGGAAAATGGTTTAAAGGCATCAAATTCACCATGCAGGACTGCAAAGAATTCATCAAGCCAGAGCATAGTGAAATTGATCTCACAAATGCTATCCCAAGGAGTTATAAGGATCCAAACAGTGGTTAAGGGTAACTTAGAAGACATCCTGCATGTAATTGATATTGAAGAAACTCCCACTGTCCAAGCTGAAGATGTTGAAGAGGGAGGAAGAAAGCTTAAGAAAGGCAAAACAACTACAAAATTGGAGTTTGCAGGTGATGATGTTGGATTCAAGGTGTCAACCTAGAAAACCAATGAATAGGCATGCAAGAAAGGTCATGGAAAGTAGAAAAGAGATTTAGAAGGACAGTGAAACTGCTCGGCCACCACCAAGCATCATAGACCTCTCCTCACCTGCAAAAGAAGATCTATTCATCAAACAGAAGAAGGGTAAAGAGAAAATCACTAAAAAATAAGAAGTGGAAACCCTTAAGGAGCAGTTGAAAGAGGAAAAGGAAGAGATAGCAGTCTTGAAGAAAGAGGCAAAGAAGCATAGAGCTGAAAGGGTTCAGTTTGAACAAATGAGGAAGACATGGGAAGATCAAGTCACAAGTGTCTCAAAGACCTTCGACAATACAAAAAAACTGATAAGGTGGACTCAGCCACTAAGAGGAGAGATCAAGCATATAAAAAAGAGAAACCTTCACTTGCAATCCAAGAACAGGGCACTAAAAGATCAAGTGAAAGACCTAGAGCAGCAATTAGAGCTAATTCATGAAGAGATGGAAAATAAAGGTTTGAAAATGACTGTGGTGGAAGAGCCTATAAGTCAACTGATCATAAATGAGGAGGTAACACCACAAGAGCAGTAAGTTGAGATGGAATATGTCTTATAAGGTTTATAACATGCAGAAAATCAAAGTTTTGCAGCAGGAGATTAGTTTTTGAAGACAATGTTGAAAATGCAAATTTATGGGTTTTAACACAGTTTCGTGGCGTTCCTCAGGCTTAAAGCCAGGAATACGCTACGAAAAAACCTGTAGTGGCCTTTTTGCTTCTAAAGTCAGTATTTTCTTGGTACAAGGAGGGAGATTCATGGTGGTGATGTGTCATGACTTGATTAACACCATGGAACAACAAAGGAGTGAAGTAAATGGATGCAGAAGTCACTTTTTCAATGCTACCAAAACTCACTACGAAATTATCCTATTTTCGTAGCGAGCCATTTTTAAAGATTTTTGAGCATCTTAAAGGAAATTTTGCCCAGTAGGAGACCTCTAGCGTGTCAAGGGGGCTTATCATCAAATATTTATGACTTGAAGGAAGCGCTATGAAGATAGGTCACCAGTCAAAGCAGCATTGAAGATAAGGGTCATCTATTCCTAAAAAATAGAGTTATGCTCCACAAATCTAGGGAGGTCTTAAATATGTAAAGTGGTGATGAATTAAATCATGTGTCTCTCGAGCATGTGATATTTATCTTGTAACCATCATGTAACTGTTTTCACAGATAACATAGAGCAATGTAATAAATAGGAGTTAGAGTCCTATTAGGAGATGGTTTCTTTAGGGTGTAGCTGTCATTTTTTTGTTAGAAGTTATGTATTTCAGTTATGAAAGGTGTTATAGGAGAATTCGATGATCTAGCCACTAGACAGATCATCCTTGTTGTAAATAATGTCTATTTAAAGACAAATCATTGAAGTAGTCAAGGGTTGGAGAACATTTGCACCAAACTACTGCTTTTATGTTTTTGACACATACCAGTAATACAAAGTGACATTCTTCTTGACAGACCTGAGATTCTCATGAGGTTTTTTTTTTAATGTTGTATTGATCTACATCTTTATATTTTACTACTTTCCAGTAGATTTCATCTATTACTCAGAATTCATAACTTTATGCTCTGACTTCCTTTAGTGATGAAATGACTGTGTTTTCCTATGTAACCATCATGTAACTGTTTTCACAGATAACATAGAGCAATGTAATAAATAGGAGTTAGAGTCCTATTAGGAGATGGTTTCTTTAGGGTGTAGCTGTCAGTTTTTTGTTAGAAGTTATGTATTTCAGTTATGAAAGGTGTTATAGGAGAATTCGATGATCTAGCCACTAGACAGATCATCCTTGTTGTAAATAATGTCTTGTTGTAGCCTCTACAACACCCTCCAAAAAACCCCACTTCAAATTTTGGAGCCCCTTGAACTTAGAGAAAACCAAGTAAAAAAAATAAAATCCAAAAGTTTTTTTCAGAAAATTGCGACCCCGCGACCTTGCGACCCAACAACCCAGGGGTCGCAAGGTCGCAAAGTCGCAAAGCTTAACTTTTAAAGAAAACTGCGACCCCGCGACCCCAAGTCGCCAGGTTGCAAGGTCGCGAAGTCGCAAATCGCAAGTTTTAATGAAAACTGCGACCCCGCGACCTTGCGACCGAGCGACCCAGGTCGCCAGGTCGCAAGGTCGCAGGGTCGCAGATCCTCTAAACCACTCAAATTGCGACCTTGCGACCTCATTAAATGACCGCATGTGCAACCCCTTTATATAAGCTAGGTCGCTAGGTCGCATTTTTCACATTCAGTGAATTGAAAGAAAACGTCTCTGACAGCTCGACTGACGCGATTTTCCCAGGTAGGTTGCCATTTCCCTTCTGTTTTTTCCATTATGAGCATTTCTTACCAATCCCATGTCTTCTTAGGACTTTAAATTGCCCTCTGTATGAGCTTTCACTTTTTTTCTTGAGTTTAGGGTTGTTTATAACCCTGCTTTCACCACAAGTGCCCAAACTCACCATATATCTTGTTCAGTTCTTCATGGCCTTGTCCCCTGCTCCCAAAGCCATCCCTCAACTCTGCCTGGACCCTTTTAGCCTTATATCTTTCCAATTAGAGGGAGAAACCCTTCACGTCGCGCGCGCCAAAAACCCCCTGGCAAGCCCTAGTGCAACCTGCGACCCAGCGACCTAGTCGCGAGGTCGCGAGGTCGCAAATTTCTTTCGGTTATTGTGATTTGCGACCCCGTGACCCAACGACCTGGTTGCAAGGTTGCAAGGTCACATCTTTTCATTTTTCTGTGGTTTGCGACCCAGCGACCCAGCGACATAGTCGCAAGGTCGCAAGGTCGCATGTCCTGATCTTTTCGTAGATTTGCGACTCAGCGACCCAGCGACAAGGTTGCAATTTTATCCTTTTGCGTGATTTGCGACGCGCGACCCGGCAAACCAATTTTTTCCAAATTTTGTTTGTGCCTCAGCTTTGACAAACTGTAATTGTTTTTTTTATCATCAGGTCGTTCTTATCATGGGATTCCTTCATGAATATGACATGTGAACTTGAAGCAGACGCAAAGTGTATACCTGTTCCCTCGGATTCTAGCAACATGGCAACCCCAGGGTCCTGGAAGAAGGAAAAGCAAGTAGTGATAGAAGATATAGACATAGACATGGAAATGTCCCCATCGCCAATATACAGAGATACCCTTTGCACCTTCGCAAAAGGGGACAGCATGCGATGGTACCAAGTGTATCATGAGTTTGCTATACCGGAAGCGGAATTTCCAGAAGATCTCCCAGACCGGGAAATATACATAAAAGTCAAAAGGTCCAAATTGCATCTCGCAGGGGCACATCCAGCCATATTCCTGTGTCCTGAAATGATAGACTAGATCATTCAGAAAACAGATCCCAAAAGGTTTGTGATCCGAGACAGTGAAGGCAAGGCTTTCTCAACGCTCGTAGGCTCGGACGCCCACGTGTATTACTCATTGCCTCAACCGGAAGAACACTTTACCCCAGGATGGGCTCTTGCCAATGCAGTCCTTGTAGTAGACACCATCAGGCAGTGGTGGGAAGAACCCGACAAATTCAAAGTCAAGAAGGACCAAGAATATCCGGTGGCCGGCCTGAGAAAAGTATACAAGTTAGTTGCCGCCATGCTCTGCAGATTGTACGGGCGCCCGGACGCCACTACCTTCAATGGCGCATGGGCTACTATCATGGAACATGTGACAGTGCACGGCACTCATTTCAATTGGGAAAATATATTGATGACCTCGATACAAACAAACTTGCCTTCGGCATTGGCCCCAGATGAAGGAATGCCCTCAGAGTTCTATATGGCCTCGTATCTGTTGGATGCCGTCTGTGCATGGTTACATTTTGAAGGATGGGCACATAACTGGGATCCCACGCGGACTAGTGCAATTCATCTGCAAACCAAAGTGTTCTGGGAAACCATGTACAAATAGGATATAGAACCGATTTCTCAGATATTCATCCCCGCTCTTTTCAGGAAATTATTTGGTCAAGACGCCCCTTGCATGTCTTGGCGAGCCAGGGAGACGCTAGGCCAAGTGGCACATTGGTTTCCTTTCGCTGAATACACTTCATCCGAGTCTTCGGCACATTCAAGCCACCACATGCTTTGCCTCACTTTGTTACTGACAAGGTACTCATGCAAGAGATATGCTACCAAATGACCTCGGGGTCCTCCAGTGTTCTGTCCAAAGGGAAGAAGAAGCCTTGGCCCGCTCTACCCCTTACTATCGGTGCCTATACGGTTAAAGACTTCAAAGAGGTAGCGGCTGAAGGAGAAGAGATGAAAAGTTATCACCTAAGGACTTTGGAACACAGGACATACGACCCGGAAAGGATAGTTCCCAAACACTACAAGAAGGCCAAATTCAAGTGGAACTACCAGCATACAGAACGCCCAGAAGAAGATGAGAGAAGAAACTGGTACAACGCAGATAGACAACTCGCTCCGGGGGCAGACTTTGGCCAGGAGGACCTGGATGATCAAAGCTTGGAAGACATGAGCCATAAGTTAGGAGGCGCTTCTTCCTCTATCTCTAAAAAGCCCCGGACCAGCACAGGGACTGACACTTCTTTGCAACAGAGAGAAGCAGAGGTCAAAGCCCAGTAGGAGAAAGAAAATAAGCTAAAGGAGGATGAAGAAAAACGCAAGAAGAATTCAAAGGCGGGTCAGAAGAAGAAGCAGGCCGAGGAGGCCAGAAAAGAAAAGCAGGAAAAAGAAGCGCAGGCTGCAGCAGAATGAGCACTCAAGGAAGAACTTGACAAAGCTGAAGTTGAATGCCAAAGGGAAGCAGAACGGGCCGCTGCAGCCGAACGAAAGAGGAAAGCCGAAATAGAAGCAGCGGCAGAAACAGAGCGCAGGAGACAGGAAGAGCATGACAAGGCAGAGTCCGAGCGCCAACAAAGAGAAGAAGAAGAAAGGAAGAAAAGGGAAGAAGAATAAAGGATGAAGAGAGAAGAGGAGGAAAAGAAGAAGAAAGAAGAAGAGGATGAATTAATAGAAGACATCGACATATCTCCCCTAGAGGTTCCTTTAGGAGAACATGAAACATTCTCTCTGATGTCGACTCCCTCCAGGGGCAGGAAGAGGAGGTCTTCGATTTAACCAAGCTCACATTCGACCAATTCTCTTTCAAAATTCGGCAAGAGAAGAGAAGGGCCATGGCACAAAGTCCTTCCGTTGCATCCACGGTCGTAACTGAAAAAGATATAGCCCTTGATACCAGGACTAACCCCGTGATGATAGCATCGGCAGGCACTGCTTTCGCCGCGGCCACAGAAGAGAATGTCACCAGAATGAGTAGAGAAATCATTTATCTACAAAATAGACTAAAAGCAGCGGAGCGGTGGGAGAAGAAGGCAGAACAGGAGAAGTCGGTATTGGAAAAAGAAATGTAACAACTCCAAAACAAGGCTCCCCCAGTAAATGAAATTCCGCTCACCATTATGAAAGAATGCGATGTATTAGAGATGACCATGAGACAGGTGTATGGAGAAATGCTCACCATAAAGCAAACAGTTTCCCCATTGATAAGAGCATGAGCAGAAACCAAGCAGAAGCATGAGCAACTCAAGGAAGCCTCGGTCGCTTTAGATAAAATGATGAACTGGACAGTGCAATACCCTCAAGTTCCCGAGCATTTTCCTAAGAAGGATTGGATTCATACACAAGATGCCAAAGTCCAAATCCGGATGAAGATGCAATCCAAGGACAAGCTATCCAAAGATTTGGACAAAGTGATGTCTTCATACGAACACCTGATCAGCGGCATAGACTCAATGCACACTTTGCACCACATTCCTTCGCTAGGGGCATTGGACGAAAGTAAGACTTGGGAACAAGTAGATCAAGAAATACAGTCATTCTTGCAGCCTATCAAGAAAGCTGCTGCCGCCCCGGAAGTCGCAGCATCACAACAAAATTTGAGTCAATTACTTGTCACGCTAGTGCGGATTTATACCAAGCTCGCCTCCCTTTCGAACCAGATTTCCCAAAAGAGAGAAACTCTGATTCCTAATGCTCTGGAATGTATGCATCGGTTGAAAGAGGAAGTCCCTCTAGTCTCTCCTATAGCAGCAGAATACCAGACCTGGCGAGACTTCCTAAAGGGAAAGTAGATTGATGCTCCTGATCTCTCTATTGCACGACCTCCTCCATGACTCAGTATCACTAGGTCGCAAGTCGCACAGTTCAACAGGTCGCAAGTCGCACTCACTGGCCAGGTTGCAGGTCGCACTGTTCAGCAGGTCGCAAGTCGCATTCACTGGCCAGGTCGCAGGTCACATTTTCTCCCAGGTCGCAGGGCAACTCAACCGGCAGGCAGGTGAAAAGTCAGGGAGCCCAAAGGGCATTTTGATCTATAAAAACCCCTGTGGGGAAAATGTAAAGGGATTTTTTTTTGGAGACTCAAGAGCTACACAGTATTGTATTAAAAGATTATATTCTTGTCCATATGAATACAGATACTTGTTAAAACCCCTTTGTTTGGATGACGTGTTTTACTGCGTGAACTCTATGTGTATTTTCTTATACAGTTTCAAAACATCTTTTGATTAATGAAGTTGTCCTCTTTATGGTATCGTTTATGCATCATGGCTATCTGTGTTTGTGTTAATGATGTTCAGTTTACCATTTGCTCTATTAATGAATGTTAATGAACTACTTTGTTAGCATTTCGTTTTATCTTTCCGAAAGTAAAGGGATATCTCGCCATAAAGAACTATTTCTGTTGTGGTCAGACTACCTTACAAGCAGTACCCCGAATATGTGTTGCTAACGACACCTCCTTAGACGTACATGCTTTATTTATTGCCTCGCTACGCATAGTGTTTTATTCATGTTTAATGCATCAATCATGTATTCTGTATCATGTGAATAAGTGTGTGTCCGCAGGTTCAATCAAGTTCTTTTGAGGCCGATGGGAAGGCGTCTTAAGCGGTAGCCGGACCCACACCCCGGACGGGATCCCTACTCCAAACGGTTCAAGGTCTAATTGGGACTTTCTACCGGGGAGATCCCCTACTGTTGGCCGGACACATTTTCCCGTCAACAGATTTGGCGCTAGAAGGAGGGCCTGAATGGCAGCCTCCTAGCATACAACCAACTTTCCATCACAAACTCCCCATGGGGAGGTCATAAATGATGAGCCTATCCCTCCTCCTCTGGAAGATATTCCAGGGGGGGAGACTCGATATTTCGAAATCACCAGAGTGCATTTGAGAGCCTTGCGCCCAGCTGCCCGCAATCTGATTAGAGATTTACAATTTACCCCAATCATGGAATTCCTAACCCACACTAGGATTCCTGCTGAGAACATCACTCGTAATGGTGCCCTGGTGAGTACCATACCCCAGCTCGTGAATCTCATGCTGGAAGACCTCGGCATTGATGTTGAAGAAAACGACCCGATTCTCCAAGAGGGTGAGGAATTCGGTGACACCGAACCTTTCCCCGACTCCCAGCCTAACCAGACCCGGCAAAGCAACAACCAGGCACACCCCCAACCTGGGGAGGGTGAAGAAGACAGAGGTCGAGGAAATGGAGGCGGGGGAAATAGAGCTCGCAGAAATGAAGGTGAAAGAAATAGAGCTCGCAGAAATGAAGGTGAAGGAAATAGAGGCCGTGGGGCTGGAGGTAGAGGAGATAGAGGCCGAGGCCAGGGAAACCATGCCAACAACCGTCACCCAAACCCACATAGGCCTCCTGTCCACAACTTGGGATATCTTAGAGACTTTCCTTACCATGAGAGACATCAAGACGAACACTCCCACCATGAGTCAGAAGCATCTGTCTCAGGTTCAGGAGGTGAATCTGAGCCTGATTTTAGGCACCACCAGCAGGCTAGGAGAGTGCAACAGCTAGCTTGGATGGCTCAGTCCCCTTTAAATATTTTGGGCCCGCTCCACGATCTGCCTAGGCATCCGGAGAAACACCTCCCCAAGTTCGATCCTGAGAAAGGCACCTTAGCTGAAGATCATATAAGCAGCTTCTATTTGTCTCTGTAAATCATGAGAGTTCAGTCTGATGACATGGCATGTCGACTGTTTCCCCACACTCTTGAAAACAAAGCGGCCACATGGTACCGCTCCCTCCCCAGTTCCTCTATTACTTCATGGGACCAATTTCGTCGCGTGTTCCTGTAGAAGTTTTCAGAAGATAAAACTCCTTCTATGCTCCTCATGGAGTTGAGCACCATCAAGTGTCATAAAAAAGAGAAGGTTAAGGACTTCAACCAGCGCTTCGCCACCATACTGCAGAAATTTCCCCCAAACCTGGTGTTGGATGACTCAATCACCATTGACTACTATACCAAGGCTCTCCCTAGGGACATCGCCGTTTCATCAAACATGAAGCCCGCGCTACCCTTACGGCTAATTATGCGGCTGCTATTGCTGTGGAGAAAGACATGCTTTCGATAGGAGCCATCGATCATGAAGGGAGAGATGATCACAAGCCCATCACGAAAAAGGGTCAGTCCTCCACTCCTAAGACTACGGATAGGGATAAAGATGCTTTTGATTTCGAAAGCATGACCAAAACCCTCAAGCTATTAACAAATGAAGTCTCTGACCTAAGGAGAAAGGGCATAGAATCCAAAACTAGCACTAAACCACCCAAACCCTTTTTCAGAAAAAGCAATCCCAACACTAACAGACCTCCGTCTAACCCGAATACTGCTCTCAATGTGGAAGAAATAGGGAAAGAAAACTTCTGTTCTTTCCACCAAGCTGCCCACTTTGAAAAAACGTGCCCTCAATGGATTGGCAGCATGACAGTAGTAGTTAATCAGCTTTTAGATGACCAAACCCCAGGGGATGTGACAGAGGATGATGTTTCCAATCACGATGAAGATCTGCCCTCGAACGAAGAACCAGGGTCCTCTGTCCTTGCTTTTGACATAATCCGAGGTGGGAACAGCCTTACCTCCATTGATATCAACATGGCAGACAATCCCAAAGACTAGCCTGTACGGAATTATAGTCTAAGGAGCAAAGGACCTGTTCCCGAGCAATCTTATGAAGACAAGAAAAGGGCTTTCCTAAGGAAAATTCTGCCCCCAGGAAATGGAAAACAATCTGCTCCAGAGAAGCCCGCCAACAACATTACCTGAGCAAGTCAAAAGGGCAAGCTCCCGACAGAATCCCCAAAAACCCCTCTCGAGCCTAGCCCTCAACCAGATTCTAGCTATAACATTGTTGAGGATATAAAAAAAACAAGAGCAAATATCTCTCTCTACGAGCTTGCCTGCATTACTAACCAAAGAGAACTCATTCTAAAGGCTTTCGCAAATACTTCAGCTACGAAAACTGTGAGCAACACGTCTGCACAGGCCGGTCTAGATGTACAATCTATAGTAAACGCCATCAATACGAACTCAAGAGGATCCACCCCTCCTTTCCTTTTGTCCTTCGAGATTTTTAACTTCAACGTTCACAACTGTCTAGTCGACTCTGGTGCCTCTACAAACGTCATGCCTTTATCTGTCTGTAAGAAGCTGAACATTCGCCCGGAGAAAACTGATGCAAAAATCATACAACTCGATAGATCACAGGTGCCAGCCGTAGGAGAGTTGAATAATGTCATCATCCGCCTGTCGTCAGATTCTAGGGTCCATCAATGCATTGATATTGTGGTTGTGGACATTCCTGAAGCATACGACCTACTGCTTAGCAGAGACTGGTCCAGCAAGTTACAAGGTTATTTCGCCACCGACTGGTCCCACTTGTGGCTCCCTTACAAGGGGCGAGACAACCAAATCAAGGTCGAAAGTGAACCATATATGAAACACACCGTGACTGATTTGGATGCCGCTAAGGTACCCATCAGCTTTGCCCAGGAGGAGCTTGGCATGTGTTTTCTGGAGGCCATATTCGGATGTTACCAATCCCCTCAGTCTTCGGTAGGCCCTGAGGTCCAATCTGAACTGGCATTTGTCGCGGAGGAGCAAGCCACTTCTGTCCCTCACCAAGCCGAAGTCCCTTCCCAGCCCACTACCCCGA